>JAUTXW010003895.1:297500-640770 GCA_030620095.1 Kuschelorhynchus macadamiae
TAACATATTATTGTGACCTTATTACTCATTTGTTAGGTTTAATTTCGCGTTAAGTAAGATATTATTCATATACAACTGATTATATGTGGCAAGAAATGAGATTTAATTCTTAGCAAAACATGAAGGCTTTGTCCTCCGTTTGGATAATATATTATGGCGGTTTGCCTAAAATGTAGCCGATATGGCTTGATATAAATCTGGGGGCGCACATAATTATGTTTACACTTACATTATTTGACATTATCTGAATATTAGCGTTATATATGATAGTAAGTGTCATTACACTAAGATAAATATTGGCCAAATGTATTAAGCTCTGCGATAAATTTGAAGGCGGGCATGTAATCGTTTTGGGAAGTCCCTGAAGTTCGTAAATAAGATAGTTGTTGAGTTAGGATCAATATTGTGACAACCATTATTAAATGTATTATTTGCATATTATATGGATTGGTGAAAGAAAGTTATACAAAATCTCGAATTTCAACTAACATATTTTAATTCTCCCATTAGCCAGTAGTTAAAATCAGCAAGGAAAACATGTCAACAGATTTTAAAGTAAATTTCGTAAAAACTTCTGGAAACCGCAACTCAATCTGAAATTTCGTGAAAAGGTGATCGGTTTCATTTGGCCAGCAGTTTACTTAGAAAAAATTAAATATTGCGTTTTTTTAATTATATATTCTAAGTTATTTTAACTTTTTAATTCTCCAAAATTTTTCTAATCTGAAAAAATGTTTTATTTATTTATTTGCCAACAGTTACACCATTTTTACAATGTTGATAGATACATGTATCATATAGCAAATATAAACTTAACATATACCTAACAGGTAATATGTCAGGTTGTCCCTGTGGACTCTGGGTGCGTGGATTAATCGGTAGTAGTAGACCTTAAGTGTCTAGTCCTACACACAATTTTCGATCGTATTTTACTATTATCATAACCTTGACGGCTATTTCTCGATAACGAACGTCCGCTAAACCGATACATCCGGTTACGGATATATATGCTATACATTCAGCTGTGAAAATCTCATTTAAAAAAAATTAGCTATTTAAAAGTTAGGAATACTAGACGTTTTTCAACAGCTGCAAAATATTTCTCTAAAATAAATTACGACATTAAAAGTTACAAAAAACTGTGAAGCCCTTATTTAAAAATTTTAAGCAGTTCAGAAGTTATGGGGAAAATAATTTTTTTTGACCTGTCAATTTTTTTTAACTAGCTACCTCAATAAAACGTAACTACAGACGATTCAAAACACAATAAATAATCATCATATTGTTAAAATACAACGCCGTTATCAAATGTATGTAAAATATGATACTAGGATATTACAAATTGCAAAACTATTTGTTAAAAAAAAAAATTAAAAACCAAACACTTACATCATAAAATCGGAGATGATGATCAGTTCATAGAAACTGCCTGGGCAGATGCCTTGAAACACGTTTATATTTTCTTCGATTTTTCAATAACTCAGGCAAATTCTCGTTGAAAAACACAGTTATCTTTTCACAAGAGAATTTTCTCAACACAATAAAAATACAAATAACTCGTTTAAAATACAAATCGTGAAAACTACTCTTTAACGGGTAAATGCACAAACATAAATCGAAGCGATAAAAAAGATCAAAGAAATATTTGCTTTAAACAAATCAAAAATCAGCCGTGACATCTATATCTAACTGACATGTCAAATATCTCTGTAAATTTTATTATCATCTGAGGTCAAGGCCACCTATCGTATGCGTCGTATATCATACCTATCGATTTTTGACCGATATGAACACTTTTTTCTTTAAACCAAATTTTCAGTTACAAATTTTCTTATAAAAAAGAAAAATTGACTAAAAAAATTAATTTTTTATGACTTTCTCGAAAAGTTTCAGTTTTTCGTAAAAATTTCTATTTTCTCGCCATTTTTCCGACAGAGATGCATTTAGGTTTTTGTTCTCCTAGATATTGCCTTTGAAAAACGTCTCTTGGAAAATTTTGATAGGACTCACCATCACTTTGAGGTATAAGCGCCCCAAAACACCCTTTTTTCGAACGAAAAAAATTCGTACAATCGCCAAATGAAATCGAAAACCAACCAAAAACATTAGGGTAGTGTAAAACCGTAAGAACGTTCTAGAAAATTTCGTCAGAAAAAAATTAAAATTTCGACCTAAACCGTGTTACATCGAAGTTTTTTGGTACTTTATGCGATACTATATCTTCGGTATCAAAGGTGGTACAGAAAAATGTTCAGATCTCGAAATCCACATCTCCTCTAAAAATACATATCAAATTCAAAGTTCTATATTTAATAGTTTCCGAGATATGTCCGCCGAAAGGTCGAAAAACACGGTTTTCTGAAATGACTGACACACCGTTTTCGTCCTTGCGTGTGAGAGCCATAGTAACAAACGGTCGCGAAACGGCAGAACAAGAAATAATATATTACATACCTAGGTGGAAAGTGTTTCGTTCCTGTTGAGAGAAATAGTTATTTATACTATAAGGGATGTAAGTAACATTTACCAGTCGAGGACGAGTTTGCGCCCGAGCGATAGCGAGGACTGCTAAAAAAGTTCTAGACTGGTTAATGTACTTACATCCCATATAGTATATAACATTTTTCCCCCTCCCTGTATTGTATGCTTACAAGAAAATGCTGGATATATTTTTGGATTTTCATTATCATTACATTCGATAGCATTCTCATTAAACTATGAAGGCAGCAGCGATCCGTTGCCAGAGCAACATAAGCAATTTTTATTTTATCAACAACGTCAAGTTGACAATTCATAGCGAAGAGTTTGAAGAAGTCGAATTATTTGATTCTGTGTGGACAAATTGTATGTTTCAGACATAGAAGAATCAGCGAATATTGGTTGTTTATCTCTACTACCGGAAAGTCGAAAAAAAGGTATGAAGCAGCATATAAATCCTTTAAGAATTAGTTCCAAAGCTATACGGCTACTGCAGTCTCAGAAACCTTATTTTTGGCATATTTCCACGAAAAAAAGTGCTATATTAAAGTCCCCATCAAGCTTATGATGTGAGTATTCGATGTTGAAGTCCACCCTTTTTTTAGAGGAAAATATAGATATTTCTAAGTATCCAAAACTTCGAGCATTTTTGAAAAGAAAAAATGATGGTCATAGACCCAAAAAATCGAATGTGTTTAACAGAGAAGATGTGAATAAGTTCATGCTTGAAACCTCCGATGATATATACTTATTGATGAAGGTCGGTGAAATGAAAATGGACAATGTTAAAATAAGTCAAGAAGTCTTATTGTGATGATTCCTGACTCCAAAAATGGAATGTCACATACATTTACAGTGACAAAAAGTGACGACACTCAGGGTTGTCATTTCAAAATAATTCAAAAGTACATTGATACAAGATCCCACATGACGACTATTAATCCACGCTTCTTTATGCGATATCAAAATTGAAAGTGCCTATATGACGTATCTTTGGCCTTTTGTTGATGATTGATTTTTGGATTTTTGGAAAGAGCGTAAAATTGCCAGTCTTGTGATGTTTCACTAGTGCATGAAAGTTAGGTCTCAATTTTTTCTAAGGAGGCCATGCTTTATTTTCCACAAGATTACATTAATAAGTAAGGTATTAAACTCATTGAATTTTCAATACAACATGGACAGTGGCGCAACTAGACATCGACTTTTGGGGCAAGCCCTGACACTATAAGATAATATTGATTATAGGATAAAACCAATTTTAACCATTTTTTCGTACGGCTATGAGTTAAAAATAAACTGCCCATATTGTCTAAGTTTTTATGTTTCGGTTATATACGACTTGATTAATATCTATGACAGCTGTCAAAAAATATATATTTTTAACATTTAAATTAACATAGAACGATGAAACTCGTATATAAAAATTTTAGGGAGTTCAAAGTTATCACGTCTCCTGTATAACATAATATATATTTTACTCGACCTGTTAACAGGAAACCTGCCAAAGTGCCTCCTCCTTTTTGGTCTACCCTGTATATCAGCTCAAGTAGCACGTATAATAATATATGGACTAAAATGCTGTGATATTTGCTAATATCTAAATTAAGCTAATTAGCTAAAATTACTAGCCAAAATAACAGTTCTATTACAGTATAAAGACGGAAATTTGGCTAAAGTTGAGAATAATAATTTGGCCATAATGGGGTAAAAATGGCCAATTGGCAATTATACGACCCACTGTTTTGATTTTATGGTTTTTTTGTTTATTAGCTAGTTTTTGACTTTAAAATCGAGCTTTCCTAGCTGTATTCTGATTTGTTTTTGAGCCGAAAATTGAGTAACATTTTTTCCGAAATGTACCTAAATAATTTCTCATTTTTTGCCTTTTCTTCATTTATATGATAAATCATCAATTGCTTTAAAGTATGTAGAAATAGTATTAACAGAGCCAATTAGTGTTCGAATTTATGAGCCAAGATAAAATGCAAACATAACAAATGATGGTTTCGTAGAAATATGTACACTATGACTTATTGTGTAAAATATTCATTTAACGTTTGGTGGGGACAAAAAACACTTGGGTAGGAACTTTTACTGCTAAAATAATCTAAGATAGGCATGTAAAACACGCGCCCCTTCTTGAAACTAACCATTTCGTTTTCTACATTTTTTTTGGAGGTGTATTTTACTAAAAAAATTCATTAAAGAGTCCCTAACGTAAAAAAACATGCATGAAAATACGTTTTTATTGGTAGAAAAAATATGTTTTGTTTAAAGTGGTCAAGTAACGGTTGCTAGGAAATTAGTTTAATTTTAAATTCAATCATGACGGATCATAAAAAGCTTTGGGTTATTTTTTAAACAAATATTCCTTGAAATTGGCCACCTTGTAAGCAAATATTTATCAAATGGGAATAATTTTCAAATGTAGCAACATTTATTAAAATTTTGTCAATAAAAATGCCTACTTGGTTTGCCTTGAGTACTCGCTAAAAATGGCTAATTTAAGACCCAGGAGCCAGCGTAACAAAATTAAAGGACGCAACGATTACCCCAAGTCGGCGTTTTTCTCTAATATGTGGTGAAATATTTAATCTTTTTATTAGACATGTTGTATTTCGTTTTTCTAAATAAATCTTCAGTTTGGTTCAGTATAGCTTTATAGGTTATAAACATAAATTTAAAAATGTAGCATTTTTTGGCAATATTAAAGCAAAAAAAAAACGAAATAAAACTAACCAATTTTAGTTTTATTTTGAAACAAAAATATGATAATAAAAGCCATATTTTTTCCTCTCAATTTTTGTTGTCTTAAATACTTATTAGAATATATCTGGTTATATTGTGGCAACAAAATTGATAGATATTTCTACTTTTTGGACGTCCAATATTACCAAAAAAAAATTTGGGAGTTTAATTATCCTATAAAAGATTATTTTATAGCCTATGTCCATTAAAAACTGCTACTTTTGGAGCCAAAAAATCTAATTTGAAGCGAGCTTTCATAGCTAGAAAACAAACCAAGAATCATTAGCCAAAATTTGATAAATCTCTGGTTTTTATGTGTTTTTTATAGATAACTGTTGAACATGGTTTTGATACAAAAAATTAAATAACAGAAGTTTTCGCCGTTTTTTGGAATATCACCTCAATTTTATTTTTAATATATATAGTCGAGAAAATTTAGGTATCTACATCAATGACTTCCATGATTTTTCAATGTTGGAACATTTACCCATCCTATTTCTGTTTTCAGTTTGACTATTATCGGTTTTGCGTAATCAAAATATGAATTTTTTTACTCTTTTATACCCCTTAAAAAATATCGCTTACACTTTTCACTATTTCTCAAACTTTTATGATCCATAACTTCAAAATAAGCTCGCACTTACGTTTTCGTAAGCCCAGATAGTGTCCAATTAAATTGGTCAAAAGTATACAAAATGCTAAATTAGAAAAAAAACTATGTTTATTTCTTAACAAAAAAACGGAAGATGCAAGAGAAAATAAACTATGCTACAGAAGAATACCTTTTTACCCATTTTTACAAACAAAATGGAGTTTAAGTGTTTTGGTTGGCCCTCGCCAATCGCCTGGCGGGGAGGAGGCTAATTTTGGGGTCGGGGGGCTAAGCTTCCCCTAGCCCCCCCCCTAGTTGCGTCACTGAACATCGACGTAAATAACGACTAAAAGAAATCTAAATAAATTATTAACTACTTCGTACCTGGGTTACATTTATTTACAGATTTACAAAATGACGTCCATTTGCATCGAGACACTTTTGACAATTGGTAACTGTTTTTCATACAACCCTGGCAAGTGTATTTCCGTTAATTTTTCTAAATGTGTCCCAAACTCTTTGTTTCAGGATTTTTATGGTCGCAGGGGGATCAAATTCATAGACTTCATTCTTCGGGTGACCCCAGAGGTAGAAATCGAAGGGCGAGAGGTCAGGAGATCTAGAAGGCCAAGATATTGGACTATTTAAGGAAAATAATTCTTTCATCAAACTGCTCTTTTAAGAAGTTCCTGACTTAAATGGTGTGAATGTGAGCCGGACATCCATCCTGTTGAAACCAGGTAGTTCTAAACTCATCTTCCGTGAGAGTAACTCGTAAAAAGGGTAGAACCTGGTTTCGCAAAAACTCTAGGTATCTCTGTCCATTTAGGCTGTAGTCAAACAAAAATGGTCCTATAAGTCGATTTCCTGAAATGATTAATATAAGTGCCCAAATAAAAAAAGTAAGTTAGATTAAATTACCAATGATCCCACACCAAACGTTACTTCCAAATCTGGTCTGTAGACGTCTCTCTGCCACTTCGTGAAGGTTTTCCACAGCCCAATGATAATTGTTTTGCCTGTTAAAAACTACCTACTCTCATCGGACCACAAGACATAATTTACAAAATCGCGATTTTCTCATATACGCCATCTTATTCGTCTTAAAAAAGTGTCCGAATAATGTCAGATTTTAACAGCTGTCAAATTTACCGTTTTGGATTTACTGACAAAAAACGAAATCTATCCTCTTAGGTTTTTCGCCGATATTTCCAAAACCAATTGAACGATCGTAAATCTGAAGCCGGATATCGAATGCGCTAAGTTTCCTCTAAAACTTTTCCCATTTAACATTTGCTGTACTTATAATAGGAGCCGAGATCCCTATATACTAGCATTGCAGATCTAGCATTCACATGCAAGGTCTGTATGTAAATGCATAAAGCACTGGTAGCTTTAGAGGTACCTAATAGCTAATACCATAGCCTAATTTAAAAAAATTAGGGACTCACTATAGTGACTCCTTCTTCTCTCAAAAATCATTTATCAAAAAAAAAAATCGAACAATTATCCGAAGCCGGTTAACCGAACATAAAAGCAGACTTGGTTGTCTACTCTATACTATTCATCACTATATCTCCCAACTTTATACGCTGTGTTCATAAGACCTTGACATCCTGTCTTTATCGTGAGAAAAATGTAGTCGCTTATATTCAGCTATTTAACACGTAATCACAATTTCTTGATTCTAGAAAGCCAGCCACAACTGAGTGAAAAATTGCGATTTTTATTCTAATGATGCCCCTGCATTATTCCATTATGAAAGAGATAAATGAACAACATTTGTTGTTGCTTCACGTTAATTTATTGTCGTATCCACGTTTTTAATGAGAAACTCTAAATGGAAATGCATTAGGCCAAGGATTGTTAAACTTTAACAGCCTAAAGGATGATATTTATTAATTGGTTTAGAAAAATTACAAGAATTGTGTTGTTTATATATGGTTATATGAAGAGAAAGTCAGCAGGTAAGTAAAGAAACGGCCCAAAAGGAATTGTTACCCCGGGATACGTAGCTCAAATTAAAACACTTTTTTATAAAATAATGGTAGAGCTGTTTATTGGCTTAGAGGCTTTGTTTACACTTGTAGAAGTTGTAGAAATTAGGCTTGCATCATCTCCCTATTTTGCTATCTTCTAGAATTTTAATGGGGCTTTAAACGACTTGAGCATGTAAATTTTAGGATAAGGAAAATAGAAAGGCTTAAGAAGGATTCTCCAGACTGTCTTCCGTTCTGATAGGTAATGACGGAAGCTCTGGAGGAAAGGTGGGATAATCCGAGGTGCTTTCCTTCCAGATAGAAAATAGCGGATATTTCGGAGTAACTGAGAGTGGATTATGAGACAATTCTGAATCCACTGTAATTCACGTGGCAATATATAACAATTTTATTTTTATTTATTATTTATTTTATAAATTTATTCACTTAATAGTCTGGGCAAAGTATAGTTGAAAAAATCTTAGTCTGGGGAACAATTGATAATATTTTTTCAATTTTCTAATCACAAAGACGTCTTTTCTATGCAAAGTAATATCCACATGACCTCCTTTTCGACGCTACTTTTTTTCCACAAAATTGACAATACCGAGTCATGGCCACCTCGAATTTGAAATCGGTCACTTCTTAAAATTGAAACACGTAATAATCTCTTGATTCCAGAAAGCCAGCCAGAACTGAATTCAAAACTGAGTGGAAAATTGCGATTTTTATTCTAATGATGCCGCTGCATTATTCCACTACGAAAGAGATAAATTAACAACATTTGTTGTTGCTTCACGTTAATTTATTATCGTACCCTCATTTTTAATGAGAATCGCTAAATGGAAATACATTAGGCGAAGGATTGTTAATCTTTAACAGCATAAAGGATGATATATATTAATTGGTTCAGAAAAATTATAAGAATCGTTTTATTTATATATAGGTTATATGAATAGTAAGTCAGTAGGTAAGTAAAGAAACGGCCCAAACGGTATTGTCACGACGGCTGCTTTTTTTTAGGCATCCGGCGTGCTCTTGGGGATACATAGCTCAACACTTCTTTTAAAATAATGGTAGAGCTTTGTAATAGCTAGTCTATGGTAGAAATTAGACTTACATCATCTCTCTACTTTGATGCCTTTTAGATAAACAAACTTAATGGGGCTTTAAACGACATGAGCATGTACAGGGTGTCCGGATTTGGTTGCAAAAGCAGGGTATCTCGCTTATTTTTAAAGATAGAACCTTGCGGTTTTCACGAACCTTAGCTAATTTTTTGTGAAAATCATGAAGCCGTAAACAAAATTTTCATAGCCTTCTTCGTTTATGAGATACAGGGCGAAATAGAAAATATTGCATTTTGGGACCCCCTCGTATCTCGGTTATCCTTTAACTTAACGCAAAGGGAAAAATTGCTGCTTATGCAGTTTTTTACGCTGGATCCAGTGGCGTAGTCATCATTTGAGTTGTTATTTTTTAGATATGACCCAAAGTTGTGCTTTTTTAAATGGGACACCCTGTATATTTGTCCAAAAATTGATTTGTCCTTTTAAAAGCTTCTCAAAAATATATAATAGTATGGGTGTCTTTTAATAAACAACAACAAAAATTCTAATTTTTATAATTATCATCCCAAATTTTGCAGTAGGCCATGCAAAACGATGCCGTTTTCTTTTGTTTTCTTGGAAGCAAATGACATTTCTCAATTTTGTACGCGTAAAAATATATTTGTATTATTATGGAAGAAAACAAACTTTCGAACAGTATGAAAAGTACGATATGTTAGCTTGTTTTATATTAAGTAATGAAAATGTTGAAGCGGCTTCTGAGATATATTTTAACAGGTAAATAGTTAATTTTTAGGTATGTTGAAATACTATTGCTTAATTTTTATTTAGATATCCAGAAAGGGGGCAACCTAATATATCCACTTTTTATCGGATAAAAAAGAATTTACTTAATCACCGATCATTTATCAAACCTCGTACGAAAACATATAATAAAGAAAATCGGGAGGCTGAGGAAATTACGGTTTTGGCTAATGCAGAAGCTTACCCTACAAACTCTTGTAGGGCCACTGAAATGAGCATAGGGGTTCCAAAAACTAGAGTTTAAGAAATTCTAAAAAAGCACAAATACCACCCATACAAATTTAGGCTCATGCAGCACTTAGAGCCAGGGGATGCAGAGCGTCGGGTAGTCTTCTGCAATTGGTTTCGAGAAAGATGCGATATGGTTAGAGATTTTGAAAGGAAGGTTATATGGTCAGACGAAGCACATTTCAGTAATTCTGGTATACTCAATAGGCACAATAGTAGATTCTGGTCCCAGGAAAATCAACACCAAATTTTCCCAGAAGACAGCAGGTTTTGTCTAAATGTGTCCTGCTTCATATTAGGAACATATAAAATTTTATATACTTGAGGGAAATCTAACAGCCAATCGCTATATAGAAATTTTAGAGGCAGCTATACCTGAATTACTTGACGATTTTCCTCTCCTCCTGCACACAATTCTGGAATGACGAGATTATTTCTGGACAATAATTTTACCAATCAATGGATCGGAACAAATGGACCTATAAGATGGCCCCCTAGGTCCCCAGATTTGTCGATTTTAGATTTCTTTCTATGGGGATATCTGGAAAATAGAATTTACAAAGACCACTATGATAATGTCCAAGATTTAGGAAATGCAATAAGAGAAAATTTTCGCTATTTACAAAATCATCCCGTTATTTTGCTTAATTACCTAAAACGAATACGAAAATTGTGCGAAGCATGCATAGAACAAAATGGAAATCAGTTTGAACAGTTCTTTTGATTTCCTTGGTTACTGTAGTTCTTATACGACAGTTGATTTTTGCTGAAAGGCTTGTTACATAATAATTTATTACTGTTTTGTTGTTGTGTTACATAAATCTAGGTAGGTGGTACTTTTTTGGTGCGAAATTATCAATACATATTTTGATAAATAGATTTAATTACATATTTAATTTGATTTATTGTTAGGATGTAGATATTGTTAACGACTTTAAATAAAAGGCAGCATTGTTTTGCGTGGCCTACTGGAAAATTTGGGATGATAATTATAAAAATTAGGATTTTTGTTGTTGTTTATTAAAATAGACCCATACTATTATATGTTTTTGAGAAGCTTTTAAAAGGACAAATCAATTTCTGGACAAATATACAGGGTGTCCCATTTAAAAAAACACAACTTTCGGTCACATCTAAAAAATAACAACTCAAATGAAATATATGACTACGCCACTGGATCTAGCGTAAAAAACTGCATAAGCAGCAATTTTTCCCTTTGCGTTAAGTTAAAGGTTAACCGAGATACGAGGGGGGTTCCAAAATGCAAAATTTTCTATTTCGCCCTGTATCTCATAAACGAAGAAGGCTATGAAAATTTTGTTTACGGCTTCATGAGTTTCACAAAAAAATAGCTTAGGTTCGTGAAAACCGCAAGGTTCTATCTTTAAAAATAAGCGAGATACCCTGCTTTTGCAACCAAATCCGGACACCCTGTACATTTAAGATTACGGAAAATGTGCAGGCGTAAGAACGAGTCTCCAGAACGTCCTCCCTTCTGACAGGTAATGACGAAAGTTTCGGAGTAACTGAGAGTGGATTATGAGACTCGAAATAAATCTCTCTAATTCACATTATATATTTATAACAGAAATAAAATGCTTATGATTGCAAGGTCAAGTGCATCGTGCCCTAGTTAATTTATTCACTTAATAGTCTGGGCAAAATATAGTTGAAAAAATCTTAGTCTGGGGAATAACTGACAATACACCTGTTGTTCAAAAATCTCATAGTCAAAAAAAGCCGTAGTAGCACTTTGTGTAATATTTGGTCAAACTAATTTTAAAAGATAGTAAAAATTTGTAACTGTCATTTGCAAAAATTTTCGAGTTCCAAAGAATCTTCTATTTTTAATTCGGACAACAGTTATTTACGAAATCTGAGATTATATCTTAATAAATATAGGCGATAAAATGGGTTTCTTGTCCATAGTATCTTTTTTTCTGACTTTTTTTTTAACAAAAATAAGATTGTAGATGCAGCAGTATATATATTTTTAAATAAAATTTTGGGCTCCAACATAAACATAACAAGCGTCGTTATAGACCCACTCCCATCTTTTAATTAATATACATTTCATAGGTATCGTCTAGAGTTCTAGTTAATGTTAGAATTGTATGAAATTAAGATATAAAGACATTTCCGTCTAAATAAATACAGGTGGTGTATTTTATATAAATGTCTAAAACTTAAACTAACTTATCAGCTTTCTAGAGCAAAAAAGCCATGGCGAAGAAAAGGAAAATATAATCCTTCAGCTTATGTTTTCCGAAAGGAGAAAAGTGCAACAAAAAACATCGCTTTTTTGAAAATGCTTCTATAAATAACAATAACATCATCTTTAAACAAATTTTATATGGCATTTTGGTCAATAATGGGCTTTGGACACAAACATGGGATCGTTACACCGTCCTATCTTTTAACCCGATCTGTCTTTTCGATGGTGACTTGATAAATGTCTAGTTTATCGAAACTCGTAAATGTGAAGCCATCTATTCATTTATTATTTTTAGGTTGAAAACCATCCTCATAAAGTTTATTTTTATATTTCAGATAACTTCTTAAATTATATGAGTTTCTGGATAAAATTCGTGCATGTTTGTCATTAAATTTGGCAATGACAAGACTATTATTCTAGAAAGACGTTGTTTCAAAATAAATATGTAAATGCATATTTTCGTACTGTTATAGAATAAACTCGGGAAAAAGAACAAAAGTTATGCTACAACATTTCGGTTTTAGTTGGGAATTTTAAAATTTCTTATCGTTATTTTAATAAGCACTAAATTTATTTATTTAATTTATGATTTGATACTCTACAAAGATCTTTCTCCAAATGGTACAAATTATTTCCTAAAAGCTATAAAACTAGTAGAAGGATCTAACAATAAGTAATCACACATTTACAATTTAAAAACTAAAACATTGTTTTTAAATGATTGTAGGGAATTATGAAAAATGTCGTCATTAAAAAAATTATTGTTGTAATTTTTCATCAATCGTCCAATAAAACTTTAAAAGCCATAGTTAGTTCTGTGGGGTGTTTCCTGAAATAAGTACCTGTTTCTTGCTTGTCTCTGGGGGATTCCATTACAACTTTGTAGAGAAAGAAGACCATGGCATTCTCTCGATCTTTTTTGAGGCTGTCCAGTCCAACCAACTGAATCCTAGTGCTATATGGTATTTCTTAGAAATAAAATCTGTGTTTGAATAATAAAAATTTGCCAAACTTATTTTGCACTGCTTTGAGTCGATTTTGTATTCCAAAATACTTCTAATAAGCGAATTGTACAAGCTTTGTATAGTATCAATATCATCTACAGGTTCTGCGAAAAAAACCCAACATTTGGTAGCCCTTTAAGGTAACATTGATAAATTGTCCTTCTAAAACAAAGTTCTACATTAAAGTCTCTTTCTTTCGACAGTAGAAGATTTTTACTCTACAGTTGCCTGCATTGAGATTGAGGTTGTTACAAACAAACAAACAAACAAAAGTATACTTTACTGTCGCAGGAAAATTGTTACAATTTTATGGACAAAGCGAAATTTACCTTAAAACAAAAACAAAATATTGATCGAAAAAAGTAATTTTTCGATAGGTCTATGCAAATACATAAGTTGTAGATATAACATTCAATCAATTTACAACCAGAATCAGAACTATTTTTCCTTACAAATTGGCCTCTATGACTGGGAGCGACAGGTTCAGGAATATTTTAATTGATAGGCCATCAGTGCTACACGTAGATTTGCTTTAAAAAAGGCTATCAGCGACATTTTTCGATGCAGAAAGAAACGAAAGAGGGTCCAAACTTGGCGAGATAATAGAGGTAACATTTTTGCTCACATTAACAAAATAATCATTTAGGTCCTTTGGCCTTTCGATTTGTTTTTGAGGTCATTGATAATGGACCAGGTTTCCTTTGAAACGTTTATAGACTTTGTTGGACGTTTTTGATAGTATATTTTTTTTGCTGACTTGATTAGTTTAATATAGATCCTCCTATAATTAGAGATATATTCGAGAATAAGAATGAAGTCGGTGAATTTTTTTATATATAAGAGGGAATGCATATTTTTAGCAGAAATGAGTAGTTCTTTCCCACGATTTAGGACACTTAGGTTGATTGTCTTAAGCGGGAAGGCCCTATTAAAAACACTTACAATTTTATTTAAGAAAGCTCTAAAATTTGAGTTAACATTTTCAAATTCAAAATTCCAGTCGGTGTTTAAGGAAATATTATGAAGTTCTAAAAAATTGGCGGCCGAGAAAACTCTTAAATATTGGCGGCCAAGAAAATTTTGCCTTTGTAAGGGCCTAAGAGGAATATTAAATTTGGAAAATATTGCTTCGTGATCGGAAAGACCAGTGCTACAAACCTGAGATTGACCCTCTGATGGAGAAAAATCAGACGTTACGTAATCAATGATAGAAGAAGAGTATTTTGAAATTCTAGTTGGAGACGATACATGCATTGCAAGAACGAAAGAGTCGAATATAGAAATTAAATATTTCTGGGTGGCACAAACAGTAGCATAGTCAATATTAAGGTCCCCGCATAGAATTTCCTGACTTTTACTGGTAAACTATCTAGCAAATTTAGCAGGTAATTAGAAAGATTGCACATCAGAATTTGGTGATCTATCTTTCTTAGAGAAGCGATATTAATTAGAACTATACTAAGACCAATAACAAAAGGAGGTTTTGAGGAATCTATTTTCTCAGGACACGTCAAGTTATCTAAACATTTTTTTCGGGGAATTGCTGGAAAAGCAGTGTTTGTAGTATTCTCTGGTCTTTTGGAGATGGATCGTTCTCTCCGAAGTTACATAGGATCTGTAGGCTGCGAGGTCGGCTTCCATTTCTGCTGTACTGAATCCATAAGCATCATGGAAGTCGTAGTAAATCGTATGCAGGTTTTATCATCTATAGTATATCAACGTAGGCTTCACTTATCATTTTTGCACCAATAAACCAGCTCATTTAATTCATATTGAACCATCTCACAGTCTTCCTCGGAGTTAACAACGCAAAAGAACTTGAGGTTACCTGCATTCAAAATACATTTATACTTTTTAAAAATTCTGACATCGTTGATAAAAAGCAAAAACAATATTGGTCCTAAGCGAGAACCTTGTGGTACTCTGGATTTAACATTTAACAGTAATTTGTCTCGATGTTGCACTATCTTAATATACCGCTTCCGATTGGTTGAATAGGACCTGATTAAATTCAGATATGTACCACCCATTCCATAAATTCTTAAATTACGCAATTATGTCTCAATTTGACCGAACTCATATCTATTGTGGTTTCCGAGATCCACTTGTATACATTGAAAATTTTAATACACTGTATAGAATTTGTAAAAAAATTAATTTCGTTTTTTACATAATAAAAAAAGCAGTGACCAACGAGTGAATTTCTAAAAAAATTAGATTCGTTTCCATTTTCCAGGTTAAATTTTATTTTTATTACAAGAAAAAAAGCACTGTTAAGAAAGTGATTTCACGAATCGGTATTCTTAACACACTTCCGTCCCTAATTTAACTAAATTGCATGCGCCCTGTTTAAGGAAGTAATCTTCCAGATCTAAGAACCAGCAATTTTGTGATATTAAGCATCGAAAATTGTAGCTATAGCGTCGACGATTAAGTCAACGAGGCGGCAAATGTATTTCCAAAGGAAATAAACCAGGAAAAAAGATTTGTGGGAATCTAAATCGAATTTACTTTGGCAGCTTTCTTTAAATACATTACCTGAAAATATTAACACCTTTTGTATAAATCGTAGGCTTTTAAAGCTTTGTTCGGCATACAAATTGTTTTTGAGATTCAACCGTGTTAAAATGGTATTAATTTCCGACGTTTCGCCATTGACTACACCCGAACTTTTCAGAGATCTCACATCTTTAATATCTGCCAAATCTAAAAAAACCAATTTTGTGATATTAAGCATTGAAATTTCTATCTATAGCGTCAACGATTAAGTCAACGAGGCGGCAAATAAATATATTTCTGAGGGAAATAAACCAGGAAAAATGATATGTGAGAATCTAAATTGAATTTACTTTGGCAGCTTTTCCTTTTGTTAGCTTAAGTACATTGTCAGAAAATATTAACAGGTTTTATATAAGAAATCATGGTTCTTGGGATTAGACCATGTCAAATTGCAATTTCTATCCGACGTTTCACCTTTGATTGCACGATGCATCTTTAGGGATCTTTACTCTACGACATCTGAACACTTAATGAGCTCAGAGAGATTCAGGCGAACTTTTATACCCGACTTTTGCTCGCCGAACCGTGAGCCTGTGTTAAGATCGGTTTTCGCGTGTGATGTAGACCGTAACCCGTATCTGTATTGAAATTTTTGGTATGTTTAAATATTTCAATAGATTCTCTAGTTTTTTATTTATAAAATCTTGTAACAGATGCTAGGACCTTGGTTTCCTTTACATTTATAATATGGCCAGTGGTATGCTGGTATTCAGCTACAGCATATTGAACAATTTGTTTCTTTTTAATACATCGTTCATGTTCCTTAAGTCTAGATGACATTGAGCATCTTATCCCTCCCACATACACTTTTCCACAGGAGCAAGGAATTTGATATACTCCTTCTGTTTGTGAAGGTACAATATCTTTCGGACATCGCAAGCATTGTCCAATCTTCTTATGTGTATTGAAGATTGTACGTAGGTATGTTGGACCGCCGAAGTAATGGTCCCATTTTGTCTGTAATATCATGTATGTAGGGAAGAACAACATTACCTAACAGTGATAGTAATCCAACTCGGCCAAAGGAAAATGATAAGAGGAGCCACATCTGCTGTATCTCGATGGCCAGCTCCGCATATTTGGTCTTTTCCTCTTGATATTCATCTAACACGTATTTGTTTCCTTATTTAACATTACCACATCAGGCCGATTATTCATCACCCATCTGTCGGTGATAACTGCCCGGTCGTAGTACAGTTTGAGGGCATTATTGTCAAGCACTGAATTTGGTTGGTATTTATAATAGGACACAAAGGTGTTCAAGAGACTGTATTTATTGGCAAGTTTCTGGTGTATGATGTTACACACCTGGTTATGTCGCTGGAGGCAGTCCGTGTTTGCAAGTTTTATATGCTGTATAGCCTCTGATCTCTCGCTACATTTTCGAGACTCTCATTCAACGGATTCAACGGACCGGTGTTTGATGAGGAATTTCGTGTAAATTCGTGTGTTAATAACTAGATTCTGTATTCCCATTACAAATCCTTCTGCCTCTGGGAATAGTTGTCCATCCTTCAGCCACCTGTTCTGTTGGATGCTTCCTCATCTATGTGTGGCTGATTCAAGTCTTTGTGTTGTCGGCCGTGCAGTGCCATTTGAGTCCACTGTTCTTGGTTGTCGGGATCTGAAAGCGACTTTAGGATGATGTTGTCACTTGCGAGATTGAGTGGAGAGTACGAGTTGTCACTTAAGGTCACTATGTGGTGTAAGCTTGATGTTTGTGTCTTGTTGGCAAAGAAATCTCTTAATTTTTACAGCTGTCGGGAGTGCGAATTGGTCAAGTCAAAAAGGGATCTTTCATCTTTTCTTCGTGGTAAGATCATTCGGAGAGTTGATGACCTTGTGTGGTATGACTTGTACTTGGTCATCATTAGGCAAGTAGTTCGTTGTAGTGCCTCTAGCTCCAAGTTAGTCTATTTCAAGACTCCGAATCGCTGTAATTAGATTTCCGGCGTTCAGTTCTGTCCAGAAGAGCTCGTACTCTTTGAACGTACTGATCTTTCCTTGCATATCCTGGAGTAGTCTAGCTTGTTGGAATCCTAGGTATTTTGTAGGTCTCTCTTTGGTTCATCGCTAGAACTATTTCTCCATTAAGTAGGGCTACATCACCATTAATGTCGATATTTATAGCTTTACATTTTTGCATTCCTAATTCCATATAGATGTCTTTCGAGAAGGTGTATGTCACGTCAATAAGCTTCTTTAGTTGGCCACCACAGAGCTTCATATGGTTCGGGAATTGTCTCTATTGGCTTTGATGTTGATGCCGTGTCCTGTATTGTTGAGCAACGTGGATAGGGTGTTCATCGCTAAGCAGAACCAAAGTAGCTTATCGAGTCTCCTTGGTAAATTCCACTATTAATGTGAATCTCATCGGTGGTAAGAGATCGATCGCCATTATAGATCCTTAGGTTCGTTCTTCACTGGCGCTTGATAGTTGCCAGGAAATTGGTGATCATAGGGTGAATTTTGAATATTCCTAGCACGTCTATATGCCAGGAGTGTGGTATACTGTCAAACGCCTTTTTATAGTCTATAAAAGCAATATGTCTGTCAATATGGTGATTATTTTGGTCAAATGACGGCCATAGCTTTATGGAGGACCTCAAATTTCTTATACCAGAAATTGTGAATATAATCAACTCCTGGCGACTTCCAGTTGCTCGTTCCCTTAATAAAGCTGCTAACTTCCTCCTTGGTGATAGAGTTATTATTATCATTATTGTAATTATTAATATAAAACTCAACAGGAACAAAATACGTATTTGTAACCTCTCACTTTTACCACTCTTTTAAAATGTGGTAAGCTCTAAACACTCCTGCTACAGATATATTTTTATACTTTCATGAATTATTGACTTTTTTATTAATATGGATTTTGGTATTATGTAGATCATAAGCATGAACTTGAATAAGAAAAATAAACAAATAACTAGTAACCGAATTTATGAAAGCATCTTTTTTAGAAGCAGTTCCGGGAATCTTTAATTATTGGAAATATCTGACATAATGAGTTTATTTTTCGTTTATATTAGAGGTATCTATTTAAAAATCAAAAAAAGTTTATTCAATTAAGTTTTCTTCACGAATGAAAATTATTTTGGCAACAATTTTACTCCCCAATCTCGATTTTGTGTATCTCTCTGAATGGCATGATAAATTATGTTCAAATCTCTATCACTTTTGAACTTTTGGGAGATATCAACTAAAAACAAATGGATTTTGTCGGTAAATTTCATGCAGCTTTACACCAGATAAAATTGTGTCAGACCTTTAAAATCCTCAGTGGACGACACCGACATTTAAGCGATAAATTTCAAAGATTTAAGCTGATAAGAAAACCTCTGTTTAGATCTTTTGAAATGTGTTTTGCGGAAACTATGTAAGAAATAATGAAACGGAGACATTTTCCCGGGTTTTAGTTTGAAAAGTCGTATTTTGCGAATTAAGACGGATTTTGGCCAGTCACAGAAAGGATTTATTTTAAAAATATTTTATCGTAAAAGAAAAACAAATATGGAAGAATGACGTAGGGTGGGAATCTATGGGGAACGGTTTAAAGCAAGAAATAGTTTGCCTTTTAGCCGTTGTGTCGGCACATATCTAATTACAAAAAAACCTTCCCTGATTGTACTATTATAGAATATTATATTTCGGTGCTGTTATTTGTTAGGAGAGAAAAATGTATAACTACTTGTTTAAGTTACTAGGATACTGAAAGTATCAATTTAAATAATTTAATTAAATACTATTTCTTTACAGTTAAACGAGTCCACATACGTTTTTGAATTAAAATTAATATTCAAGAGTGGTTCTTAGAACTCACCTGATTTGGCTAATATAACAAATGCTAAAAGTGATCTCCACTTTCTACATAACGTGCACCGAATCTGAGGTAAATACAATCATCCGAACTTTGAATAGTTTCGACTGGTGAATTAGTAACCTCCATCGTTATTCTATCTTGTAGGTCTTCAACGCTGTTTTAAACATTCTCTCCTTTGAATATCCCCATAGATAGAAATCCAATGGTGTAAGGTGCGGAGACTTTGGGGGCCATTGAATGAGACCTCGTCGACCTATTCACCGATTTAGAAAAATTTAATCGAAGTACCTTCAAATATTTATAGCAAAATTCAGTGGTGTGGCATCTTGTTGAAACAGGAGCGTGCAGTCCGTGGAAGCAAGGAAAGCAGTGCTTCCCCAAAAAAAATTACAAAACATCTTCTAAAACGTAATTTTTGAAATAGGAAACCATTAATTTAGTTTATATTAAGCCCATAATAAATGCGGCCTTGACTCCACAATAGAAAATCGAATAGAACCTATGCGGGCCGCTAGCTTCTCTGCAGCCAAGTCCTGTATGCTTGATTTCCTGTGAATCGAGCCAGAGGTTATTGAATTTTCCACCGGCTGTTTGCAATTTTTGCATTTCAGTCGCGTGCTTTAAGTGGGGGCGGAAACTATCGTTGGAGTAGGTTCTTTGTTTGAACGGCTATATGTGTGTTGTGTGATACGTACGTCGCGTCGTACATGGTGCGATATGGAAGACAATAATACGGACGTGGATATGCAAATACCGTCAACTTCGGCTGTCGGTAATAACGTTGAAAATGTTGGAATTGAACACATCCTTAATAAACAGTTGGAAATTAGTCAGAATTGGGATTTAAAGGTCATGACGAAACACGGGTTTCTTCAAATAGAGGAAATTTTCAAGATTTACTTAGTTTAATGGCTAAATATGATGATTGCTTAAAAAATCATTTAGAGCAGTCTAGCGTTTTTCGCGGAAAGTGGAATCGAATCCAGAATGATTTAATTTCCGCTGTTGCAACCATTATTCTAAAAAGAATTAAGCAGGAGATTGGCGAGGCGCGGTTCATAGCTATTGTTCTGGACGAAACAACTGATACCACTAACTTTAGCCAATTATCTATAGGAATACGCTACGTTAAAACAGACGGAAGTATTCAAGAGCGATTTTTAGGTTTTAAGAATGGGTCCAAAAATCGTACAGCAGATGCATTATATACCGTAGTTTATAACGTTACTAAAGAAATTAATGGACAGAAAAAATTAGTTGCTTAAAACTATAATAGAGCTGCAGTGATAGCAGGATAATTAGGGGGTCTGCAAGCTAAAGTTCGAGAAACTTTCCCAAGTGCTGTGTTTGCCCATTGTTTTGCTCA
This sequence comes from Kuschelorhynchus macadamiae, assembly GCA_030620095.1. Lineage (NCBI taxonomy): Eukaryota > Metazoa > Arthropoda > Insecta > Coleoptera > Curculionidae > Kuschelorhynchus > Kuschelorhynchus macadamiae. The sequence goes on from JAUTXW010003895.1 coordinate 318,370, forward strand.
TAAATTAGATTTATTTTTATTCCAGTCCCTCAATCACATAAAAGAGTGTAAAGTATTTTGCGTTACTTTAAGTGGCATGGCTGCTTTTTTTCCAAGTCAACAAAACGTACACAAGCTTTGGACTCCATTGTTCACAAACGATTGCCCAAAGTAGATCCTACTAGGTAGAACTATAATGGAAAACTTATTTTAACAGTATCTGAAAATCGTGAATCATTGATTGAACTATTTGAGAATATAACAGAAAATAATGAAACGTGAGACTCAGAAGCAATAACTAGTTCAAGGGGGTTTTTGAACTATTTGAAACGAGATTTTAATTTTAATTATTTGTTGAACATATTTTCAGAAATATTTCCATTCTCCGACAATGTTTTTAATATATTACAAACTGAAACAAATGATATTACTTTTTGTCTAAAAAAAGTGGATGATTTTAAGTCCATGTTAAGTCAAAAAAGAGATGACTTTGACCTATTTTGGGAGAAAACGATGACGTTAAATGTAGAGCCACAAGCCAAGCGTCTTCGAACAGACAAGATGGGAGATGTTCAAACATCATACAGACGCCTCTTTTATGAAATAACCAACCAAATTCACCAACAAATAAACCATAGATTTAACGGTTTAAATGATTTTAAATTCCTCGAGCTCTGCAATTTTGATGCATTTAAAGGAAAAACTTTTCCAGAAGATGCGTTTAAATCTCTTCTTCTTCATTATGGCCAGTACTTCGACCGAGTATTATGGATCTGAACTAAAAGTGATTTGCGAAACTGATGACATTAGCGCAAAAAATAACGCTAAGGAACTAATGCAATTTTTAAAAGACAAGGAGCTGGAAGATGCCTACACCGAAGTGTCGACATTATGTGGATTAGTATTGACAATACCTGCAACAAGTTCATCAGTAGAACGCAATTTTTCAACACTTAAACGTATAAAAAATTTTGTGAGAAATTCAATGGGGCAGGAGAGACTTTCGCATACATCGCTGTTGTCCATTGAATATAAACTTCTCCAAAATGTCAGAGCATCGACGTTTTTATAATGACGTCATTGACGAAATTGCAAAAAATGATCGAATAATCGAATTTCATTACAAGTAGGTAAGTTTCTAAAATTGCTTCCCTTTCTTAAAATTTCACTGCACGCCCCTGTGTTGAAATCATATTCTTTCATGGGGAATATCCTAAATCAAGTGAAAGGAAATCTTAGTATCGCTCAGCAGTAAGACTTTCTTCAAAGAAATATGATCCTAAAATTCGGTTATTTACTTTCCGGGAATGTTGTGTATATCCCTCACGTATCCACTGTGGATTTTGATTAGACCAAAATCGATAATTATGTCTACTGATCATTCCATTTAAATAAAATGTAGGTTCATCTGAGAAGATAATATTTTGAAAAAATATGTTTTATTGTCATCATATATTGCCATCACTTCTTCACAGAGTTATAATCTCATATCGTAGGACTTTATGAAGTTTTAACATATATTTCATGCTTGCCTTCGTTTAAAAGGGGAACACAATAATAATAAAAATAATAAATTCGTTAATCTTATCAAACATATCATCACAATAAGTGCTTTAATGCTTTCTTAGGTATACAAGGAATTGAAAAATAGTTATAAATTATTTTTTTGCATTATATGAGATACCGGATACCTATAAAGTGTCTCTTATTTAAGTATATTAATATACTAGTTCTAATACTTGCTCAAGTATTATTTTTTCCAATATTTCTTTCCAAAAATTTCCTGATATTGCTACTTCTATTGCAACAGGAGTTACGCTCCTGCTAAATATTGAACAGATGAAAATATGTTGAATTCAATGCCTACATCCTATTATCGCTCATGACAAACCGTACTATTCAATTTATTCAGAAAAGATGCAAATTGGATTGAAAAAGCCGTTTTTATCATTGAAATATTTACGCTTTACAGTGAAAACGATGTTACTGAAACTGACAAAAGTGTTCTTTTACATGAAAGGGTGTGAATATTTCTTGTGACTTATTCGGATTTATTCCATTTCAAGAACGTAAAAATATTATAGGCATTCATGAATAAAGTAAGTGTGGCAAGCGAAACGAAAATTTGAAAAAGCATATTATTTATTGATGTTAATTTTCTAAATGTCCGTTTGAAGGTGATACCACTATTGCCAAAGTTTACTAAATAAAATATTTAGTAAACTTTGCTATTGCTGTCTCAAAAACGGTAGGTGTTAGAAGATCGGTTAAATTAGAGAAAAGTTGCAGTTTTTGATGCCTATTCAAAATCTTCTTAACGTGTTGCCAAATTCCTGATAGATACAGCGCGATTTGTGAAATACATCTATATTAATTTGGTTAAATAATTGAAAAACTATTGATTTTCGAGACGCAGTTTAAATTTGAAATTTTTTCCGCTCTACAACACGGTATCTTCAAATTTTATTTTTGACGTTTTGCTTTAGGGCCACCACTATCGACTTAATTTTTTTAAATACAGATCTGGATTTTTTATTTCATATTTCAAAAAACTTTTAATTCTCTTTAAAACGATATACAACTTAAATTTGATTCCCCACGTTTCGGTACAAAAATAGCCTTCATCAAGAGTTACTATTAGCTAACCATTAAATCTTGCATTTTTTGTAAATTTCTATTTTTTTAGAAATATTAATAAGAGATAACCGGCAATATTTAATATTTCGGGTGTCTATTGTTACGTGTGTGCAACATTTTTGTCTGAGGCACTATTTTAAACATTTTTTAGTTTAACCTCCCCAACTCTCATGACCACGGGCCGCCACTGGAAGTATGGTTATTTTTGAGTGATCCCAATGTCCTAATTTTTTAGAAGAGAGCTCGTTATGTTTTTTTTATAATTGTTTGTAGCAGTATTATAAGTAATATTTCATTTTATCAATGGGGAAAATTGGGTATAGAATGTCTATAAACTTTGAGGATGAACCATCCGAACCAGTCCGCCCATTTTACTAAATAAGTTCTAGGCGGTATGTAATATCGAAAAAAAAACCAAAATGTTACAGAAAACAATAAGGAAATTAGCTTCTAAAAATGGCCAGTGGCGTCGCAATAAAAATTTCAGGGTCACGATCTGGGAAAAAGTAATACGCTGAAGATTTGTCTAAAATGTATCATAACCAATTGAAGCCTTGCTCACAGCATTCAGTGTGTCAAATTTGAATAATTTATTTTGAGGAATGTACGAGGTTCATGAAAAATGACTAAAAAAAATTAAACTTTATCAACCAGTATCTTAAAAACGAAGGCTTCGCCGTCACTTGTTTATATGAACTTTTAGCCATAAAACGAGCTACAAAATTACGCCCCCGCCTTTGTAGGCGTACACACTGTGTAACTCTTTTGGAATTAAAAACGAAGACTAATAAAACGGCTAGAGTAAAAATCAGAAAATGCTAAATTTCCTTTACCCAGAACTTCCCTCGATATGATTTTTTTTATTTGTTAAAAATAGCGAAGTTTGACCCAATTTAGTTCAGTACATAGCAACAGTATATATGTTTTACATATTCTGTATTTTCGAACATTTTTATTGGGCGCCATTTTGTTCCATCATATTGGATTCCCACCGATATTTTATTAGTTTCTTTCTACCTTGACTACACCTATCTTTCGGGCATAATTTAAAATAAATTCAGTTTCTTAGTTTTTACATTGACACATATAGTTTTTACATTGATACATACTGCCATTTGTTACGCCATATTGAATTCGTAACAGTTTATCTTATTTTCACATTAAATTTTCCTGCAAAATTTAAAATCAATTAAACAATTTTTTTTCACGTTGATTTTTTGAAAAAAATTTTGATTTGGCCGCCATGTTGTTTCGCCATCTTAAGTTCGTACCAAAACTTTACCAGTTTGTCTCTATATCACACTTAATTCTTGCACAAAAATTGAAATTAATTTATTAAGTAGTATTTTCATGCTATTAGGCCGCTACTTTATTTTGCGATCTTGGATTCATATTAAAATGTTATCAGTTCACTTGTATGTAACACCTGATTTTTGTGCAAAATTTGAGGTAAATTGGATAATTAGTTTTTTTAGTAATATTTTTTAACACTGTTCCTCCATATTAGATTTTTACCAAAATATTACCAGGTCATCCTCATATGACCCATAATTTTTGACTAAAATTTGAAGTCAATCTGGTAAGTATCTCTCGAGCTATGCCGCGAACTAACAAACAGACCGACAGACGGACTGACGGAATTGATAAAACCAATTTTTTGGCATCTAGGAACGCTAAAAGGTCAAGATATGTAAATAACATTTATAATAATAACAAACATTTTATTTAGACGCTATTTTGTTCTGCTATCTTGTTTATTTATTTATTTATTTGAACAAATGTATGCTACAGAACAAAAAATAGTCGGTATCGATCGTTATTACTATTTAACAACATAATATATGATGGTAAACAATAAACTACATACTATAAATTTAAATTTATGATTTATGAACAAGATAAACAAAATAAACAAATAAGTCAAACTTTTAAAAAGACAAAATAAAAGGAACAAGCTAACCATACCCTCCAGATTTTACAGACGTTGTTGGAGAACTGTTCTTAGAGCACTTAAGGAAATGTGATAAATATCTACGTGAATAAAATGCACATTATAAACATTAACCAGAGTGTGCACAAAAGCTCTTTGACCGTATATGTAAAAAAAATAGTTTTTGACTCTAAATTCTAATTGTCTTAACAGCTCAGAATAATCGATCAGACCATTTAAGAACTTGTAAAAAAAGATTATATAATAGTTTTTGACGTCTGAATTCTAGAGATTTATATCCGCATAATAAAAGTCGCACCTCATAATTTAAATTTGAATAAGGAAATCTATGTTTATATAATAAATATTTAATAAATCTGCCCCGTACTCGTTCCAGTCTAGACGGACAACGTATTATCAGTATCATATATCACTAACCAAGCAGTCTTGAGCCTTTCGCCCCAATCTGGTCAACGTATAAATTAAAAGAAAGACTACCATCGAACAGTACACAGGACATTAAAGGATTCAACAGACTCTAACGGGACACCCTATATTTGATAAATTAAGTTTATAAGATTTACACACTTATAAAAACTCATCTTTTTACACTTGTTAACATTTAAAGCAAGATAATTTTTTTACACCACAAAATTAAACGGTTTAGATCAAGCTCAAGGACATTGTAATCACTAGAATTAACAACGCTGTAAAACTTTAAATAGTCCGCATACAACAAACAGTATGAAATTTTAAAACAAGACGATACATCGTTAAAAAATAACAAAAATAAAATAGGTCCTATGTGGGATCCTTGGGGAACTCCCGAAAGCAACTCAAACTCTCTCGACACCACGCCTCCAATCTGAATGCACTGGCTTCTATACGTCAAGTAGTCCTCAATCCAGGCCAAATAAATGGATCCTATTCCAATCTTCGACAGTTTGGACAGTAGCAGTTTGTGACATACACTATCGAAGGCCTTAGATACATCGGTATATATAACATCAAATTGATTACCGGATTCTAATGAGGATACCAACAAGTTTTGATATACCGCCAGGTTGGTAGTAGTGGAACAGCCCTTGAAAAACCCATGTTGAGCTTTGGTGATGTAGTGTTTGTAGGTTTCAAATATCTCTTCTGTTAGAATTAACTCCAAAATCTTGGGAATAATTGAAAGCATAGATATTCCCCGATAGTTTTTTATGTCCGATTTAATCCCAGATTTATATACAGGAAATAAGGTGGAGTTCTTCCAAATTTTAGGGAAGTGTCTTTTATCAAAGCTTCTCTGAAAAATGGCTGCCAAAGGACCCGCAAGAACCTAGCTGCAAGATTTCAAAAAATGTGGATGTATTCCATCTGGGCCAGCACTTTTGTTCTGGTCAAGTTGTCTCAGCTTTGCTAACACTTCTTCTCTGGTAAAATTGTGAACCAAAACTGTAAGAGTACCATCCAGGTTGGTAGTGGGATAGTCAATATTTTCAATTTCGACTTCATGGTGGTCAGAGTAGCAAGATTAGAAATGGGAGGCAAAGGCATCAGCAATACTCTGAGGATCTTCAAGGATTTGGCCATTATTATACATGACTTTTGGAATACCACTGTCCTTTTTTAAAGAATTTATAAATGACCAAAAATACTTTAAGTTGTCGGGTATCATGTGTTTGATGTTTGTAATGTACAATGTATAGAAGAGTTCTACCTGGAACCTAACCTCCCTGCGCACCTCTGAATAAGCCGTGTAATCAGACTCCTGACCCGAATACTTGTACTTCTTACGAAGTTTATTCTTTTTGCAATGAGCCTCTTTAGATGTGGGGAATACCAATTCGGGTACTTTGGTTCTGTTAGTATTTTCTTTAGGACATACAGTTCGATTACTTGAAACACCACATCATAGAACTGAGATAATACTTGCTATATACTGGCCAACTTCGAAATAAATGACCAATCCACTTGACCTAAAGCAGCAGTAACTTTTTTATAGTTGGCCTTTAAAAATTGATATATGGTTATGTCAGTCTTATTATGGATTCTCGAGATGGTGCCGCAATCGAAACTCAGTTCTATAGGAGTATGGTGTACATCGGCAGGAACAAGGGAGAACTGATTTTCTTTAAGTTTGCAATGGTTAACATCACTCACGAAAACACGGTCCAAAATATTGTTATGACAATTTTGAATGTCATTGTACTGTTGGAGTTCCAAAAAATACATGAAGTCTATGACAGTCTCCTCAGCTGGACTCTGAACTCTTGTTGATAGTAGAAACCCATCTTCTTGTAGCCAACGGACACCAGGCAAGTTACAATCTTCAAAGATAAGGAGATGAGCTTCCTCATATCTGCTACGAACCCCCTCACATCTTGTATTAGTAACACAGTTTTACTAGTTGATCCCTATACCATATTTGGTTATTGCATACAATTTGAAATCAACCCATTAAATAGTTTTTTCTGGCTGAATTTTCAAATATTTTATTAGGCCGCCATTTTGTTTCGCACTATTAGAATCGTACCAAAATTTTACCATTTGACTCAATTGCAAATTTTGAGATAAATTGGATAAGTAGTTTTTTAACATTTCACTAGGTCGCCATAGTGGATTTTTACGAAAATATTATCAGATTATTCCCATGAGAGCCTTAATTTTTGATCAAAATTTAAAGTCAATCGGCTAAATAGTTTTTAAGCTATGCCGCAAACTGACAGACAGACGGATCGGTGGAATTGATAAAACATAGTTTTTTGGCATCTTAGGACGTTAAAACGCGAAGATAGGTAAAAGCTAAGAGAGTGATTTTTTTTCACAATTACAAACATTTTATTTGGCGAAATGACAGACCGACGGAATTTATAAAACATATTTTTTGGCGACTAGGAATGCTAAATACAAAACAAACAAAATAAACACGTTTAGTTTATTAATTTCCACTTATTTATTTCTGCTTGACAGCTGTTTCGACACACTGTGTCTTTGTCAAAAGCTAACTTAAAACTGACACTAAAATCTGTACCAAATATAAAAAAAATATATCTAAAAATCTTAATGGTGTTAATAAAACAATATCGGTGTTTACCCACCTCGTCTATTCTTTAGGTATAAAGATTTACCAGAGGGGAACCATTTAAGTTCAACTGTTCATTTAATAAAATATTTCGGGTTTTCCTCTTGTTAATTTCTAAACTTTCCAAATGGTTCAATTTGTAGCTTTTATTAGCCCTATGCAAAATTTTATATTCGTTTTTAAGGGTATGATTTGCTTCTATCAAATGTTTAGCGTAATTGGAGTCTTTTTTTTTCTTTACTATATGAGGATTTGTGTTCTTTTATACGTTTATTGAAAGATCTACCCGTTTGGCCAATGTAAACTTTATCACAGGAACCACATTCTAATTCGTATACCCCTGATTTTTTAGATTTATCAGACTTGGATTTATTATTTTTAATATATTTCCCTAATGTATTATTTGTACAGAAGGCAACTTTATAATCTGCTCTCATGAGATGTTTACTGATTTTAGAGCTAATTTTGCCTGTATATGTTATTGTATTAAATTTGGCTATATCTTTTAAATAATTATTTGGATAGATTAAATTGATTGCTTTTTTATATTGTTTTTTATTTACTATTTTGTCGACTATATTAGGACTATAGCCATTGTTAATAGCAATTTGCTTTATAATATTCAATTATTTATTATAGTTATCTGATGACATAGGTATACTAATTAAACGATGTACAAAACTGTTGAAAGCTGCCATTTTATGTGCAAAAGGATGATTTGATGTTTTATGTATTGTTATATCTGTGTAAGATGGTTTATGATAAATTTAAAAATCGTGTTTATTGTTATTGTTCGTAATTGTTAAATCCAAAAAATGTATTGTCTTATTTTGTTCCACTTCTAACGTAAATTTAATATTTTTGTGTAAATTATTAATAAAATCTAAAAATAACTTTAGTTGTCTCTCTGTTCCCGTGAAACACGCTAGTATGTCGTCTACATATCTATACCAATAAATGAACTTGTTTCTTAAGGGTGATTATACATTAATTGTTCAATATTATTTAGAAATATTTCTGCTAGTATAGGACTCAAAGGATTACCCATTATTAAACCTTCTTTACTTACATACACGGAGCCATTAAATTCAAAGTAATTTTGATCTACACACACTGTTAACAAATCCAATTGTTAATAATATGATTAACTTTATTTATGAGTGATAAATTATCGACTAAGTTAATAGCTTCAATAGGGGAGACACTAGGAAATAAGTTTTGTACATCTAAAGAGATTAATATGGCATTATTTGGGATTGTGACATCTTTTATATTGTTAATTAATTCTAATCTATTTTTAATACTAAATTTTGGTTTAAAATTACAAAATGTACTAATAATGTCTATTAATTTATTAGACATAGTGTGAGCTGGAGCTGTCAGACAGGACACTACCGGTCTAATGGGCATATTGCCTTTATGCAGTTTAATAAATGAATATAGCTTAGGTACTTGTAGATTCATTATTCATTTATATTTAGTTTTATCATCAAATAAGCTACTATCTTTAATTACATTTTTTATAATTTTTTGATATATTTCTGTCGGATCTTTATCGATCTTTTGAAATTTATCCGGATTCAGAAATTCTGAAGTTTTTTGAATATAATCTTCTTTTTTTATTGCAATAATTGTTTTTCCTTTATCCGCCCTAGTGAATACAATATTATCTTCTGTCATTTTACTGTTAATATTTTTCAGTAAACTATAATTGTTTGATAATCGCTCATTAGACAAATCCCAAGGCATTGAAGTAATTGATTGAGCTAATATATGTTTATAGTTATCATTACCTATTTTATTTACTGCTATTTCACATTCAACTCCTAACATCTCTCTAGATTTAATGTTATCTTTAACCTGAAGGTTGAAATTAAACCCCTTTTCTAATGTTTAATTTCTGAGCCTGTAAAATCTGTATCTGTGAGATTATAAAAGCGTTTAAAAAATACAAGATCTGAAAGTGGGTTATGACAATTGTTAATTTTATTTGCAGTTTTATTTTAAATTAATCTATCTAATTTATCCTTTTGACTTACGTATTTCTTATGGACGATATTTTCAACTTGGCATCTAGTCAATCATCTATCAAAACAATCAAATTCCATATTATTTAATCTAAAGAGTTCACTGTGAATAAACTTAAGATAAACACTGTAACTGTCTCTTTTGCTGTATCGGATTTTGCGATCTTCTATAATCCATTTCTTATGAAACTAAAGACAAACAACATGAGCAGGTCCACAATGGTAGCACAACGACAAGGATTGAAGAATCCTTGATATTGTTTTATTGACACCATTAAGATTTTTGTATATATATATATTTTTTTATATTTGGTTAATAAAGACACAGTGTGCCGAAACAGCTGTCAAGCAGAAATAAATAAGTGGAAATTAATAAACCAAACGTGTTTATTTTGTATACTAGTGTATAATGAATTTCCATCAAGTAACGGCTACATCGATAAGAAAAAAAAGATTTGTTTTGTAAACAACGAAAATATCAATCATTTTAGAAAATGCTTTTTTATATTTTGTCAAAGATCATTTTGGTTAGAAGCAAAAAAAAAATTTTTGAGAATTTTAGACTTTAACAAACTTTTCCAAATGCAGGGATTTTATTTCACGTCCTCAATGTATTATTTTTAATGCTCATATGTAGTCATGCTAGTAGAAGCACATACTGAATATTTTGGCCAAACGAACATCAAAAACCTCATCTATAATAAAAAAAATTCTTCATGCACTATTTATGGCTAGCAGATTATTTTCCTCAATAATTTTTTAGATAGTTTTATAAAAGGTAACATATATTAGTTACATCTAAACAACTCACCTAGGCATTGTCATAAATGACGTTTGTACTATTTTCTTGGTCTAATATGCATGTTATTAAGTTTGAATGTGGACAGAAACAAAATCGTCTCTGGCATTACGGCCGAGTAACTGGATATCATTTTACTTAATTACCGTGAATGAATTCCTAAACATTATTTGACTATTTGGCCTTTGACCTATATAATGAAAGATCCCACCCTCGTCTAACGCAATAATGTTCTGCGAAGCGGGAGCACCCCGGCAAATTTACATTTTGCATTGCGGTGAGTAAGCTTCAAATTTGTAGCGATGAAACGTAACGTTATGTAAGTGGTTTGTAATTATCGACCAGGGAAAAGGAATAATAAAATTAAAATGATAGAAGTGGAAAATTTATTTTAGATGATATCCGAAAGAAATGGAATGAGAGAAGTAGATAAATAAAATTTCCAGCCTAAAAGACTATCAAATTCAAATAGCCAGAAAAATATTTGAGAAATTATTAAATTCTTGCTAAAAGATCAATTAGAATTGGATTTGACAGACAGGAAAAATATTTTGAAACTTTTGAATAAATTTATGAAGTTTGATTTTTTCAGATTTAATAATAAACTTTATAGAATGCTGGTTTATCACCATTATTAGCCAAAAATCGTCATGCCAAATTTTGAGAATAACATTCTATTTAAGTCAATAGAACCCCTTCTTAAAAATGTTTTCTTCTGGCGTAAATATATTGACGATACTTCTGTCATTTGGACAGGTTCCAGATTAGAACTAAGTTCCTTTCTCAGTTTTTTAAATATAGTCAAAAGCAGTGTTATCATGCGGGTCATAAGATTTATTAAAGACAAACTTTTTAAGTTTGTTTTTCTTTTATTAAGTGTAATCATATCCTCCGCATAAAATCCGGAAGATGAATTAGATAGACCTATGATATTTTCATATGCAAAAAGAGGATAAACATATATAGAACGGAAGCAGCTTTGCAAAAATCATGGTTGTTGGGATTAATTGTCAGTGTTCAAAGTCAGATTGACAAGTCTCGTGCAATCGAACAAAATCGGATAGTAATTCCAATAGTCTAAAACAATGATTTCTTAGGTTTTTTAAATACCAGCAGTTGCAAAAATCTTTGAGCGATGTCACTTCAAAGTCAGATTGACAAGTCAGTGACAAAATGAGTAATAAAAAACAGCTCTGGGAATCGGTATAAGGACTGTGCAGAAAATTGTGCATGAAAAAAAGCATAATTTACGATTTATACACATCAAAAACTAATATAACCCTTCAAGTTTTAAAAGAAGCTTTAAAAATTCGAGGCATATTGGAAATTGGACTAAAATCGTTGTCAAAATTAATAAAAATGTTGGGTTTTCGATATAAAAAGGACTGTAATCGAAGATTTTTATGCGAGTTGCCACATATAGCAAGTCAGCGTATCCAGTTTTTAAAGAAATACACGGAAAATGTTAATTCAAAATTTAGAAAAGTTGTATTTTTAGACGAGACTTGGATATTTTCTAATGGAAGTGGTTCGAAATCTTGGCAGGACGAGTCTGTAAAAAGTGTCAAGAGAAAAAAGGGATGTGGGACGGGAAAACGGTTCATCATCATGCGTGCAGGTTCTTTAACAGGATTTCTCCCAGGTGCAAGTTTACTGTTTTCTTCAACATCCAAAAGTATGGACTACCATGATAATATGAACTGTGAACTGTTTGAAAAGTGGTTAAAAGAACAACTGATTCCAAATTTAGATGCTCCATCTTTAATCATTCTGGACAATGCATCTTATCATTCAAGAATCTTAAATAAACAACCTACTTCATCCTGGAAGAAAAGTGATATTTAGGATTGGCTAATAAAACAAAAACAAAATCCTTTACCGAATATGCTGAAACTAGAACTTCTTTTAATGACAAAATCTATTAGAAAACCCAATATATGCCGTAGATGAAATATATAATAAATAATGGGAAAATAAACATGAGGTTTTACAACTGCCGCCATATCATTGCCAGTTTAACGCAATAGAATTAATATAGGCTAGGGTAAAATCATATTACGAAAAACACGTAAACGATGGTCTTACATCAGATGAAGTGCAAATTGTTTGGCAAGATTCATTAAATTATATTACGCCGGAGTACTGGAAGAAATCTGTAGAACATACTGAGAAATTAATATGGGATTGGTAGAATAGAGAACGAGTTTTATTTGTCGAAATAGCACCAATGATCATTGCACCATATATATATATATATATATATATATATATATATATAATATATATATATATATATATATATATATATATATATATATATATATATATATATATATATATATATATATATATATATATATATATATATATATATATATATATATATATATATATATATATATATATATATATATATATATATATATATACATATATATATATATATATATATATATATATATATATATATATATATATATATATATATATATATATATATATATATATATATATATATATATAAATATATATATTTACGTAAAGATCGGAAAAAATCTCACGAGGGAAGTAATAACTAATTATCTTGTGTTTTTAACAAAAGTGTATAATATTATTGCAAAATAAATCTTTTTTGTTATCACAATACAAAAAAAAAACAAAGTTTTCTTTGCACAGGGGTGGCCCGCATTTAAATAAATGACACTGTATAGGTGGCTAGATTTTTAGGTCAAGCATGGTTCATAATTTTTGGTGATTGATAAAAAAAATCTCACGTTCATTAAGTGGCTGTATAAACAGAACATATCCTGATTGTTCCACTCATTTGAACCGCCTTCCCGCTTTATTAAGGCTCTTACCATTTTGTGTACTTTTGTTTTTGAAAACCAAAAAATTTTAACCAAATACATATTTAGCGAATTTTCTTATTTAGTCCCTCGGCATTTAATATATAAAATAATATTAAGTGGCTATTTTAATACTATTGCGTAATATAATAAAAAAACTATTTTCTTTTTCCCTGTATATTTGTAAATAGCCCATCGAGATTTAATAGCTCGATAAAAGAATCACACAACATTTTAGTATTCACTGTGTTTTCTGATTTGATTCATAATGTTGGTGACCTTTGGACCCGCACGATAAGACCGCAAGAAGTTTTTGCAAGTCCAAGGGAGTTACGTAATAGTCAAATGGATAACCCAATGCAGCCGTAACAACCGCCAAGATTTTTGAAAATTAGTTATGTTGGTCGAGTATCAGTTAAAATTGAAAATATAGTTAACCATATATTACAAAATATACGCATAGTTAATAGTTCGGTATACAATTTGGGTGGAATATTATCCCATCCCAAAGATAAAATATATAATCTTAAGAAAAGTTGAGTTTATCAGCTTGATTGTGGTAATTGCAGTTCTTCTTATATTGGCAAAACAGGTAGGAGTTTCAAACTGAGAATCCAAGAAGATCTCAATGCTCAAAAATCTCCAAATGATAATAAATCATCATTTGGAGGTCCGCGTAATCAAACTAATTGAAAATAATTTTAAAATATTACATAATATTTCCAGGGGTAAAAAATTATTCTGTACTAAATGAACCCATGGATAGACAATTTGTTGAAGCGGCCCATATAATAAAATGATTTAAATAGTAAATAATTTTCCTGTATTATAATTACACCAAAAGAATTTTTGTCCCTATAGTGCCTTTTTATACACTCGACTTGTAAATAGGTGTGATTTTCAAAGCCAGGACACAGGCATTAGTCATTTATTAATTTTTTTTGTGTTTGTAGGTGTTTTAAACGTTGGCCATTTATGTTTTGATATCATGTTTATCCTGTGTTAACGCGATGTAAGTAATTTATTTTATATTATTTTGTTTCCGACTTACGTAAATTTTGACATTTTTTTAGATATTTACATGCTTTTGAAAATGGTTGTTTAACCGAAATGCGGCGAGCCTAAATAATATATTTTCGTGAAGGTTAGGGTCTTATTATCTTTTAACAATTATGTTTTGACCTCACCTTGGAGATGAACTTAACAAATTAACTAGCTAATAGCCGGTTGCAAAAAATCAGACTTATTCATTATAAAAATCATTAACGCAGAAAAAAAGGTTTTCCAATGAGGTATGCTTTGGTTTTTTTTTCGGAAAAGTGCAAACTTAGGGATTGTTTTTAAATGTTCTGGAAGAAGTTTTATGGCGTAATGGGAAGGTATATGTCATGTCTAGAGTTTCTGGTAGGATATACATATTGTAGCCTTTTAAACGTTTAGACTCATTTTTGCCATTCTTATGTGGTTTGTCACACTTTAAGCCATCTGATTAGTTAACGCTTAGTTAAATGCTTTGTGTAACCCCCCATTAGTCTATTGTATCGATGAGTTACAAAATAATAAGCATTAAAGTGTTTTATCATGCGTAAAAGCACAAGAGCGTTTTTTTCGGATATATTTTGTACGAAAACAAGATTAGAAATTTAGCGAGAATAAACGAACTAATAAAAAAAGCAACAGCATGGCTGGAGGTTTTTTATCTAATACCGTTTGTTCGAGTTTAAGTTGTTGAGAAGCATTCCAGTTTGAGTTTATAAAATAAAAGTTTATCCAATCCTAAATAAAATCGAGTGATTTAATGTTAGATAAATTTACGAATCTATGCATGAGTGGATACTAAGAACACTGACAATAGGCATTTGATACCATTAAATTTGATTGTAACAATGTGTTATTTTGCTCGGCATCGAAACAGAGATTTTTAATAAGAGCTGGAAGGGTTTTGATTGGGGGTAATATCCCTAGTGCATCTAATTTTTCCAGAAAACTTCGGAAAAACCATTTCTATGTAATTTGTTTAACAAATACATTTAAGTTTTAAAAACCCGAGTCCAAAGCGAGAATTTTTCCATTTGCGCGAATGCTATTCGTAAAACAATTTTTTTAGAAAAATGCATTGTGACCCATTTAAAAGAGGATCACCATAATATCTTAGGAATTAACTACCAGGTTAGAGTCAAATTTTGGTGAAGTGTATGGATTTGAAATATGACTATTTTGACATATTCAACTTTGACATCGCTCATTGGCGTACGAGCCTAGAAAGAGAAATGGCACGATTTTTAAGAAAAAGATATTAACGATTTTTTTAATAAAATTTTGCTTCTCGATTCTTACTCAGCATCATTAAGAATCTCCTTTTACCAAATTTAAACAAAATAAGTTATTAGCTCTGGGAAATACGAGCTTTCAAAAAATGTATTTGTTTTTTCATTTCGAAAGCAGGAATCTCTTAAACCAGTGCTTTCATCAAAACTGTAAACATTATTATTTTGACTATCCTTATCGAATTTAGAAAACAAAATAGTTCTAAGACGTACTAATTCGAGTTCTTCAGCTCCGCATTGTGTTTCTTAATTATTTTCATTAAAATTATAAAAATAAAAAAGAGTCTTAAAGCATTTTTTTTACTAAAATTCCATAAAAATCGTTAAAATAATAAAACAATGTTTCTTATTTAAGGCAATTGTCTAAGAGATTTCTGCCTTTAAAATGAAAAAAAATGTAGTTTTTTAAAGCTCGTATTTCCCGAGGCTAATGACTTCTTTTATTGAAATTTGGTATAAGGGGGTTCTTGATGATGCTGAGTGAAAATCGAGAATTAAAATTTCGTTAAAAAAACCCCTAATATCTTTTTCTTAAAAATCGAACTATTTTTTTCCCTCTAGGCTGGCATACACATCACCAAAATTTGAAACTAACCTGGTAGTTAAATCCTGAGATGGGTGTTTCGCTTTTAAATGGGTCACACTGTATATGCACGAGGGATATTTGGTAAGATTATTTCCTGATTTTAATCAAGAACAATAATTATTAAACCAAAAAAGATAATATAATTTCTTCATACTCATTTTAACCTTGTCAAACTTGAATGATATTTTTCCGAATTTATTTTCGGAAAAACTGCTGACAGTTATGTCTGGCAATTTTTCCACTTGAAAATTAAATATAACGTACAATTTCTTTTTAGTGATGGATTGGATGAGGGGAGATCATACCCGATGGCCCCAAAAAATTAATTAATTAATTATTAAGAATAGAGTGATTGGATCCATATTTTTTGACATTAACTCAACTGGAGAGCGACATTTCGCATTTCTACAGCAACAACTTGTTCCAAACTTAGCAGTTTAGTTTCCCAATGCATTGAATCTACAAGTATCAAGTGCAGATGTCTGGTTTCAGTAAGATGAGCCTTCTTACAGTGAGAGGCTTGCTCATGATAATCTGAACCAATATTTTGATAAAGATCGATTGGCAGAAGTGAGTCAATCTAATAGCCACCGAGTTCTTCTGATTTTACCCCACTTAATTTTTTCCTGTGCCTGGCTACTTAATTTAATGTTTTAACTCATAACCACAGAATTTTGAAATATTAAAAAACGAATAAGATTTGAGTGTGGGTGCTTTCTTATTACCAGAGGTTATTCAGAGTGTGAAACTATTTTTGGCTTACACTGTATAAACGTAGTTTAGTTCAAAAGATACCCAAGGCAAAATAGGTATGGCATAGATTAACAAAAATTCTACATACATTTTTCTAAAAATCGCTTGAATATTTAAATTACTATTTTTTCTTGCGCATACAGGGTAAGTGTTTTCATGACCAACTTTTTTTTAAATTAAAACCCAATATTTTTTGTCATCAGGACGCCTGCAATCGCATATCTGTTCGGAGTTCAAACGTTCCGCCGTTAATCGTTTCTTATACAGAGCAGTCCGGTGGGTGCGTTGGACCGATCTCGGCCAATAACCCAAGTCAAGCATCGACGCGCGCGGCTAATACTTGGATCGGTGACCAACTACTAAAAAGGCAACAACGGCTTAATGGAATCGTGCATTATTCTTAGTCCTTCATGGTATATTCCAATATAAGAAAAAAGTATAAGATTTTCAATTCACTTGCTAGTGGCAACCTAATCGCAAGTGAAATCTGTTTCTGTGCTATTATAGTATACAAAGTGTCCCAAATATAAGCAATTATTTGATCTGTATCGTCCACGTAGTGTAGAGAACGATATAAAATTCAGCCAAATTGGTGTCAAGATGATGTTTTAAAATGTAGTGACAATAATTATTTTTGCCGGTACCACCTAGACAGGCCAAAAGCTTGACATTCTTACTACAAGACAAAGACTTACATTTTCTTGGTCCTAAGTGAAAAAATTGGGTACAATTGAGTTTGGAAAAAAAGCAGACTACTCCGTTTTTAAAGAAAACTGTCAATTTTTTGCGGTGTACCTTAGCGGAGCGGAATAAAAATTTTGGCAAAATCAGACATTTGCGAATATCTTCTCAAATGCTTTTAGGGGCGGTAAAAATGGTTCTAGATCAAAAATGGAATAACATCCACGGATTCTGCCTACATTTTGTAAAGTCCAATACAAATTTCATGCCTAAGTATATCTATCCAATGAATATAATTATTATAAAAATAATATTTAACATTTCATTTTTATCCTTTTAATTCCCTAGGCGATTTTTAACGCGTTTGTTATTCCTACTACAATTAAGGATTATCCACTCGAAATTCGTTTCGCCTACCATTTTCGTTTTAGTGAGGATTACAATAGACCAAAAATAACCGTAAAACAACTGCGGTTTTTGATAACGTTGGAAAATGAAATTTATGAAAGAGCTATCTAAAAGGAAATGAGCAAAGTACTTCCGCTCCCTCATTTAATATAATATCCTTTATGCTAGCTAGCTTGGTAAACGGATAATATTTAAGTGGAGCAAAATATTATGAAAGCAGAATTTCTCCTAGAGTAATTTTCCAGTTGTATTACCTGAATGGCCGTTCTGTAATGCCTGGTTTTAAAGTTTCTGACTCTAATGCAACGATTTCGTGTTAACATCTACCGTGTAAAATATGGGATCACATATTTTTAAAGTGCTTTCATTTTATGATATATTTTCTTAACTTATCCGATATATCATTTCTTTTCACTATGCCACTGATGCGTTTTTTATTTATGAATGTATTTTTTGCAGTAAATTCTAATATTATCAAGACTACTGACGGTAACAGTAATTTTGGTCATAAACTGGATAAAAATGTGTCGATTTTGCAACCATAAGAACGCATTTCGGTAACAAAAAGATGGGTAAACATTGGACATATTTAAGTTCAATTTTAGAAAGGTTACGAAACTATGGGAAAATTATTTTGGACACAAATCAATAACATTCTCTACTTAAAGTGGGCGTGGGGTCGATAAGGTAGCGTAAAAATGCTTCGTGTCCAAAACTGTCTCGACACAGTGTCGAGAATTTGCCCAATAAGTGTCTATAATTGCTCCTTGAAATACGTATAATAAGTCTTTTGCAATTATTTTAAAGGCTTTACCACTTACCTCGGACTAAAGTTAAAATTCCAAGCGGCATAACCAATATGGCAACCATCAAATCGGTGATGGCTAACGACATTAAAAAATAGTTCGTAACGTTCTGCAGTCTTCTCTCCCAACAAATCGCCAAACACACTAATATGTTTCCCGCCGCGGTACCAATCGCTAAACCAATGGCGGAAAGTGCCCACCAATTGTTTTCATCGATGATAATATCGCCGGTACTGTTTAGCGGAGACTCGTTATAGTTCCTCGGATGACTGTATAGTACTATCGTGGTATTGTAGTAGACTTTATCTTCCTGGGACATGATGAAGTGGACCTGCAAATAATACAGGAGAATTAAAGTCTGTTTCAGAAATGTATAGAGTAATAAAACCTTATTAGGTATAATTTATGCCACTTCCATAGTTTGGCATTGATCTCATTGCAAAATTCTTTTTTTTTTCAACAAGTGCAGGTAGTACCACCCGGTTTTGGGTCAATTTATGTTGCGTTTTGCCTATTGTTATCTATTCATAAATACTGAAAATGTGGATACTTATAGAAAGAGAATTTTATTTTAACAAAATATAAAATTATATATAATATGTACAGGGTGGCCCACATAAGATGACCCACTACCTTATCTCATAATCTGTACGAGATAGGGAAAAAAGTTTTATACAAAAGTTTCTTGGGTTTATCTAAATTTTTTAAATATTGTATTTTTATATATACAGGGTGTGTCATTTTGCGTTGACAGATGTCAACTTTGTTATTTTAAATGGAACACCCTGTATATTATTATGGATTTGAATAGCTCTCTTAGAGACGATTTCAAGATGGGTCTACGAGGCACCGTTTCGGAGATATTTACGATCATCTTCAATTTTTGACACACTTTCAACTTGTTGTATCTCTGGTATTTATCAACTTTTTTGTTTCATTTTTGTGCAGGAAAAAACATAATTTTATGCTTTATTGGACGTGTAGGTAAAAATATTCAAATTGAAAAAAAATGTTACAGTGTTGTCACGTTTTGCGTACCATCAGTTTTCTCAAGATTTTTAAATGCAACCCCCTATATTTTAGAACGGATTTAAATAGAGCATCGAAAGACGATTTCAACGATATATTATAACATAGGTTTACAAGTCACGGTTCCCGAGTTTTGGGGATTTTCTTCAGGAATCAATTTTAATATTAAACAATTTTTACTAAACATAACATAAACTATTAAACATGACATAACAAGAACAAAGACAAAAAATAAACATTACTTAAATTAAATTTTCTATATAACCACCTTCCTGTGCTATACATGTTGAATAAATAATGTCTAATTTTTTTATTGCCCTACGAAACTCTCATTGATCAAATATCTCTTCCATATTCTCCCCCTTAAATCGTCTACGTTATTAACTTTATTCTTATACACTTTGTCTTTAATATTTCCCCATAAAAGGTTGTATTTCATTTTGCAACAAACTGTGGTATATATCATTAAAAACCGGCCCAATCACTCGGTCCTTTATTATTCCGCACCAAACATATACACTTTGATGTCCCTGCTTTCTGATGGCTTTGATTTTATGTTGATTTTGCCTTGACCAGTAGTGGCAGTTCTTTCGGTTAAATATTCCCGCGGTGTTGAAAATTGCTTCGTCAGTGAAAAGAATTTTGTCAAAAACCGGTTGATCAAAGTGGCGGTCCATCATATCCATGCAAAAAGTAGCTCTGTTGTCAAAATCAGCTATGGATAGCTCTTGTACCGGAGTGAATTTGAAAGGATGGTAATCGTTGATATTAAGGGTTCTCTGAATACTTGCTCGACTAATATGCGGTATGTCCCGTGCGGCATCCCTTTGGGAATTTTCATTGCTTTCCTCAAAATATAAAAGAACATCAAGTTGATTTTCTTCTGTAAGAACTGTCCTAGGCCGGTTTCTTTTATTGTTTATCACAACGCCATTTTCCAGATCTCGTGTAATTCTTACGAAGATTTTCTTACTTGGAATTCTGCTATTTGGATACAGTCTTCTATACTCCCTTAACGCTGGTGCGGGACTCTTATTGTTTCTAATGAAGCACTCATATAAATTTAAACGTTGTTGAATAGTGTAGTTCGACATAATTATTTCTTAAATTTACTAATTTAATCAAGAAATGCAACCAAGCTGTCAAATTTCATGCAAATAATATTTCGTTTGTTTCCATGGTTTTGAAGCACAGCCTACTTAAAATTGTTGATAGGGTTGTGGAAAGGTTGGTAAATAATTGTGAGAGAAAAAACACGAAGCCAATACTTAGCTTGATGACGTTTATTACTCGACTGACTTTCAGACGCTCTATATAACAACGAAACAACAAAAATGATTAGTAAGCAAAGACATTTTGCGGCACCATTATCGACACAGTCGCCTTGGCCGTCTGTTTCGGTAATCGCTAATCATAACATTGATAAGGTTTATTTAGTATATGGGAAGGAAACATAAAGAACTATTTTTAAATAGATTCACACTATTTTAACAAAAATACACATTATGTATTTAACTGATTTTTAGAGAGTTTTACGTTTGATCTGGAAAACGGCGTGGTAATAATTATTCAAAGCAATTAGAAAATCTAATTTAGATATTCTTTAGCATATAATATTAATTTTGTTGTCTTCGTTCATATCATGTCACGTTTAATAGTTTATATTATGTTTTAGTAAAAATTGTTTAATATTAAAATTGATTCCTGAAGAAAATCCCCAAAACTCGGGAACCGTGACTTGTAAACCTATGTTATAATATATCGTTGAAATCGTCTTTCGATGCTCTATTTAAATCCGTTATAAAATATAGGGGGTTGCATTTAAAAATTTTGAGAAAACTGATGGTACGCAAAACGTGACAACACTGTAACATTTTTTTTCAATTTCAATATTTTTACCTACACGTCCAATAAAGCATAAAATTATGTTTTTTCCTGCACAAAAATGAAACAAAAAAGTTGATAAATACCAGAGATACAACAAGTTGAAAGTATATCAAAAATTGAAGATGATCGTAAATATCTCCGAAACGGTGCCTCGTAGACCCATCTTATAATACATCGTTGAAATCGTCTCTAAGAGAGCTATTCAAATCCATAATAATATACAGGGTATTCCATTTAAAATAACAAAGTTGACATCTGTCAACGCAAAATGACACACCCTATATATATAAAAATATAATATTTAAAAAATCTAGATAAACCTAAGAAACTTTTCCCTATCTCGTACAGATTCTGAGATAAGGTAGTGGGTCATCTTATGTGGGCCACCCTGTACATAATATATCTGATAAAATATTTATTATTATATATTATTGTACAACAATTAAATTATAATAGGTTATATTCTTCGTCATGTTAGGAACTGTTATCACCTCTTGACATTATAATTAAAGGATCGACCGTTTGACCGATCAGGTTGTCATGATCCCACAGTTTCTTCTCCTGTTTGATCACATGCTGGACAGCTTTTCGCCAGTTCTCTGACGTCACTTCCTTAATAGCTTAATCAAATAGTAGCTTAACATTTTTCATTTGAAATGTGGTCCTACAAATCCTTTCACTTGCGCCCATATAAGTTTTATAGGATTTAGTTCGCAATGATATGGCGGTAAGCGCAGCACAGTTCCATTATGTTTTCTGCTATATTCTCTGGTTATATTTTTGTCTTGCCTTATTTTTTTGTACTATATCACCTTCCTAAACTGAAGAGTTGCGAATGTACAGATGTGGATAAATATGTCAAAGCACTACATTCACTCAAAAAAAGAGTTCCAGTCAAAGTTTTCTGATTTCAGAGATAATGAAAATTACATCAATCTCTTTGTCCGATCATTCATTGTATCCACTGAAGACATGCTAGAAAATTGTCAGATAGAGCTCGACAAAAAGAGATGCTCGAAAAACCATGGTCAACGTATAGAAAAGAATGTTGTCAGAGACAGCAGGGGTTGGAATTTCGCAGTGGCACCACACCTCACACCAGTTTTAGAAATAATTGCAGCTGTCAAAACCGTCAACATCCCTCAGTCTAAAGCAGATCCATAAAATAAGAACTGTTGAATAAAATGACAAGAACAAAAAATAATATATCCAAACAAAAAGAAACCACACTTAAACCTCTCCAGAAAGACAGTTCAATACAGATTCTTCCTGCAGACAAAGGGAATCCTACAGTATTTATGGAGACCGATACATATGACTAGAACATTGACGAAGTGAAACTACAAAATACTACCGAAAGACCCCACAAACGCAGTCGAGAGCAATATATACACAACATTAAGGAAATATAGTATAGTCAAAAGCAGTGTTATAGTGCGGGTCATACGATTTATCAAATACAAACTTTTTAAGTTTGTTTTTCTTTATTTCTTTCTTTCCTCCGCATAAAATCCGGAAGATGGATTAGATAGACCTATGATATTTTCATATGAAAAAAGAGGATAAACATATAAATACCAGCAGTTGTAAAAATCTTTGAGCGATGTCACTTCAAAATCAGAATGACAAAATGAGTAATAGAAAACAATTTTCGGGTTTTAATGACTTTTGCGTTTTTGATGAAAATGAATATTCATCGGCCAATATTCAGGAGACAATAGCAAAAGCTCTGGGAATCGGTATAAGGACTGTGCAGAAAATTGTGCATAAAAAAAGCATAATTTACTACCGAAGAAGATTAGAAAATGTACATGAAAAAAGCCAAGACAGAAGACTTAAGTGAAAATGTAAAAATTGATGTTTGTAATGCAATTTACGATTTATACACATCAAAAATTAACATAACCCTTCAAGTTTTAAAAGAAGCTTTAAAAAATCCAGGCATATTGGAAATTGAACTAAAATCGTTAACAAAATTAATAAAAATATTGGGGTAATCGAAGATTTTTATGTTTATGAGTTGCCACATATAGCAAGTCATCGTATCCAGTTTTTAAAGAAATACACGGAAAATGTTAATTCAAAATTTAGAAAAGTGGTATTTTTAGACGAGACTTAGATATTTTCTAATGGAAGTGGTTCGAAATCTTGGCAGGACGAGTCTGTAGAAAGTGTCAAGAGAAAAAAGGGATGTGGGACAGGAAAACGGTTCATCATTTTGCAAGCAGGTTCTTCAACAGGATTTCTCCCAGGTGCGCAAGTTTACTGTTTTCTTCAACATTCAAAATTATGGACTACCATGATAATATGAACTGTGAACTGTTTGACAAGTGGTTAAAAGAACAACTGATTCCAAATTTAGATGCTCCATCTTTAATCATTCTGGACAATGCATCTTATCATTCAAGAATCTTAAATAAACATCCTACTTCATCCTGGAAGAAAAGTGATATTTATGACTGGCCAATAAAACAAAAACAAAATCCTTTACCCAATATGCTGAAACTTGAACTTCTTTTAATGGCAAAATCTATTAAAAAACCAACAATATATGCCGTAGATGAAATATTACGGGAAAATGGACATGAGGTTTTACGACTGCCGCCATACCATTGCCCATTTAACGCAATATAATTAATATGGGCTGGGACAAAATCATATTACGAAAAACACGTGAACTATGGTCTTACATCAGATGAAGTGCAAATTGTTTGGCAAGATTCATTAAATTATATTACGCCGGAGTACTGGAAGAAATCTGTGGAACATACGGAGAAATTAATATGGGATTAGTAGAATTCAGAACGAGTTCTAGATGTCGAAATAGCACGAATGATCATTGCGCCATTTGAGGACGACTCAGAACATGACGACTTTTTAAGTGATGATGATATTTTTTAGTCTATAATGTTAAAAAGTTTCTGAAGGATTATATTAGTCTTTGACGTGTATAAATCATAAATTGCATTATGAATATCCATTTTTGCATTGTAACTTAAGTCTTTTGCCTTTGGATTTTTTCGTGTACATTTCTTAATCTACTTCGGAAGTAAATTATGTTTTTTTTTCATGCACAAGTTTTTATACATTCCTTATACCGATTCTCAGAGCTTTTGCCACTGGCTCCTGGATATTAGCCAGTGAATTTTAATTTAAAATTTTTTTTATTAGATTTGACACCATTTTTTTGCTTACTTTTTTAGTACATTTGTAATAATAAAATAAGTAATAGCAATAAATAAATAATTATAGAATAATTTTTCCAATTTTAAAGCGTTTTTAAAATAAGTAAATTTTTTTATTAGTTATAAGACAAAATTTGATATATAAAAATCGGTAAAATCGCTTTACCAGAAACTCAGGGCTAACGAAAAATACAGGCTATATATATATATATATATATATATATATATATAGCCTGTATTTTTCGCATGCATGGCCCTTAATTTTAGGCTGAAATTTGAAGAAATCGGATAAGTAGTTTTTTAGCTATGCAGCGAACAGATAGACTGACGGACAGACATACCTACAGACAGACGGAATTGAGAATTGTTTTCCAGCATCTAGGGATCCTTAAACGTAAAGATCTGAAAAAATCTCACGAGGGAAGTAATAACTAATCATATCTCAAATATTGATTTTAAAATTGAAACTCAGTCAAAAAAGTCAGCTGAAAAGCTTTTAGACAGCAATCTATGGCCCCATGGCGTAGTAATAAAATGGTCAGCTGTATCCGAACTTTCAGAAAAATCTACACCGAACCTCCCACCTCCCTCCACACCGAAAAAACTGCCCACGAACTCGAGCTCCGTCAGTTCACTGGTTGTCTCCTCTCCAATTTCTCAAAAGGGCACTATAATATCTTCTGACAAAGAGACCATTGCTGCCTGCAAAGCAAATGTCTTGTTGAGCGACAACTGCTACAGTCTTTCCAAGAAAGCTCCTATTGACCAAGAACCTATTTTTGATCCAATGTCTCCCCCAACAATGAAGCTTACGCGAACCGAAAAAAGTTCTGATAACCGTTTCCTCATGTCTAGACTAAGAGAACCAGCCATTTTAAAGGCCTTCAAGTTATATCTCGCCTTCCTGCACGACCAACCTGCGCCAATTCACTTTGAAGGGTTTACAAATACAAGCACCAGGCTGTTTTTGGCTTCTGAAGGCATTCCTATAGATTATAGAACCCTACATAAGACATATTTCGATTTTCATGCTGCTTACGGATTTAACGCAGCAGAAGTGGAAGCGGATCTTGCAGCCTATGGATCCTATATATCTTCGGAGAGAACGATCCATCTTCAGAGGACCAGAGAATGCCATAAAAAGTATTTTACCAGCAATTCTCCCAAAAAAAAAATTTCGAAAACACGACGTGTCCTGAGGAACTAGATTCCTTAAAACTTCCTATTGTTACTAGTCTTAATATGGTTCTAATTAATATTGCTTCTCTAAGAAATAAAACTGACGAGTTGTACCTATTTCTGGAAGAAATGGAATTCCCCAACTTGTTGCAATTACTGAGCACTGGCTGAATCTAAACGAACCCTTTTATATTGAGAAGTATACCACAATAGCTAGATATGACAGAAAAATCTCAGCTCATGGGGGAACACTGATTCTATCCCTAAATGGAGATTTCATGTCGGTATCTAAATATGATCATTTGTTAGCGGATAGCTATTTTGAATTCTCTATGGTATATAATCAAAACCTTGATCTTTATGTAATTTGTATTTATAGATCACCAAACTCCGATGTACAATCATTTTTAAATAGCCTGGTAAGTTTGCTAGACAGTCTACCGATTAAAGGTAAAAAAATTCTATGCGGGGACTTTAATATTGACTATGCTACTATTTGTGCCATCCAAAAATATCTAATTTCTATATTCGACTCTTTCGGTCTTTCAGTGCATGTATCCTCGCCAACTAGAATTTCAAAAAACTCTTCTTCTATCATCGATTACATGGCGTCTGATTTTTCTCCATCAGAGGTGCATTCACAGGTCTATAAAGGTCTTTCCGATCACGAGGCGGTAATTTCCAGGTTTAGTTTACCTATTAGGCCCTTACCAAGATCTCGCCATCGGGGCAGAATTTTCTCGGCCGCAAATTTCTCAGTATTTCATAATATTTGCTTTAACACCGATTGGAATTTTGAATCTGATGACCGCATTCGACTATACCTACATCCCAGACAGGATACGCAGCAAGTTAACGCCACATTACAATAAGCCACGCCATCTCTATGGTTTGCTAAAGATTCACAAGTCAAATGTGCATCTAAGGCCATTTACTAGCTCCAAGGACTCACCAGCAAGTGCTTTGGCTAAATATTTGTTAGACATAATTCAACCTTTGCAAGGTATGACGAATTATTTTGTTCAAAATTCTAACCATTTTCTCTCTCTCTCTCTCTCTCTCTCTTCTGACGTCCATAAGGTTAGAATATATGGAAGGATCAACAACTGTTATGATATTGGTATGTTTGAATATGTACAAGTTCTAACGAATTGCTTATTAGTGTTACGTTAGCATAATTGGTTATAGCAATGAACTAGTGATCCAGAGGTGCGAGTTCGGTCCTCGCTCGTACCAACTTTTGCTGTTGATTATAAATATTTCTAAAAATATATTTCACAGTTTAAAAACAAACTGATAAAATACTTCTATAGTATATATGTGTTAATAAATCAATATGTACTGACTTATATTGAGTCAAACTTCACTATTCCTAATAAGAGGAAAGATTCATAAAAAGAGAAGTTCCGGGTAAAGAAAATTTATCGATTGTTTTTATTATACTACGATAATTAAAAATCGGCAATTCGCTATAAAAAAAATCAGAAATTCGGGGCTTTGCGTGCCTGAAAAAAAATCAACCGTCACTGATGAACGACCATCGACTAAATTAGTTTAACGTTAAATTCCTACACAATTTTGAAATACCAGTACAAAAGCCCTCAATTAAAACGCATCAAACGGCTCGACCCAATTTGAAAAATCATAACCGTAGGTAAATACGTAACCTGGATTCTGACGTGTTCGAATTATAGAGCCACCAACACTCCCGTTGAAAAAAGATCGTGCCCCCATTGCGTCCGTTTTGTGTACACGTTATCTGAATATTCTGTTATGCCAGGAATTACTTCTATAACTCCATGAATAGGCAAACAATCAATACTGTAAATATAAAGCCAATCACTGTAAGCGTTTAAATAAATTCTGTTTAATTTAGCCAATTTGTTGTATTTATTACGCTCATTTTTAAATACTTTTGAGGGCTTTCTCGGTATAAATACAAACTTTCCTTTAATATTATTCACTCTAAACCAACACTTAAAAAATGCTTCAAAGGTTTAACATTTTTTAGTAATATTTCAATGCAGGTGGCGAAGTTTTTCAAACATTTAGATGTCTCAATTGCTTTTAAAACAGTGAACTCACTTAAGAGACATCTAGTAATGACCAAAGATAAGACTGAACATCTCTCAAAATCAGGGGTGTACTCATTGGGCTGTGGAGATTGTTCTGCTGTATATATCGGACAATCAGGAAGAAGGATTTCCACTAGGGTCCGGGAACATTTTAGCCTTTTCGATAAATATAAAAACTCTGATATCACTGAGACAAAGTCGGCTTTTGCTAACCACTTGCTAACAACTGGACACCATTTTTCTATACCAAACAATGTAAAGATACTACACGAGTGTCCAAAGAGTAAAAAACTGGATTTGTTAGAGAAGATGGAAATTACAAGGGCTAAAAGAAGCCCAGTTTTACATTGTGTTAATGATGTCTTCAATTTCGAACCTCAACTAATTTTTAATAATCTTGGCACTAATATTAATCGGCAGGAAGATAATGTATAAACTTTTCATTGGACTTGCTGGTAGAGTGGTGGTCAGTATCTCGGTGTGTCACGCCGGAGGCTCGGGTTCAATTCCTGGTTATATCAATAACCTTTTTTTTATATTTTTTATTTATATATTTTTTTTGTCTTTTATTTGATTCAACTTTTATCTGCGCGTGTCAATACCTTAGTTTCTTAACATCATCTCAGTGTGTATTTTAACATGTGACGTTATAGTTGTTTGATTTGTTCTTGTGATTTTAGTTAATGTCGAAGGTCTGTTTGAATTTTGTATATTTATAGTGATAGTTTTTGATTGTTATATTAATTGTAGGTCTGATGATGCCTGAAAAGGCGAAACACGTGTAACCGCATTATACTCTTTTTGACTGAGACCGAGACTTTGTGTCTTATTTCTAGTTTAGTCATGTTGAATTTGTACCAGTTTCACACTTAATTTTTCTGCAAAATTTAAAGTAAATTGAACAAGATTTTTTTACGATGATTTTTTAACAAATTTATTTGGCCGCCATTTCGAAACTTAATATCTGGGAAATATCTGCGAACCAACAGAGTAGGTAAAGACTGATAATATGGGTGTCATGCAGGATATAAAACCTATATATATATATATATATATATATATATATATATATATATATATATATAAAGTTAGTCGTGACTGACTAGTTAGAAAAAGGCACTTTGAACCTAAAGAATATAATTTTCACAAAAAGCGAAAGATTCTATCCTCCAGGTTCTTGGTTAGGTGGGGATGCAGTCAAAGAAAAAAATTTATGAACGGCCCAGTGTGGAATACTTTTTATTGTATGGTCGAGCTTTCGAGAGTGTTTATTCTCTTCTTCAGGACCCTTCTATAGAAAAATACATTTGTAGATAAGAAAAGAAAGGATTACAAAGTAAAAGAAACATCTTACCAAAGTGAGTTAAAAATAAAACAGTCCCATTGCAACAGGCTTAATGTTAAAACTTGTACGTAACTAGAATATAGACGGTAACTAACACATATCAACAGTAAAATAAAATTTTTGGTTACATTTTCAAATTTTTAAAAAAAATTTTACAAACATGCAGCGAAACCACTTTCAATGCTGGCACGCCGCCATTACTGTAAAACGAAAAAATGCGTCGTAGTAAGTAAAATAATAAGGGAGACAAAGTACGTACAATTCGCGTCTACTTCTATGTATATCGATTACTACGAACAAACTACGGCTTCTACCCCGGAGGGGGGAGTTGACAAGGACAAAGCAACGTCATTGTTACGCTGGCGCAGTACCACATTGAAAATTTGGCTAGCGAAATCTTTCTTATTACGGAAAAAAAAAGGGAAAAACAAATTATAATAATTTATAGGCAAGAAGAGAAAAGACTTTTAACAGTTTTATCGTTGTTATTGTTAATATCTATAAATATATTGCATCGTTTATGTATGCTAAAACCAAAAAACAAAAAAAAGAGAAGGGCCAGTTATAATATCTACAAAAGTCTGGTGAAAAAATTTTTCTTGACAATTTTAATACTAATCACTAAGTTAGGATGGCGCTAAAACACATTTGTCCATATTTTGTTAGACAATTAGATTACAGAAAGTTAATGTTCCTATTGTTGTAATATAACTAAGCAGACGGTGTTGTAGTCGTGTAGAGTATTCCACACTAGGCCGTTCATAAAATTTTTTCTTTGACTGCATCCCGACCTAACCAAGAACCTGGAGGACAATAAAGTTGCAAAACGTCGACAATTTAAAAATAGAGTTTTGTTTTTTTCACTGAAGTTGTGAAAGTTGACAACAGGATGTCTTCTTGTAGGCCAATGGAATATGGAGTGCCTCAAGGCTCGGTACTAGGCCCTATCTTGTTTCTTCTGTTCATAAACGACATGGCTAATTTAAACATTAGTGGAAAAATATGTCTCTTTGCGGACGATACCAGCTTTACGTGGAGCCACCCAGATGTCACGGACCTACATAGGATTGTATCTAATGACCTAGTCACCATTAAATCCTGGTGCGATTCTAATCTCCTATGTTTGAACATCTCTAAAACGAAAGTCTTGTCTTATAAAAACACGCTGCAACCTTTTGACCTTAATGGCACCACTATTGATTTCGTAAACTCTGTAAAATTTCTAGGGCTTCTTGTAGATGATTCTTTAAAATGGGATCCACATATCGACGCTTTATCAAGGAAGTTGGGTTCTGCTTGCTTTG
This sequence comes from Kuschelorhynchus macadamiae, assembly GCA_030620095.1. Lineage (NCBI taxonomy): Eukaryota > Metazoa > Arthropoda > Insecta > Coleoptera > Curculionidae > Kuschelorhynchus > Kuschelorhynchus macadamiae. The sequence goes on from JAUTXW010003895.1 coordinate 349,226, forward strand.
CGTTAAGATCTGTTTCCGAGGAGTTTAGCTTTTCTACCTCTAGAACTGTTTATTTTGCTCTTGTTGAGTCGCACCTCAGATATGCTATTCCATTCTGGGGTACATGTTGTGCGACTCAATTTGATCGAATTTTTATACTACAAAAAAGAGCTGTTCGTTACCTACTGAGACTTAACAGTAGAACTCACTGCCGAGATTTCTTTAAAAGATATAAAATACTAACCCTTCCTTGCTTATTCATTTTGGAATCGGTTTGCTTAATTTGTAAGCATGCACCTGCTCTATTAGAGAGACCTTCTCACAACTACCCTCTCAGAAACACTGAGCACGATCTCTCTATCTTCCAACCCCACACTCAGAGTTAATTAAAAGATCAGTAATCTACAATGCAAAAAAAATGCATAATCACCTGCCATTTAACATCAAATCCATAATATCTCTGACTTCATTTCGCAAGGCTTTGAAATCATTCTTACTGGAAAGCGCCTTCTACACCGTGAACGAGTTTTACAACACATAAATTTATCCTTATGAACCCCTAGTGTGATAGTTGCCATTACCAACCATTTTTACCGAATTTTGTATATGTATTTTTTTAATTGTTTCGTACTTTTTTATTTTTTATTTTTTACTTTGCTTTTTTATTTTTTTACATTATATTTATGAAAATGTTTATAACATAGTACGACTGACAAAGTACATTTCTAATGTACTTCTTTTAGGATTCTATTATATTAATATTCTAAATTCTTGATTTAAATATTATTTTTCTATAATATTTATGATGTGTTTTTGTTTTGTTTTGTTTGCTAATTTTGATGTTTGTAAACTATTTTTTTTTTTTACAACAGCTTTGTCCACAAAATTGTAAAATTTTTTTGACAATAAAGCATTTATTTATTTATTTATTTATTTAACCCCAAATAATACACCACTCTAACATAAAAACAAGAAGATCGTTAACGAAAACCATTTAGAAACTTAATATCTGTGAATTAACTGCGGACCAAAGTAATAGGTAAAGACTGATAATATGGGTTTCATGTAGAATACAGACTCTATATATGTGTCCTGAGGCAACAATAAAGTAGCGAAACGTCGACAGTTTTAAAAAGTCTTTTGTTTTTTAACTGGATTCTAACTCCAAATAATACACCACTCTAACGTAACATAAAAGGATCGCTAACGAAAACCATCAAGAACTTTCGGATATAGGATCTATATATGTGTCCTGAGGATGCAACAATTAAATTGGGAAACATCAACAATTTAAAAAAGCCATGCTTTTTTTACTGGATCTTAACCCCAAAAAGTACACCACTCTAACAATTTTTTTTTAACATATTACCAGGTCGTCCCTATATGAACCTTAATTTTTGGTCAAAATTTGAAGTCAATCGGGTAAGTAGTGTTTAAGCTATGTCGCGAACTGACATGCAGACAGACCGACAGACGGACTGACAAGACATTATGTACCACAATTAGTTATGGCACACAATAAAAAGGCCTTAATGGTTTGAAATCAAACCATTAAGCATTTTGAGACTGAATTTTAAAATATTTTATTATATCCGCCATCTTGGATTCGTACCAAAATGTTACCAGTTGATTCTAACATAATACTTGATGTTTTTGCAAAATTTCAGATAAATTAGATAAGTAGTTTTTTAATAATAATTTTTTTAACATTTCACTGGGCCGCCATTTTGTTTCGTCATATTGGATTTTTACCAAAATATTATCAGGTCATCCTCGTATGACCCTTAGTTTTTGTCCAAAGTTTAAAGTCAATCGGGTAAGTAGTTTGTTAACTACGCCACAGACAGACCGACAGAATTGAAAAAACATGTTTTTCGTCATCTAGGGACCCTGAAACGAAAAAAATTTCTGAACGTGATTTTTCACGATTACAATATGAGGAAACTAAAAAGTAAAATAGCAGTTTTATTGATAAGCTATAAGACTTTAAGATGTTACTTATACTTATCCTCAAAATACGAAAAATATTTTTGCTAACGATTTAAACAAAACTCTTCTTTTATAGCGCCCTGTACAGTATAAACAATTAATCTCATTGATTTAGGATATGTCGATCTATAATCAACATATCTGTGAATATATCTCAAAAGTGTAAAAAATGCTGTTTTTTTACCAAAAGAATCTCTTATTTATCCTATCCGATTTTTTGTCCAACTTACCATTACCGAGCTGGAGCGCATGGAAGGACAAGAAACACAAATTTCAAACATTTCCGGACCAGAAGGAGATAAGCGCGAACAGTTACAGTAGCCTCGTGTTAAAATACTTACCTTGTTTATAGGCAACCTTGCCTGAATGTCGATATGGACTTCTGAATACCATCCCTAAAGGTTGACGTTTAGTAAATAAGAAGTGTCAAGCCAGTTTAGTCTGTCATGAATGTAAAAATAAGTTAAGTCATTGTATTTGCCGGTCCTTGCTTTCTATTATAAAAATTCGTGTTTATCCTTGTTTTATTTCTGCAATAAAGCTTTTATCAAGTTAAACTGCCGACTCTATTTATTCTTAACATTGGTTATGGGCCCAGATGTTGTGCAGTGAGTGAAAATCAAGGAAAACTCAAAGTGAGGTTAGCAAGGGCAGGAGGGAAAAGTAAAAAGGAAGTGGCTACCGTGTCGACTAGACGGACGTTAAGTTTTTTGAATTAAATATCCGTAAAGAGGTGATCATTAAAGAAAATGAATACTTTGCAGTCAGAAAGTAGTGAAAATAGGTATGGAATCATTCCTTTTAAAGGAAATAATTTCGACAACTGGAAATTTAAAGTTAAAGGTTGTTTTAACAGCGATGGATGTCGACAGTGTGTTGGAATTAGTGACGGCGCAGGAAGCTGCAGCTGATGCATGGATAAAGAAAAATAACAAGGCACAAAATATCATCGTGCAATGTGTGGCAGACTCTCACCTAGAGTACATAAAAGACCTGAAGACTGCGAGAGAGATGATTGAAAAGTTGGAATCTGTGTTTGCTAAAAAAGGATTATGCTCAAAGTTTTATTTATTGAAAGAATTAGTAAGCCTAAAGTATGGCCCATGTGAAGATTTGCAATTGCATTTTGGAAAGTATGATAAAATTTTGAGAGAACTTAAAGGTTTGGATACTAATTTTACAGATTCAGATATTGCATGTTTTTTGTTATTGTCTATGCCAAAAGAATATGAGAACATAGTAACAGCAATTAGAACTATAGCTGAAGATGACTTAAGTTTAGAAATGGTAAAGAAAAAGCTGTTAGAATTTGAAGTAGACAAAGGAGAACCTGGTAAAGGAAGAAATGAAGTATCAGCATCATTTGTTATTATAAAACGGAACGTAAAGTGCCATAAGTGTGGAAAAATTGGCCATATGCAAAATACCTGTGGACTAAAATGTTTTGTTTGCAACAAATTTGGACACAAGGCCTCTCAGTGTAAATTTAAAAAACCTAATAATTCTCAGGCTCATTATTCTAAGAAGAATAGTGAAGAAGATGTGTCAAATGAAGAGACAAGTGTGGCTTTTTGTTTGGTAAATGGCGATAACAAAGATGAATTAATGTGGTGGTGTGTTGACTCGGGTGCTACACATCATTACATTAATAGTGAGAAGTTTATGATTAATAAGGTGTATTTTGATGAACCGAAGCCAATCCAATTAGCAGAAAAAGGTAAAGCAATGCTAGCTACTTGTAAAGGAGACTTGGATATGGTGAGTGTGGTTAATAAAAGAAATATTAAAATCAAATTGAAAGATGTGTTTTGTGTACCAGATTTAAGAGTTAATTTGCTATCAGTGTCTACTATAGAAAAATTAGGTTTCAAAATTGTTTGTTGTGCAGGTTCTATTTCTATAGAGAAAAATAAAAAGATTTATGCTGAAGGAAAAAGAGAGGGAAACTTGTATAAAATATTGTTTAAATTTAGTAATGAATTAAAAAGTAATGCCTATTTGACTGTGACAAATGATATTAATTTGTGGCATATGAGATACGGCCATTTGAATTTTGAATCGTTATCCAGAATTAATAATTGTAATTTGGTTAATGGTATTGATTTTAAAAATAGTAAAGATCAAGGATTGTGTGAAGTATGTGTAGTAGCGAAACAAAAATGCTTACCTTATTATTCAAAAACAATTCGTTCGAGTCGAGTTTTAGAATTAATACACACAGATGTATGCGGACCTATTACCCCTGCTTCACATAATAGTAATCGATATTTTGTAACATTTGTTGATGACTATTCACGTTTTGTAATAGTTTATGTAATCAAAAATAAATCAGAGGTTTTTGAATGTTTTAAGAATTATGAGGCGAAGGCAGCATCTTTGTTTTGTGACAAGAAAATTGCGAAAGTGAAATGTGATAATGGAGGTGAATACACCTCAAATTTATTTAAAGAATATTGTGATCAAAAAGGTATTGATATTATGTATGTTCCACCTTTCACCCCGCAGATGAATGGTGTTGCTGAACGCATGAATCAGACTCTTATAAATAAAGCTAGGGCAATGATTGTACAGTCAGGTTTATCAAAAGATTTTTGGGAAGAAGCAGTTTTGACTGCTGCATACATCACAAACAGGACGCAGTCATGTTACGTTAAAGACAAAACTCCTTTTGAGTTGTGGCTAGGTAGAAAGCCTAATGTATGTAATATGCGAGTGTTTGGATGTGTATGTTATGCAAGAGTGCCCGATTCATTACGTAATAAGTTAGATAATAAAGGTTTAAAGTGCAAATTTGTAGGATATACAGAAAACGGTTACAGGTTGTGGAACAAGGAAGAAAATAAAGTTGTACACAGCAGGAATGTAGTATTTGATGAGCTGAGATTTTCAGATGAAATAGTGAATATGAGAAGAGTTTATGATGCTGAAGAAGAAGAAAAAGAAAAAGAGGTGTATGAAGAAGTTAGAGTAACAGAAGAAAAACAGGAAGTACAAGAGACAGAGGATGAAGAAAATGTAGTACAAAGAAATGAAAGACCAAAAAGAAACAGGCAACCACCTACTTACCTTGATGACTAAGAAGTTGATCTTGATTGTTTAGCTTTGTTATGTGTTTCGTCTGACTGTCCTAAATCCTACGAAGAAGCGGTTCAGTGTGCTTATTGGGACATGTGGGAAAAGGCTGTAAGTGAGGAGTTAAAGGCTCTACAAGATAATGAAACATGGCGGCTAGTAGACAATCCAGAAAATGAAGTCGTTATAAGCAATAGGTGGGTATTTAGAACAAAAGAGGAAAATGGTAAGAAAATCTAAGGCGCATTTAGTAGCGAGAGGGTATGAACAAGACAGTTTAGATTATTTAAAAATACATGCCCCTGTTGCGAGGCTATCTACATTTAGAATATTGCTATCAGTGTGTGTGAACCAAGACTTGTACTTACAACAGTTGGATGTGAAAAATGCCTTTTTAAATGGTGTGATAGATGAAAAAGTGTACATGAAAATACCAGATGGAATGAATGTTATGAATAAAAGTGATTTGAATAAAAAGGTGTGTTTGTTAAATAAATCAATCTATGGCTTAAAGCAAGCACCCAAAATTTGGAATGAAACATTCAATTCATTTATGGTTAGTATAAATTTTATTCGCTCAAAGTCCGATTATTGTTTGTTCACATTCTTTAATCAAGACATAAAATGCTATCTTCTTCTCTATGTAGATGATATCTTGCTTGTTAGCAATAATTTAGACTATTTGTCTTATGTAAAATGTAAATTATGTGAAACTTTTAAAATGAAAGATCTCGGTGACATTACTAATTTCTTAGGTATTGCGGTTAAAAGAGACTTAAAAACTAAAACTATATCTATTAATCAGAAGTGTCTTATTGAAAATTTAGTAAAGAGATTTAATCTTGTAAACTGTAAAAAGGTTAAGACGCCTATTGAGAAAAACTTATCTTTAAACAAAAACTTGGATAAAGATCTTAAAACTTCTTTGCCTTATAAAGAACTTTTGGGATCCTTGATGTATGTTATGATGGGCACTAGGCCTGATATTTGTTATTGTGTGAGCTACTTTTCTAGATTTCAAGATTCTTCAACAGACGAGCATTTTAAGCATTTGCTGAGGGTGTTAAAGTATTTAAAATTTACTATAAACTATGAATTATATTTTCATTATAGTAATCAGCAGTTAGCGGGATATACAGATGCCGATTGGGCAAATGACTCTTTGGATAGAAAGTCAATAAGTGGATTTTGTTTTAAGTTATTTGGGAATCTTATTACTTGGTCTTCTAAGAAACAAAGCCTAGTTACTCTTTCAAGTACAGAATCTGAGTTTGTTGCACTTTGTATGGCAAGTTGTGAACTTTTAAATATTAAAAATATTTTAGATGCTTTAAAAATATCTTATGATTTACCAATAGTTTTGTTTGAAGACAATCAAAGTACCATTAAATTGTTGAATAATTTTGAAAATAATAAACGATGCAAGCATATTGAAGTTAAACTTCATTTTGTAGTTGATCTTATATCAAAAAATATTATTAATGTAAAATATGTTAGTACAAATAAGCAGCTTGCTGACATTTTTACAAAGAGCTTGGGTACTGAAAAGTTTTTAAATTTTGTAAAGATGTTAAAGTTAATTTAATTTTTAAGGTATTTTCAGTCAAGTTTGAGGGACGGTGTTAAAATACTTACCTTGTTTATAGGCAACCTTGCCTGAATGTCGATATCGACTTCTGAATACCATCCCTAAAGGTTGACGTTTAGTAAATAAGAAGTGTCAAGTCAGTTTAGTCTGTCATGAATGTAAAAATAAGTTGAGTCATTGTATTTGCCGGTCCTTGCTTTCTATTATAAAAATTCGTGTTTATCCTTGTTTTATTTCTGCAATAAAGCTTTTATCAAGTTAAACTGCCGACTCTATTTATTCTTAACACCTCGTTGTTGTTCGTTCCTGACAAAACTTCTTCGGGAGATGATTGGATTCCATAACCGGAGGGATCAGCAGTTCTAACAGCCTAATTTATGTTATTGCATATTCTAACATCGCCATGTTCAACTGTATATAAAAGTTTATAAAACAGTTAAACCGGTTGAGAACGAACTGGACATTCTACTCGAATGCATGTGGTTAATATGCTGAAAGTTCATCATACTATATTTAGTTATATCACCATATAACTATTGGTCGAATGATTGGGGGACTGTAGAAGACGTGAACAGGGTATTAAGAAACTTACAAATGTACAGGATGAGCGTTTTCTTCAACAAAAACAACAGAACATGCAAAAGTTCAGAGCTTTATAAAGGACTTGCAACAGCAACAAAATATAAAGATCTTTCCCTAGCAGTAAGAAGAATGCTAAGAGAATCAAAATTGGCTAGTAGAAAGCCTGCACCTTACTGCAGCACATAGAGTATAGCCATTAATATTTGTGAGAACCCATGCAAAATGCAACCGTCTACAACTGAACGCGGGTTTTATTTACAAGTAAAATCAAGGAAAAATTGAAATCTTCAGATGGTCGCCGCAGGGCATGCCAGAGAATTGGAGAAAAATTTACTGCCTGAAAAATTTCTCCAAGGGAACCATTTGGTGGTGGGTCTAGAATCTTTTGGGAAAGACACTGTTTTGATGCTCAAGTCACAGCTTTTTTAGGATATGTATTACCATACAGCCAAATATCGCTTTGAGCAACAACAATACGAGGAGTTGGTGCCGATTTGTCATAGATCAATGAATGCTAAGCTCCATTTGAAAAATATTGTTTAGGACCATGCAATGCGTTTTGCGCCACTTATAAGCCGTAATGTTGCAAATCGGCCTCTTCTTTTTCAAATGTAACAACAATAATTTTAAATGGCTTCCGAACTTCTAGCCACCTATATTAAAGGTTTTGTGGTTTCAAAAGCTAGTGGAACTCTATAGAATTATCTTCTTTAATTAATACTAAAGATAAAAATGATTCAAAAATAGAATGATAAACAGAAATAATAAACTAGTACACTCTACAAGATATTCCGAACTTTCGCTCTGTATATGGTCAGAACTAATGTTTTTCAAAAGTCTTTGTTACAATATTCCCTGAAAATCAACTTAGAATTTAAGAGATAAAATTTCAAAATCGTATTTAAGGTCAAAAAGAGGGCAACAATTTCGAGGTCCTAACATTCTGAACATAAGTTTATTTGAACTAAACAGTATATTAACCCCTACTCGTTTTTAAATAATGACAAAACTTAAAATAAACTTATAGCATGATAAACATCCATTATACTTTCAAAGATCACGCCCTTGACTTTAGAGTTCGTGATTTAAGCTGGTTATTTAAGAATAGGTTTCTTGTTGTGCATCTAGAATTGCCCAGTAGGTAATTTACGTTTAATCCAATTGCTTTTTGAATGAGGTAGCCCTCCCGTGCCATTCAGATTATTTTAATTGACTTTTTACTAGGTTAATGTGTTGAATTTATCTTTGTTGAGGGACAAGGTCAGTCAATACGGTACGGGTTTTAAATTTTTCTTTTTATAATTTTATAATCTTATTTTAAGCAATATTTTTCATTATTAAAAACAGAATGTAACAGGTCAGTAATTATTTATGATGGAAAATCTTAATGGCTTGATGAATTATAATTAGTTAGTTAGTTAGCTAGAAGCTCTTTATTTTCTATAATTAGTGTAATCTTTTACAACACAAAACACAACTTATGGAAAAAGGCCAGGTGAGCCCCCTAAAGAAGATATCTACAATTCATCTTAAGCCAAAAAGAAAAACATAAATAATTGGTTGTATACAATTAAGAGCATTATCAATAATTAAAGTTATCCTAAATGTTACCAATATCTCAAAACTATTAAAACATAAAGCAGTACAACCGTAAGACAACTCTAACTTACACTGGAGAAACGCTTTGATCATTCAGCTTATGTTTTTTAAGTTTGTTTTTAAACATATTTAACGGGTACGTTTTTAATATGTCAGGGAGATTATTATAAACATACCCGATTTGGTATGTAAATGAAGACCTAAAGTAAGTGTGTTTGTGAGCGGGAGGTGTAAGATCGATAAGTAACCGTAGAGTAAAGATATGCAGGTTGTTTAAAAAGTAATATTTTGTGAAAGAGAATAGATGCATGTAAATTCCTACGGTTTTTCATATTAAGCCAGTTTGCTTCCATTAGTTTATGTGAAACATGATGTTAGCATCGTATACCACAAGTAAGGCGAAAACACGAGTTTTGGGCAATTTGTATTCTTCTAGCAGTCTGTGAATAAATGAAAGGACCATAGATAGAGTCAGCCAAATTATATTTAGAAAATACAAGAGATTTATATAAAATAGTTTCAGATTTTTTAGATAAAAAAATTCGTACACCATAGGTCATTTTTAAGTTAGTATAGACAACGCGAATACAGCTACTAATACGACTTCGGAACTTGAGATTCGTATCCATAATTAAATCGAGGTATTTGGCCACATTTGTACCTGGAACCTCTGTATTACCTACTCTGACTTTAATTTCAGTATTAAATGACTATTTTTTGGCCGAACCGAATATTAACAAACTTGTTTTCGAGTGATTAATTTGATGGTAGTGTTTAGACGCTGAATTTTAAAAATTATCCAGATCATTAATTTTATTTAAACAAGATGCAAAGTCGCTGGGTGTAAAAGAAAGATACATTTGCGTATCATCCGCGTAAGATAAATTTGGCAATATTTAACGGTTTTAACTATTTCGGATGTATATAAAATACAAAGTAGTGAATCGAGAATTGACTCCTGAGGCACACCTGACAAAAGATCCATGTCCAGTAATCTTAAAACGTTGCATTCGATTTAAAAAATAAGAGCGAAAAAAATTTACCGAATTCGAAAGCCCCAAATAGTGCAATATGGCAAATACAATATTGTAATTCAGGGTACCGAAGACTTTGGAAAAATCAATTAAAGTTGAAAGTGCAAGCTTGTTAACATCTTTGGCTCGCAAAATATTGTTTGTTATAGCTAAGAGAGTGGTTTCACAGCTATGACATTTCCTGAATCCTGATTGTACCGGTGGCATTATGTTTGTACTAAAGGCGAATGTTCGAATTTGAGATTATATTATCTTTTCAAATACTAACAGGCTTTGAAACTCTTTGGTGTGTTAATCTTTCGGAAGGAAATAATTTAGCCTCCTTCCAAATATCAGAAAACACTGAGTAACTGGGGCAGGGCAACGTAAGGGAAAATCTCTGGACAATACAGTAATAACATTTTAATATTTATCACATCCTGCCCGAGAGCATTACTCTTAATATTTTATAACACCCTCTGAACTTCAAACTCACACAGGGGGAAAAACAGATAAACAAGTTTAGGTAATCCATTTATATAAAAAATCATTTAATTTTTTAACATCTTTTAGCTGATCAGGAACGTCAGATATCTCCTCATAATATCCAACAAGCGTAACTCGCTCCACACCATTGATACCTGCCCTACGAAATCTATAGGTAAAATAGACCTTTTTTCATTCTTAAAAGCCAAAGTAGTGTAATTTCTAATGTATTTATAATATTCATGACGTGCCATGGACCTATCGTGAAGCCGTCTGCATCGGGCCTTGTCTCTGAGCGACATAAGTAATAGATTGTCTGCTAACCATGGTGAATATTTTTTGTTATTCATTCGTACTGTTCTAAAAGAAGCTTAAGTGTCAAAAAGTCCGGGTAAGTAAAAATTCAATAACCCGATTTTGTCATTTATATCGTCTCGGCTAAACATATCATTAAAAGGTATTGACGAAAATCTTGCTTGGAAAGCATTCATATCAAAGCTCCCAAAATCTATAAAGGCCCTAACTTTTTATTAATTTGAAAATGTATTATATATACTATAAGATCTGATCAGACATATGATCCATTGACTTTATATCCGACCCCGCAACAGCAGATTCATCCTAGACAATAATTACATCAAGTAAAGAAATCCTATTTAGTGTTATTCGGGTGGGTTGATCAACAATTTGCACCATATTCAAACCATTCAAAATAGTTAACTCTAATCCACATATTCTCGAAAGAAACATCTAAATCAATTCCACAGTCATACCTCAAGAATTTCAAGAGATTACTGATATACTTGCAAACGCCACTACGCCCTCCCACCCGCGTATCTCTTCTTAATAGCCTGGACCCTTCTATAGTAATAACATTGTCATTTATAGCATTTGTCAGCCAAGTTTCGTTCAGACATAAAATATCGAATTAAAGCATTTCGCTAACATCAACAATTTTTTGCATTAAAGATCTTATGTTAAGTTGTGCTAAGATAATTGATCAGCCATATGAGGGGTCTAGATGCAAAACGCGACATGTCCAATTTTTTTCAAAAATGACATATTTATGCTGCAAAATTCTCCGTGAAAAACTCTATCTGCGAATATTTGTTCTCAAGTGCAAAATGCGACGTTAGCCTACTTAAATTATATTACAAAATCATAGTGAGATGCAAAATGCGACGTCCGATACTTTTTTGAGATTCAAAACACGACATGTCCATTTAAACCAATGATAAAGCTTATACGCAACCACGTGATAGCGGCCATGCGTTTTGTAAGTATTGTCAATGTCATTGCGTTTTAGTGTGTAAACATTAAAACTACCTAATGTTAGTTTAGTGAGTGAATATCCTGTTATTATTAAAGAAAAGAAAAATAATTAAAAATAGTTATTAATATGGACGAAGAATCTAAAAAAATTACACCGGATACGGAGAATCGAGCAAGGAAAAGAGCAAGGAATACTGAACAATGGGGAAGAGAAAAAGCTAAGAATGCTAGGTATGTTATTTTAATTTGAACGGGCTGTATTAACTTTTTTGTTTATGTTTGGGATTCGTAAATTTGTAGGTTGTTAATGGTCGGTTTTTATTATAACAAAATGCATTTGTTTCATTTCTTTATTGATTGATAATTAAATATCGTCACCAAAATAATTGTAAGCCCAAATAAATCATGGAATTTAAAAGTTTGTAGGTTGTTAATGGTCGGTTTTTATTATAACAAAATGCATTTGTTTTGTTTCAGGTACTCACCTAAAGGTTTACCAGTATTTCCTGTATGTGGTCATAGAGGTGATGAGACACCTTATAATTGTTGGTCTCTTACAATGAACGACATAAAAGAGTTCCACAAATTGTTTTATTTAAGTAAGAAGAAAAACGATCAAGACAAATTTATTTTATACTATTGCAAAGCCTTGATTACAAAACGAAAAAGAATTCGAAATGAAGTAGCCACAAAACCAAAAAGTATTACTGTTGAATATCACGTTAAAAAAGTTGATGGAACCGAAATTAAAGTATGCAGAGATTCGTTCTTAGGGATCTTGAATGTGAAAAAAGACAGAATCTTGCGCTTACTCAAGAAGTTTAAGGAATCAGGACAATTTCCGCAAGAAACCAGGGGTGGGGATCGGATAAAAGATAAGAATACTGAGAAGAAAAATACAATCAAGGCTTTTATAGAGTCCCTAAAATGTACGGAAAGCCATTACTGCCGTTCAGATAGTCCGTATCGAATTTATTTGCCTTGCGATTTAAACATAAAAAAACTTTTTCAAATGTACATTGATCAGGCTCCTCAAAACTTGAAAGTTAAAGAATGTTTTTTTAGAAACTACTTCAATAAGCATTACAATGTTGGCTTTGGGACTCCTCAAACTGACGTATGTTCTATGTGTTTGCAATATAAAGAGAAAATCAAAAAGAGCAGGGATCCAACAACAATTCAATCTTTAGTTACAAACTACAAGGTTCACAAACTACAGGCGAAGAGCTTTTATAACTTTTTAAAAGAAAATGACCCTTCAATAGTAATCTTTTCCTTCGACTGTCAAAAGAACCTGCAAATTCCCAAGTTACCAGATCAGCAAGCTTATTTTTCGATGCAAGTGAATTTTTACAACTTTGGAGTTGTTATTGGTAACTCAAAGGCTTCACTGTCTGCAGAAAACGTTCGATGCTATGTATGGACAGAACTTGAACGGCCAAAAGGATCAAACGAAATAGCATCCGCAATTTTCTATACTTTAAATAATTATGAATTTAATCTGCAGCAAAAAACTGTTCGTCTGGTTTGTGATGGATGTGGCGGACAAAACAAGAATTCGATATTTATTGGCATGCTGTGCTTTTGGTTCGCCACATTAGCACCTAAACATATCCAACAAGTCGAGGTCATTTTCCCTATAGTGGGTCATTCCTTTATTCCTCCAGACAGAGTATTCGGAAATATAGAAAAAGAAATCAGACGCATTTCAGAAATAACAAGCCCAGAGGTGTATGAAAACATAATCGAAAAAAGAGCAAAAGTTTTAAAACTGGGACATGACTACAAAGTTTTAGATTGGAAATCAGAAACACAGAAAATTTTGAAACCAACAGCCGAGTGGCATTTTAAATTTAAGCCCTCAAAAAGATTTATTATGACCAAAAATAAATCTGAAATGGTTTTAATGAGAGGCGAACCTGTGTATAGATCTAACGTAGGGGAGGCAAAAGGCATTTATAGGGAGGGGAAAAAAAATGAAGCAATGAAACCAAAGGAGATATCCATTGGTGTGAAAATTAAAGAAGATAAAATAAAAAGCATATCCAATTTATTGAAAACTCATTATGGGGCAGAATGGGTTAGTGATGAGAATCTAAGGTACTTGCAAGAAGTTTTGAAGAAGGATTATGCAAATGCAGAAGAAGTAGATGAAGCAGTGGATAACGATAATGATGACGAAGTTACTGTTTAATATTTTTTTGTATGATTCTTAATAAAAATTCTTTATTCTATATAAGGTGTTTAAAATTTTTTCGCCTATTAAAATTATTAAATTAGGTAGGTACTTGAAAAATAATTAAAAAATTATATTAAAATTAAATTCAAAACACGACATGTCCATCAGTCAATTGCAAAACGCGACAACTGCAAACTTTATTTTTCAATATTTTTGAAAATCACATTCCAAAATTATTGAAAAATGTGTAGAATATGTTGTATAAATTTGCCACGCCCGCGCCAGCCATTTAAATTTTACAAAATATGTCAAGTTTGACCGCCAAACTAAGTAAGTAAGTTTTTCCCGCTTTTCTCAAAACGGTATCACTTGGACATGTCGCGTTTTGCATCTAGACCCCTCATATAAAAACCAACAAATAATGAAAAATGTTAATAATAAAATATTGGAACTGTCTACATATATAAGTACATATGCAAACACACGCCAAAACTAACAAAGTACAAACTTATGTCATTAGCAATTTTCTTCTAGGCTAAATATTATTGGTTGTATGGATGACATCAGTGTTTCGTCTAATAAAAAAGTAAACAGGATTTTCGTGTTTTGATGTTATATTCCCCACTTTTGATCCAAAAAATTAATGATATCTACAAAAACATATAAAAAGTATCGTCGATTATGAAGTAAGGTGTGGAAGAACCCACGACTACACAATAACTTGAAAAATAGTCTTCAATAAAGGTAGCTACTCACCATTCGTTGATTCGCTACCCGGGGATACCGTCTTTGGCCGAATAATCAAGTATGCCTTGACTCGGCGCACCATTCGTCCGAATGTAGTCTTTTGTTTTTGTGTAGTTTCAAACATTGAAAGCATGAAATCCATGCGAACGAATTAAATGAAAATTGATTAATACTGTTGTTTGGTTGATTCGCCAATTCGTTAATTCGTATGAATTGACGAATCGAATGTATGCAGACGATTGAACGAATAGGGAATAGCAGACTTAAGGAACCTAATAGCAACATTATAAGGTAACAGATCATAGACTTTTTCATATAGATTGAACGTTGGATAATCTATATCTAAGTAACATATTTATAAAATTCGCTACTTGTTGTTAAATAAATTCAACTTTGAAGGATTTAAGAGAACTTCAAACTAGTACTATTTAGTATTCGTCATGTTTTCGGAAAAATATAGCGCCATATTTTACCTTTCTTCCACACTAGTTATGTTAAAATAACTTTAAATTAATATTTAAGTTTATTTTGTTATTTATATGAATAGTAATTCCCATCTATTATTCTCCCTTCTCCGCTCTACTACAAAGTCCAAGGACTTTGTATGCTCCTTTATTCACAGAGTGTCTAGATTATTGGATGTTACAAAATATTATCCTCCTTCCTCCTTCTGTCTATCAGTCGCTAGATCTCGTATCATCAACTTTTGAAGGAAATCTACTTAGGTCTGCAGTGTATGACAAAATCGGTTCTCATATTTTCTTAAATCAGATTAACAGGTTTAGCGGAAAAATTGAAATATATTATATTATTATTAACAATATTTTCAAACTGCCTGTTCATTAACATTTAGTATAATTACCTTCAGTTTTCTAATTAAACATAAGTTTAAACCATATTTTAGTTAAACATGTCGACATTTTTTACTCTAAGTTATAATGATATAGTTACTTCTAATATGATTTACTTGAGTTTACTAGATAAGTAGACGGTAGTAACTAACAGCATAGAGAACACAACGCATATTTAATGTTGTATAAGTATGGGATACGACGATATTTTGCCATTGACTGGCGGATTTGGTCGACATCAATGGAAACTTTACCTTTTGATTAGCATTCCCACCCTTATGAATGTTTTTTTCAAAATAGGAAACGTACTTCTGGTCGCAGCACCGAAATATAGGTATGTACTTAAAAATAATTTCTGAGAGCCGATGTTGCTTAAATTTAGATGCATATTTTTACGTTCCTTGTAATCGTGAATACATCACCTTTCTAGGTTTTTACAGATCTTCACGTTTTAGGTATCCCTAGGTTTCTCTCGGTCTGCCTATACAGATTGTCCCATTTTGGGAACTTTTGCAGGGTGTCTCCGTTATGTTTATAGATAAAAAGTTGCGATTTTGGCAAGAGTATGCTACTTTTTCATAAAACTAAAGATGCCGTTAAAAAAATTATCATAGCTCTTTTAGTTTTTAAGATACAGGGCTAAATTGAAAATGTTGCATTTTCAGGCACCCATCTTAACTATCAGATAACTTATCGAAAACGTGAAAACTGTTTCTTATATAACTTTTCCCGTAGAACTCAATTCCGTCTTTGGAATTAGTATACAGGGTCAGGTCAAAAAGTTATCGGACCCTCTTTATTTTTTTAAACGTAACACTCTTTATATTTATAGACCATACAATTTTTCTTTTTTTTTACCTTTTCAAAAATATATAATAGTATGCACTTTTTCTCAGAAACACGCAAATAAATGACAATTTTCTGAAATTTCTGAAAAATAAATTAATAGTAGGCCATGAATAACAACAATAAACAATTGAAAGTTACATATTGCTACCGAAGAATTGGATACCTTGCATATAGGTATCTTCTTATATAAAAATAGCTAAAGTCGAATGCAGTCTTATCGTGCGGGTCCAAAGGTCACCAATGTTGGTGAATGAATCAAATCAGAAAACACAGTGAATACCAAAATATTGTGTGATTCTTTTATCGAGCTATTAAAACTCGATGGGCTATTTAAAAATATACAGGGAGAAAGAAAATAGTTTTTTTTACTATATTATGCAATATTATTAAGATGGCAATCGCCTTAATAAGCCCATCTTAATTTTATTGTGTTAAACTGGCAATGGTATGGCGGCAGTTGTAAAACCTCATGTCCATTTTCCTGTAATATTTCATCTACGGCATATATTGTTGGTTTTTTAATAGATTTTGCCATTAAAAGAAGTTCTAGTGTCAGCATATTGTGTAAAGGATTTTGTTTTTGTTTTATTAGCCAGTCATAAATATCACTTTTCTTCCAGGATCAAGTAGGTTGTTTATTTAAGATTCTTGAATGATAAGATGCATTCTCCAGAATGATTAAAGATGGAGCATCTAAATTTGGAATTAGTTGTTCTTTTAACCACTTTTCAAAGAGTTTACAGTTCATATTATCATGGTAGTCCATACTTTTGGATGTTGAAGAAAACAGTAAACTTGCACCTGGGAGAAATCCTGTTGAAGAACCTGCATGCAAAATGATGAACCGTTTTCCCGTCCCACATCACTTTTTTCTCTTGACACTTTTTACAGACTCGTCCTGCCAAGATTTCGAAACACTTCCATTAGAAAATATCCAAGTCTCGTCTAAAAACACTACTTTTTTAGATTTTGAATTAACATTTTCCGTGCATTTCTTTAAAAATTGGATAGGCTGACTTGCTATATGTGGCAACTCGCATAAAAATCTTCGATTACAGTCCTTTTTATTTCGAAAACCCAACATTTTTATTAATTTTGACAACGATTTTAGTCCAATTTTTAATATGCTTCGATTTTTTAAACCTTCTTTTAAAACTTGAAGGGTTATATTAGTTTTTGATGTGTATAAAACGTAAATTACATTACGAACATCCATTTTTACATTGTCACTTAAGTCTTCTGTCTTTGGCTTTTTTCGTGTACATTTCTTAATCTTCTTCGGTTGTAAATCAGTCCTTATACCGATTCTCAAAGCTTTTGCTACTGTCTCCTGGATTTGGCCGATTTTCATTTTCGTAATATTTTATTAGATTTAATACCAGTTTTTTCGCTTGTGGATGCAAAAAACCCGATAATTGTTATCTATTACTCATTTTGTCACTGACTTGTCAATCTGACTTTGAAATGACATCGCTCAAAGATTTCTGCAACTGCTGGTAATGTTTATCCTCTTTTTTCGTATGAAAATATCATAGATCTATCTAATTCATCTTCCGGATTTTATGCGGAGGATATAATTACACGTAATAAAAGAAAAACAAACTTAAAAAGTTTTTCGTTTATAAATCGTATGACCCGCACGATAACACTTCTTTTCACTATATAAAGTTGTTTAATAAAATTAAGTTTGTAACAACAGTTTCATAGCATAAGTAACAATATAACAAACACAAAAAATAACATTATTACAAAAAAGAAAGGCTAAATGAATCGCCTCCCGAAGTTCTTCTATGCCGTCATATCCTGTTTTATATACTTCATTTTGTCTATAGCCTAATAAAAAAAATCTAAAATTGAGAGATCTGGAAATCGTGAAAGCCATCTAACAGGTTCGTTGGTACCTATCCACCTAATTTCAGAAATTGTCATTTATTTGCGTGTTTCTGAAAAAAAGTGCATACTATTATAAATTTTTGAAAATGTAAAAAACGACAAATTTTATAGTCTATAAATATACAGGGTGTTTCATTTAAAAAATAAAGTAGGGTTCGATAACTTTTTGACCTAACCCTGTATACTAATTCCGAAGGCGGAGTTGAGTTCTACGGGAAAAGTTATATAAGAAACAGTTTTCACATTTTAGATAAGTTATCTGATAGTTGAGATACGAGGGGAGCCTGAAAATGCAACATTTTCAATTTAGTCCTGTATCTTAAAAACTAAAAGAGCTATGAAAATTTTGTTAACGGCGGATATGAATTCAAGATGGCGGAACAAAATAACGGACAAATAAAATGTTCGTAATGGTAAAAAAATTCCTTACAAGCTTTTACGTAAATATTCAATACAGCGGATCAAAATGGCGGTCTGATGAAATTGTAAAAAAATTTTCACTTCAAAACCAATTATCTAAATCACCTCAAATTTTGCACAAAAATTAAATGGCACATAGAAATGAACTGGGATCATTTTGTTGTTGATCCAAAATGATAACCCAATAAAACACAGAAAAAATTATCCTCAAAAAACTTCATAGTAGATTAATTTTAAATTTTGTGCAAGTATTAAGTATGATATAGTGATAAACTAGTAAAATTGAGGTACAAATTCAAAATTCAACATGACAAGTCATTAGGAAAACGAAAAAAAAGCAATTCCCTGTCCTATTTTTGACGAAGAACTCACACAAACACACTTCAAACCTAGTATTTTAATTTATTTACAAATTTATCTAAACTACTACGGCTTCTTTTCTTGCACTAATCTATGAGGCGGACGCCTACCATCGAAAAATGTGGTATAACTGCAATGTTGCCGCATTGTCAAAGAATCCTAAGCAAAGCCCACGAGTGTTGACCCCTCTCTAATGCAAAATTTTTAATCTAAATTATCTGCGTTTTATCTATTTGTAAACATTTTCCTTCACCTTATATTTTCATAGATGCATCCCCATTTTATGACCAAATGTATATTACATATTCCTTTATGTCATTAAAAATTGTCATTGATTCCTTACAAATCCGACAAAAACAATTCCTTGGTTTAGTACAAGAAAAATACTTCAGTGCTGTTTATTTTCTTAATTTTTTAGGTGCAAATTACCTTTCGAGACGGGTAATCCTTCGTTTTATTTAAATGATTCTCAATTAGTTGAATGGTATCCATATGATGACAAAACACGGAAATTTTCTGCATGTAGTTATTTATTTAATCATACAGAATATAGATGTGACAGTTTTATATTTGCAGATGATCTGGGAAGAACTATATGTATCGAAGTAAGTATATCTACTTCCACTATTTTTTATTAATTAATATGTGAAGAAAAAAATCTCATAGTTCTCAGGATTAGATCGTGTCAAATTCCGACGTGAAGATGTCTCGTTCAGTCGCAGGCGCAACGTCGGAAAGTAATTCCAATTTGACACTGTCTAAATCCAAGAACTATTATTTCTTAATTGACCTCAGCCGTGAATGCTTTTGTACTATTTATGAGAAGAAAGAGTTACAAAATCAAAAAGATGAGAGAGATACTTACAGTTGATCCGTTGGATGTTTATCCATATGTCATGATTCATATTCATACGAATCTAATCGAAATTCTGTTGTTTAAATAGTCAAAAAAGTCACATTCACTATGTTCGTAGATATAAATATAAATAATAATTATAAATTAAATTACCATTAACTAAAAACAGTACTTCTCGGTAACAAAAAATTATCTTCCTAAAAGGGCCGATTTGAAAATTAAATCGCACAAGACTTTATAAAATCACAAATACGAACAATATAAAATGAAAATAATAATAACATCCAAACAAATCCTTGACGGCTGAGGCATTGACGTGTAAAGCCTGCCTATTTTCGTGTCTTTATCTGGCAAGATCGTTTTGGTAATGTAATCTTTTAACATATTTCTTGAATGCGTTCATTTTCGAAGGACCAGGGGCGTGCGATGAAATTTTAAGAAAGGGAAGCAATTTTTAAAAACTTACCTATTTGTAATGTAATTCGAATCGTTCGATCATTTTTTTGCAAATTCGTCAATGATGTCATCATAAAAACGTCTATGCTCCGACGTATTTTGGAGAAGTTTATTTTCAAGGGACAACAGCTATGTATGTGAAAGTATCTCCTATACGATTTTTATTGTTTAATATAAAACACTCTAACATATCAATTTTTCCCCTATAGTAAACATTGTTAAACAAACGAATAAACTCGATAAATAAGGAAAACAAGGCGATGTAATAATATGTGTCAAAATATTTGTGTAACTAGGTATGACAATAATCAAAAACAACGGATGCGTTCAAGGCCGACGTCGGTAAATAGGTCAATATATGTGCCGCAATATAAATGCTAGTTCCAGCGTTTCTTAAACAGATTTTAAATTCCCATCGACACTTAGGCTGTCTAAATAATATCCACACCCTTATTAACTATGGAATGCCTCCTGGAAAACAAGCAAATTTAATTAAACAAGATTGTGCTCCCTATCAGAAATGAAGAAAAAGCAAACTATAAAAAAACACAACACAGATAATATAATGGAATGTGGGGTACTCTCAAAGATTTAGTACACAAACACACCTCATGAACAATGGCAAGTACTGTAAATCATTATATAAATAATATTATTTCGTTAACAATGTCTGGAAATCCCACTTAAAAGTTAAAAATATATTTATTGAAGATAATCGTTTATAAGTCCGAAACGAGGCCTCGAAGACCCATTTTATTATATATCGTTGAAATCTTCGTTTTGTTCTAACATAATATACAGGGGGTTGCATTTAAAAATGTGTGTCATTTTTTCTATTTTGAGAGTTAAATATTCGGGTCTAAAAGTGTACCAAAAAATAATGATAAATGTCAATAAATGCAAAATGTTGCATCACAACTCATAAAAATTATACATGTTGAAAACGTCGTGAAGAGCGTAATTTGAATCCGTAAATAAGTTGGTACCTGCCACAAAAAACGATGTACCCTGTATATCTGAAAATAAAATAAATTAAAAACGAATTACCTCAATTAACTTCTGTATTCAACATTTCGCTCCGTCTTGTATTCTTCCTGAGATAAGATAATTTCGCAAGATAAACGGTCCACCCTGTACATTCAAGATTTTTTTGTCTGTTGAAAACACATATTAGCGAAGCAATTGTCATGTGAATTTTTTTAAACAAATTGAAATTTTAAGCAAGTGTTTTCAACTACTTGCAAAAGTAACTCTGTTTAATTAATTTGTATTTTATTTATAATAAAATTATTCTAATGTCTTATTTCAGTTTCAGCTAACATGCGAAAAGGATTATTTTATTGCTTCATCCAATTCCCTAAATATGTTCGGTTTTATGGTAGGTAGCTGTTTATTCGGATATGTATCGGACAGGTTAGTATATCATTTTATAGAGTAAACGTAATGCATTAAGAAGTAAATAATAAAAACAAACCGTCCGAGTTTTTCATGAGTGAAGCCAATAAAAATTTTGGTGTGTGCCTGATGCATTATTAAAAATATTAAACAGAACTGGCCGTTACTTGATGGAAATCTATTTTAACCAAGGAAACAAAAATACTTGTTTAAAATTGTGGCACTGTGGCTTCATCAGATGTAAGATCTTACATCAGATAAAGCCACAGTGTTGGCAAAACAGTTGTCATGTGTTTTAACATAGAACGAAAGCCTCCACGGCTTTGGTCAATTAAGAAATCATGGTTCTTGGGATTAGATGTTGTGTGGAACCGGTGTTAGAACCTTGGTTTCCTTTACATTATACATAGACAGAACGAAATACATGGAAAAGATGACTCAGCTTTTGGACAACAACACCTATAAGGTTACGCAGACAGACCCTACAAGTAGAATAGAAAGGCTCTTCACCAATCTGATTAACGGGTCCAGTCTACCACCAGCGGAGAAGAAATCATTAAATCCAAGCAGCTCCGAGATTCCCAGGTTCTACGGTCTTTGTACCACTTCGGCCGATCGTAAATGCAATAGATTCGCCCACATACAAACTAGGTAAATATGTTTCAAATTTTCTTTATCTATTTACTGGAAAAACAGATTCTTTTATAAAAAAGTCTCCACACTTCGTGGAAAAACTTAAAGAAATCCAGTTGGATCCCAAAGATATTTTGGTCAGTTTCGATGTAGAATCACTATATACAAATGTTCCTGTCAACGACTCAATTTCCATTATATCAGACATATTGGATCATAATAATTTTGATAAGAACCTGATAGACATAGTGGCAGCTTATTTTACATCTACTTATCTTATTTTTCAAGGAACTTTTTATGAACAAACATCAGGGGCAGCTATAGGAATCTCCTCTATCACCTGTGGTAGCGAATATCTTTATGGAAGCCTTTGAAGATATGGCTCTAAAATCCGCTCCACTAAAACCAAAACACTGGCTCAGATATGTAGATAATACTTTTGCAGTATAGCCTCATGGACAAGATAATCTCCCCATATTCCTGGACCACCTTAATCAACAACATCATAATATCAAGTTCACAATAGAAATTGAATCTAATGGAACAATTCGCTTTCTAGATGTATGTGTTCAAAGGAAGGAAAATGGTACATTAGGGCATTCTGTGTATAGAAAACCGACGCATACAAATAGACACTTAAATGCAAATTCTCATCACCGTCCAGCACAAAAGAAATCGATTCTGCTCAAGATCCAGCACAAAACTTCGATTTCTCACCAAGATTCTCTAACATTATCGAAACTGACCGAAACTCTGAGAGGGACTCGCTATTGTACTGAAGATATTACGCGTTCAATAAAAATTTAGTTATCCAACTCGGCAAAAGAAGAATGATAAGGAGCCACCGTTAGATAGTGTTGTTCTTCCTTACATATCATCATCATCATCATCAACAGCCCTTTTCATCCACTGCTGGATATCGGCCTACCTCTCGCATATACCTATGCTGTGTGTCTTAGCTGTAATTTACACAGGTATACGGGACCTACAGTTTATCGTCGAATCCGAACGACGCTATTTGAGAGGTGATTTTAGCGTATTACTAATGGAGCGCGCAACCACCAACCCATTAGAAGGCGAGCGCATTTTGTATTCTTAACAAAGTCTGCCTCAACTCGGAATCGAGCCAGGGACCTTGGTCGCCGAACCGCAAACACACAGCCATCGGCCCCACGCTCGCCTTACATATATAGTACTATAAACAAAATAGGACGATTACTTCGGCGGTCCAACATTTGTACCGGGTAGCCAACTAAGAATGGACGCCGGCCATAACTCGCTAACCGTTAATCATATAACTTGGGGGAAAAAAAATTATTAGCTAAATCGACTAAGAGAAATCGCTGGAAAATATTTTGAAGTTCCGCATATGGCCGCTAGGGGGCGCAACTGTTATGGTCAATCAGAAAAAGGGCTGTTTCTTAAAAAATATTCATGTAAAGGTATATTATAAATACTGCCATGGTAAAGAGTAGAAAAATTGTGATTTTTTTGTTAAGGATATTTTGCTCTATCTCGTAAAATGTAGTGGTGGGGGAAGGTCAAACATGTTTTTATTTAAATGTCAATAACTCCGTTATAACTCAACGGAATTGAACAAACTAGGCCTCGTTTAAAAGAGCCCATCTTAACTAATAATCTGATGTAAAAAAAAATCCGATTTGATTTCGCCGTGGTAACTAGAGGGCGCTGATTGACATCACAACAATTATTACGCATTATTTTGAAAATTTTAAATAGCACGCTATATCTCTTTTAACACAATTTAATAGAGGAGGGAATTCTCAATAAGTCAGTGCAAATTTCAGCTTCCTAACTTTTTTCAAACCGGAAATATAAATAAAACAAATATTAGGGCGCTGGGTACGCAACATCTCCCTAATCTGTATGGACATAGCCTACAATAATTCAGTAATAATACCACAGATAATATTCAACGCAAATCGCTAAAAATTATACTAATGTTCTGAAATAACCACCAGGTGGCGCAGTAGGAGTCAATAAGTGCAATATTAAATTTTCATTATAATGGGAAATGAAAGCCATTTAAATGGAACGTGTGAAAGAAACGATAATAAAAATATAATTCAATTAATGCCGCCCTAAATGTTCAAATTGTCGGCCATCGTTTTCGATGCACTTATGCATCCTATCTCGCGTGGATAAAACTGCAGCCTCCAGTTCAGCAACTGAAATAGTATTTATACAGTCTCTTATTCGCTGAATCATATTTTCCCGTGTAGTGGGTCTGGTGGCAAAAACTAAATCTTTCACTCGACCCCATAAATAAAAATCTAAACACGTTAGGTCGGGTGACCTAGCTGGCCATGGAAGGGTGCCGCCTCGCCCTATCCATCGGCCAGGATAGTGAGCATCTAAAAATTCCCGAACGTTGACGGCGAAGTGCGCTGGACAACCATCGTGCTGGTATACCAATCGTTGTCGGACGTTCAGAGGTACGTCCTCCAACAAAATCGGCAATTCCTCCCTTAAAAATCTTAGATATCTCTCACCATTCAATGGATTATCGAAAAAAAATGGTCCGATAATTCGTCCGCCTAAAATCCCTGCCCAACAATTTACAGACCAACGGCCTTGGTGCTGGACTTCGCGCATCCAATGTGGATTTGTTCTGGACCAATAATGTGTATTGTGAAGATTGACACGTCCATCGCTCTGGAAGGTAGCCTCATCGGTCCACAATATTCGCCTCAGAAATTGTCGATCTTCCCTCATTACACCCAAAAGCCAGTGACAATGGTTTAGTCTGTGATCAAAATCTGCAGGAGTCAATTCCTGATGCAGCACTAAGTGATATGGATGTAACCTAAAACAAGATGAAGATATTTAATTGATGTTCCAGGAAATTATTGATTTTCTAGGCTTAAAGATCTATGTGACATCAGAATCACGTGACTTTTGTTAAAAAATATGTCCAGTTTATATTTGCAATGTCGTTGCTTACCTGTGCTCTTTGAGTATATTTTGAACAGTGGTTCGCGTTACTCCTAGGTCTAGCGCAATAATTCGAGTACTTAGTTGAGGATTAAACTCGATATACGCTAGCACATTAATTACATTCTCTTCGGTGCGTCCTCTGAGTTGTCTGCGGTATACGGGAATATGCACGTTTCCAGTGGTTCGCAAACGTTGGATCACTCGAAGAAAAACCTTTTTACTTGGGTGGCGTCTCTGCGGATATTCCTGCGCATATACTCTTGCAGCAACCGTAGCATTTCTCAAACATTCAAAATAAACACCTATCATGTCGAATAGTTCTTGATTTGTATAAATCATTTTGTTCTTAACACAACGCAACACGAACAATAACAAATCTTGAACAAGAAAAATACGAACTACAACAATTACATGAACAACAGCAACTAGAAAAACTCAAGAAACACGAAAATCTCGGACAAAAACGCGAAATGATATATATATATAGCAATACTATTAGGAAATTCAAGAACGATAAATAGCAACTAAAAGGCACTGACAAGAAACTATTGTTTATTTTTTGACGTATTACTTTCAATTTTGTTTTCACAGCCTACTATTTTTTTTGCTTGATGTAGCAGAAAATTGCTAAGGAATTATTATTTATCTATTTTTAGTTTATTGTTATTCTTGTGCATAAATTGTCGATTTTAAGAAAGACGGAGATTTGCAACGGTCAAATATATTAGGATTTTTCTTATTTATTACCTTATAATATCTAACTTACTGAAAATAGAGTAAACTACAAAAAAATATAGAGAAAAGTAAAATTGCGAGTAAAACTATGCTTATTAACGTCTACTGCGCCACCTGGTGGTTATTTCAGAACATTAGTATAATTTTTAGCGATTTGCGTTGAATATTATCTGTGGTATTATTACTGAATTATTGTGATGTAGGCTATGTCCATACAGATTAGGGAGATGTTGCGTACCCAGCGCCCTAATATTTGTTTTATTTATATTTCCGGTTTGAAAAAAGTTAGGAAGCTGAAATTTGCACTGACTTATTGAGAATTCCCTCCTCTATTAAATTGTGTTAAAAGAGATATAGCGTGCTATTTAAAATTTTCAAAATAATGCGTAATAATTGTTGTGATGTCAATCAGCGCCCTCTAGTTACCACGGCGAAATCAAATCGGATTTTTTTTTACATCAGATTATTAGTTAAGATGGGCTCTTTTAAACGAGACCTAGTTTGTTCAATTCCGTTGACTTATAACGGAGTTATTGACATTTAAATAAAAACATGTTTGACCTTCCCCCACCACTACATTTTACGAGATAGAGCAAAATATCCTTAACAAAAAAATCACAATTTTTCTACTCTTTACGATGGCAGTATTTATAATATACCTTTACATGAATATTTTTTAAGAAACAGCCCTTTTTCTGATTGACCATAACAGTTGCGCCCCCTAGCGGCCATATGCGGAACTTCAAAATATTTTCCAGCGATTTCTCTTAGTCGATTTAGCTAATAATTTTTTTTCCCCCAAGTTATATGATTAACGGTTAGCGAGTTATGGCCGGCGTCCATTCTTAGTTGGCCACCCCGTACAAACTTCAATACACACAAGAAGATTAGACAATGCTTGCGATCCCCCAAAGATATTGTACCTTTTCAAACACAAGGAGTATATAAAATTCCTTGCTTCTGTGGAAAAGGATATGTGGAAGAAACAGGACACTCAATATCAACTAGACCTAAGGAACATAAACGATGTATTAAAACGAAACAAATTCTTTAATCTGCTGTAGCTGAACACCAGCATACCACTGGTCATATTATAAATGTAAAGGAAACCAAAGTTCTAGCACTGGTTCCAGGACTTTTTAAACGAAAAATTAGGGAATCTATTGAACTTTTTAAACATACAAAAAATTTCAATACAGATACGGGTTACGGTCTACATCACACGTGGAAATCGATCTTAACATAGAGTCACGGTTCGGCGAGCACAAGTTGGGTATAAAATCCCGCCTGAATCTCTCCGAGCTCATTCAATGTTCAGATCTCGTATAGTAGAGATCTCTGAAGATGCCTCGTGCAATCGAAGTCCAAACGTCGGGTAGTAATTTCAATTTGATACGGTCTAATCCCAAGAACCATGATTTCTTAATTGTCATGTGTTTTATTACTTCCCTCGTAAGAGGGAAGTATTGTAATCGTGAACAAATCACCCTCCGAGATTTTTTTAGATCTTTACGTATCAGGGTTCCTAGATACCGAAAAACATGTTTTCTAAATTCCGTCGGTCTGTCTGTCCGCCTGTCGGTCTGTTTGTCTGTTCGCAACATAGCTAAAAAATTGCTTACCCGATTGAATTTAAATTTTGATCGAAAATTGAGGGTAATGTGAGAATGACTTGCTAACATTTTAGTGAAAATTCAATGTGGTAAAACAAAATGGCGGCCTAGTGAAATGTTAAAAAAATTATTACTGAAAAAGTGCTTATCCAACTTATCCCACATTTTGCACAAAAATTAAGTATTATGTAGCAATCAACTGGTTTTTGGTACGAATCCAAGATGGCAGAACAAAATAACGGCTTAATAAAATAGTTTAAAATTTAGCCTGATAAACTACTTAATTGTGTGCCATAACTAATTGTGGTGTAAAATGGTGACTAAATAAAATGATTGTAATCATGATAAAAATCACCCTCTCAGATTTTACATATCATCACGTTTTAGCGCCCCTTGATACCAGTTTGTTTTATCAATTCCGTCGGTCCGTCTGTCGGGTTTTCTGTCTAGCTGTCAGTTCACGGCATAGCTTAAAGTTTGCTGTTTTCTTTCGCACCGCACTTCTATATCTCTTTTATGTTGCAAAAACGGCGAACTTTCGAATTTGAAAATGATTTAATTTTGATTTTTCTTGATCGATTTACCTATAATATATTTTTTCTTGTGTTATGTAAATTAACAGTTCCCGAGCTACTGCCTACGTCCACTATTATTGGACCACCCAGTATCTACCCACGATTTACAAGGGCAGCCAGCATCAGATCCAGTGAACGAGATTTATCAAAATTTTGATTTATGCAATTCGACCTTGGGCTACTCGGGTGGCCGTCTATCTCCATTTGTCATATTACTTTATACAGGGGCCATCTTTGTGAAGTACTATACAGGGCGTTTTCTAATTGCGTGCTGATGTTAAAGGGGGTGTTTTTATGTCCTAAAAGTTTTAACTTTTGAGATACAGGATGGTAAAGTTTAAAAAGAAAACATTTTTTTTCATCCCAATTCTGACGCTATTGTAGATAACCGCATGAAATTTGATATACGTCTTCTATGCATTAAGGAGCATACGGATTTACCCAGGTTAACTACATATGCATATCACTTGTAGAAATTTCAAAAATTGATTTTAAATAAAAAATGCCTTTTTATGCATAAAAGACGTGTATCAAGTTTCACACTTTCACAAAAAATGTTTTTTTAAAATCCTGTATCTCCAAAGTTAAGACTTTTTTTAGTTCATATTAAACTTTTTTCTTAAAAAGGTCCAAGAATCATCCCCCTTTAACATTAGCACGCAATTAGGAAATGCCCTGTATAATACTTTACAATTACGCCCCCTGTACAAAGTAATATGACAGACGGAGGCAAACGGTCACTTTTAGCATACCCGAATAGCCCAAAGTCGAACTGCATAAGTTAAAATTTTGATAAATCTTGTTCACTAGAATGAGTGCTGGCTCCCCTACTATAACTACATTGATGTGTTAATTTTGGAAAAATATGAGTTCCGAAGTTTTTCAAATATTAATTGCAATATTAGATATTTTTTGACACTCCGGTATTGAACAGAAAATTAATTATTTTAAAGCAGTTTATTGACAGCTACTTTATGAACAATTTTACAAAATATATGAAAAAAACTAAGCCATTTTTGAGGTTGACGCCTGTGATTCTAATGGTTCGATTCCTTCTAAATCGTTGTCTTCCTTTGAAAATGATGAGGTTTCGTCGTCACTACTTGAAGATCCCAGTGTGATAACTAAATCATCAATAACTGTTTCAATTCTGCCAGTATTTATCTTCAATAGAACGAACATGTTTAACATACGATCTCCAATTTTCAGCCGATATTGAGTCAATCGCTTCTAATGTTATTTTATTTAAATCTTTAATTGAAAGCCGGTGTTGCGCTCAAGAATATATTTTTTTACTCCTGCCCATGAAAGTTCAATAGGGTTGAGGTCGCACATGTATGGAGGCAGCCTTAAAGGTGTATGACCGAGGTTACGTACAGGTTACGTGTAGGTACGTTGTTGGCTGATATTACTTCAAATAATTGATATTTTCTCCATGTTGGATCGCATACAAGATTGTTCGATTTAAGCCACGATATCAAATGAGCTTGAGTATTTAGTTGGAACTTTACCTTCTACGTGAGAATGATAAGACGCATTATCCATTACCACGACTGATTTGGGAAAAATGTTAGGTAGAAGCTTCTCGAGTAACCACTTTTCAAAATTATCTCTATTCATCTGTCCATGATAGTCTCCAGTTGTTAGTCCCAAGGGAAAAACTAAAGCAGCACCTGGAACAAATCCGGCTTCAGAACCAGCATGAACAATAATAAAGCGACTACTAGAGCGGATTCCCTGAACAACACCTGTAACACTTTCACTTTGACAGCATTTGTTCAGTGTCATATCATTATCTACCCAGATTTCGTCTAGATACAGAATATTGCGTCCTTCTTGCCTATATTGCCTTACAGTTGATAGATATTTCACCAGCCAGTGAAAATTATTTGGTCTCTCAATGAGCAATTTTCGTTAATTTTGGCACTTGCGCCAAACTAAACCATTTGCTCGTAAAAGCCGATTTAAGGTTTTATACCCGTACGGAAAATCTATTTTGTTGTTTACAGCATGAAGTAGGGGTTTGCAGGTCGGAACCTTCTTCCAGTTTATATAAAAATTCTCTATTGCTCGTCGAATTACTTGAAAATCACCATCGTCAATTTTATCTTTGTATGATAATCGGGGTCTTTTTTTACCAGGAGATTTTAAAAGTGAAGTAGAACATGAGCGATCATTATGTTCTCTTTGAATTTTTTTTACACTACTTTCCGAAACACCACTGTAAAATGCAGCGCGTTCTGTTTGATTTTGAATTGGAATAGTCAAATTATTATTTCAGCTTCTCTATATGCTTCGAATTGTTTTTCCTCTTTTGTTCGCCATCGTTACTTCGAAATAATAACTCAAATTAAACGCAAAGCATTTATATAGAAATGAAAACAAATGCTCGAAATGTATAGGCTCCACTGAAAATAGCTAGAACCTTCTAGCGGCAAGTGCATGGAGAATCTATGCACATCCCAATTACAAGTGGACCAGTGCGAAATTTACTAAATCCTCGATTAATTTTCCGTACCGCTTAGCTGACGCACTTTGTGGGTGAAGCGGCAAACTATTACAATAAATAAAATAACATAAAATTTATTTGCGTACACAAATTTTACTTTTCCGCTTGTTTAAGACTATGATCCTTTATTTTAAGGACCGCCCGGTTTTCTTTCGTGTCCCACACTTTAAACACTACTTATCGGATTAACTTCAAATTTTTTAAAAATTAAGGGTCATATGGGGATTATGGAATATTTTGGTAAAAATCCAATATGCCGAAACAAGATGGCGGCCTAGTGAAACGTTAAACAAATTATTACTAAAAAAACTAATTATCTAATTTACCAAATTTTACACAAAAATCGTGGTACATAGAAATGAACTGGTAATATTTTCGTATGAATATAAGTAAGATAACAAAATAAAATGGCAGCCTAATAAAATAGTTAAAAAATCAGCCTAAAAAACTACTTATTAGATTAATTTCAAATGTTGTACATACATTAAGTGTGAGATAGAGATAAACTGGTAAAGGTACGAAATCAAGATGATGGCAAAATAAAATTTTTAAGTAACCAACGTAAAAAATCTTATTTAATTGACTCTGCAGAAAAATTGGATGTGGTATAGAGATAAACTGAAACGAATTCAACATTACGTAACAAAATGATCTTATTGAATTTATTATAAATTATACCTGAAAATTAAATATAACATAGATAGAAATTGGTAAAATATTGGTAGGAATCCAATATGTTAGATCAAAATAACGCCGAAGAAAAACGTTTGAAAAGACAATATTTATGTGTTCTTTAAACCTCTATGTACTGAACGAAATTGAGCCACACTTCACTATTCCTAAGAAAGGAAATCTAACGATTAGGTAGAAATTTTAAATAGATGTTTTCATTTACTTGCAATGTTGTCAGGTCTGGTGAAAATTCGCCAGATTTGGCGATTTACCGACCCATTTGGTGATTTCTGGTAATTTTTTTGACACTGACCTATTTATAAATTTCACTTTATATTAAAAAAACACGATTATTTTATGTTTTATATTCTTCATTATTGAACATTTTGTCATATTATTATACAAAATGTATCTAATTTATATATTTGGTACACAACTGTAAGGTTATATGTTTTGAAAACACCAATTTTAGAAACGGGTGCAAAACTTACATAATTTATTCGGTAGACTTTGGCATTTACCCGTGCTCAGTGTTGCCGCAGTGCTACATTTGTTAATTCTGCTTGATACTTGGATAATACATTTTTAAATCATGGAAGCGTTGGTACAATTTGTCTGCACCTACGTGCCCCCTAAAACGCATTATTATTAATATTACATTATAATTTTTTAACTACTAACCATATTGAGTCCTCCAAATATTCAGTGCTCTGAAAGTATCGGACCTCTAGGCTTATTGTTTCCAAATCTAGTCAACGATATCAATACTTTAGATAGGGAGTTTAGGGTATTAAAATATTGACACTTTGACTTTTCTTTGGATAAAACTGAATTTTGGAAATAAGTATGTAATGCCAAAAAGGGCGACAATAGTCTCATCTTTCCAGAGCTTCCCAGTTTTGTAAATAATTTATTTAAATTATCGCACAGCAGCGCAAGTGTGGAAAAGTTTTTTTTTAAATTAATTTAAACAAAACAGAATTTCGCTAAATAATATCAGCTGTTATAACTTTTCTGTAACTTCAGATACTATTATTAACTACAATAATGGTATATATAAATAATTTTTTCGTTGTTATATATACATATATTTTTTTTATATTTAATCAAGATTTTTGTGTGACTCACTCCATGTTTCAAAAGATTATATTTAATTTTAATTATTGCATGTATCTCGTGCAAATATATAAAAAATATAAAATCTGATGATTTTTTCCAAAATCTGGCAACTTTTGAAGCAAGTGTTTGGTGATTTTCAGTTTTTCGACCTGGCAACATTGTTTGCTTTGTTATTTTTCTGTAGCAATCCACTATTTACTTCTACAGAAATGCGTGGCGTTAAAGGTAAAGGATAAAAAAACAAGTTGGTCATATAATAGCAGCATATTAAAGTTTTATTATATAAATAACGCTGTAATTTTCTTACAATTCATGATTTCATTGAATCAGTTTTTTATTAATTTGTTTTCTTACAGAAATTTAGTACTAAATGATATTATTTTGGTAGAATTTTTTAGATAAATTTATTTGTACCCAAATGTATTCACAATATAGTCCTTACTATCTTAGAATGTAAAATACTAATGTAAATACATTAACGAAAATCATAGGCGGGTACTTATCTATATGATTTATGTAACGTATATACAATTTATAAACATTTTAAATACATTATATAATAATAGCAGCAAAGGTTAAATTCACTAATTTTTTGAATAATAACAGCAAACTACAACATGTAAACAAGCCGTCGTCGTCATTAGAATCGTGTTTCTGACGTCAAATTTAGCTTTAATAAACAGGGTGGGTAGCCATTTAAACTTTGATTTGTTCCATTGATAGCATTATATAAAATTTTGCATTTAGAAGATATTTTACCAACGTATTAATGAGCTATAACGGGGTTCCATTTTAAAATATGTGCAAAAACCGTGTTAGTTGTTTTGGTTAATTTTGGTCCTTCAGTTCAGAAAGTCATGTTTGGATAATAATTTTGCAAACTAACTAACATAACATTGACTACACTAAATATCGGCGCACATAACGACAATTTTGCAAATTTAGAACGGCAAGATCTCTTGTTAACAAAAGTCCGCTTCGTGGGACGAAAATCAGTTCAGAAAACCGTGTTTTTCGAGCTTTCGGCGGGCATATCTCGGAAACTATTAGAGATAGGGCATTGAATTTGATATGTAGTTTTAGAGGAGACATGGATCTCGAGATTTTTCTGTACCACCTTTAATACCGAAGATATGGTACCGCAAAGTTGACTAAAAAAGTCAACTCCGATGTAACACGGTTGAAATCGTAATTTTAACTTTTTTCTGATGAAACTTTTTGGAGTGATGGATCCTCCGATCTTACAGAACCCCATTTTTTGGTTGGGTTTCGATTTCGTTTGATGATTTTACGAATTTTTTTCGTTCGAAAAAAGGATGTTTTGGGGCGCTTATGTCTCAAAGTGGGTGGCTCCTATGGAAGTTTACCAAGATACTATTTCCATAGGATATATCTAGAAGAACAAAAAGCTTAAAACATCTCTGTCGGCAAAAGGGCAAAAAATAGAATCTTTTAAGTAAAATAGAAATTTTTCTTTTTTATAAAAAAAAGTGGGCGTCTGATCAGAAAACTAATTACAGCACCGAAAAGTGCTTAAAAAGCTACAATGGACCATTTAGGAAGGGTCCTGGATTATATACAGGGGGTGCTCTAGCGAGGTGAAATTTGCACCAAAGTTCCCAAGAATGGGTAAATTTTTTACCATTATCCTGTTTTACAAGGAAACTAATATATTTAAGCCCGTAGGGTATTTTTTTACGAAACAAGATATTTTTAGGTAGACCGTGATCAAATTTCAAGTTTAAAACTTTAACAGTTAAAAGACTGCAATTTTTTTAAAGTTGAAAATTTAAATTCCAATTTTAACCTCATTTTGCCTCTTACTGCGAATAGTAATCGAAATTATTTCCAGACATGCGGATGGCACATTTATATGGCTACAAAAAAGCTTTTATAACATTTCTCTCTAACTACTCAGCAAATGGGGTAAAGAAAAAACTGCACATATCGGTAAAAAATCGAAAGGTACTGATCCATGTATGACGCGAAATAATAGGTGGCCCTAGCCTAGGATGATTATAAAATTTACAGAGATATTTGACAGTTGTGATACATGTCACGGCTGAGTTTTGGTTTGTTTAAAGCAAATATTTCATGATTTGTTTTTTAAACTTTTTGCCTGAGTGATTCAAAAATTGAAAAAAAATCGAAGTTTTGCAATTAGTAATATCCTAGTATCGTATTTTACATATATTTTACACATACATAGTTGATAACGGCGTTGTATTTTAACAATATGATGATTATTTATAGTGTTTTCAACCGTTTTTATTTGATTAAATTGAGTTCCGAAGAAGTTATCGCCTTTTGAGATTCTCATTTTCGTTACTGATTTAGTCAATGTTTGAACTATACTATTAAATTTTGTATACTCATTACCGGAATGGGTAGATTTTATCGGACTAGCGGACGTTTGTTAATCAAAAATAGCCGTCATTGTTATGATAATAGTAAAATAGGATCGAAAATAAGTGTGTAGGACTAGACACCTAAGGTCACGCACACGACTAATATACGCACCCAGAGTTCACAAGGACAACCTCATATATTACTTGTTTATTATAAAAATGGAAAACAATCCTACTTATATCCCAACATTCTTTAATCACCAATGCTTCTAACGTTACCTATATTTTATTTAAATTTCCCAAAATAAGAGAGCGAGAAGTCCGGCAAGTTAAATTTAAAATTGCGAAATTATTGTAATAGTAATAGCCGAAACATCGAACTGGTTTCAATTATAAATATTGTAATATATGTTAAAGCTAGTGATATATAAACTAAAACTGTTCATACCTTTTAATATTATGCTTCACTTGAATATAAATTGCTGACTTTGCTAAAAACAATTAAAATTTTTATTTTTACACTTACATGAAGTCTGTTGTGTTACAAAAAACATACCTCTGGTTATGCTAAACTTTTTTTATTTAAATGATAGCTTGGATAGTAGAAATTAACTAAAAAAAAGCTATCCTAAAAAATGCTTTTTTACAGACGCATTCCATTATATTGTCTTAGTTTCCGTAAGTGTTGGTGTTATTTTACTCTATGAGACAAATGAGTTTCCAGAAAAAACAATTTAATGCAGCGGTTAAATTTTGTGTATTAAAGTTTTTCACAAATGGCAAGATGCCGCAAATTTGTAGTATTCGAATAGGACAAGAAAAAGAACCTATATTTCATGAAACCTGTAGAAATAAGTTTTATCTATTTGCTTTTTAAATATCTCTCTCACCCCAGTTTAGCAGATTGATTACAAATATTGCAAACATATTATAATTTTAAAATTTTTTTTCTTATTTTATCATTATAAACAATGCCTAAATGGCCGTGAAAAAAACTATACATTAATGTTGATGATTTGTAGAAGCAGTGCCTCTTAGCAGGCCTTGGAAACCAAATTCAATCTTACTGCAAAAAGTGACCAAGTAAAAAGAAGTTTTCGGGAACTTAAGCCTGGGTTATAGAAAGAAAAACTTCTTGCGTCGTCCCTTTGAGCTAAGTGTTTGCCCTGTTTTTAGCCCGTATTATAGCCTTACATTTATGTTTATATTTATCGCCCTTTTGTGTAATGAAATGTTGTCTTGCTTGTTTTTAATTTTATAGGCGTTTTTTTAATTTGCGGAGAATGGATAACCAAAATCATAGTAATGATGCCTAGTAAATACTAGACATTGTGGACATATTAATGTATGTCGCCGCTATAAAGTTGTTAAAGAGAGGGCGGCAAAGAAGGTGGCGAATTCGGCGTGTTAGTTGGGGTAGAAATACTCAAAACTCCTACCAAGATTTTCTCCCCTCAAAGTTAAGGATAGCCATCTTTTTGACGGCTAGCGGAAACTCAAACGGATAGCGGCAAAAATATAATCGTACCAATGGTTTTACGTTAAGTAAACTTAAAGGACAGCGCAAACGGCGACGCACGGCGCAAACGTTATCAATCTATAACCCAGGCTTTTTAGATTTATACTTTCAAAGCTTCAATATATGGTATTTCAAGATATTTTTAATAAATATAACTTCACTTTCCACTGTGCACAAAGTAAAGGAAAATGAACTTGGTTAAAAAAATGACTTGATAAAAAGTAACAAAGTATAAAATTTTTTGAGAATAGATTTGTGGCGACTTTAAGACAGAAATAAAAATCCCTTTTACTTAAAAAAGAGCCGACGTTTCGGCTATATATTTAGTCTTCTTCAGGGCTATTTTTAAATATGGGATTTATGTCAACACAGAAAATTATATACATGTCCATATGAAACCTAAGGAAGACGATGACATTATTTTTACAACAATAACAAGACGACGTTCCGTATGGACGAACAAAAGCAACTTGTTGTTGTTGAATTACTTTGGAGATATTGACAGTTGAAAGTGAAGAAATTTCCGTTCGATCAGTATCCAGTGTCTTTTAATATAGACGAAAAAGTACAAATCCTATTATTATAACTTGATCCGTTGACATATTTCACAAACCCCTAAAAGGGTAGTGAGACCTGCTTTCCTCCTCTCCACGTGAGATTTATAATTTGATTTTATAACATAAAATGTTACAAAAATGTGCCACTTCTCTGAAATGAAAGTTGCCATGAGATTTTTATTGACCCCCTTCTTTCAAATGAGATTTGGTGTGATTTTGAAGGACTCCTTCTCCCTATTTTAAGCTCCCTGATGATTTTGGAATTCTCTGTGGTTGAGGCCGTATGATATAATGAAGATTTTATTGATGAAAGATGCTATATTTTCATCAAATCGACGAGCCCTTCATTTTTTCCTACCATGGATGGTGCACCGACTGTTACAACTGTAACTGTTACTGTCTCAGTACTGTCATCAAACACTTATAAATTTCACATCCTTTTGTAGTTCCTTTAAACGCAAAAAGGGCAGCCATCTCTTCAGTGGGTTCAAAATTATTATCAATGCCCCGAATGAATATAGCTAATTGAGCGGCATCGGTTAAATCTGTTCTTTCGTCAAGCGCAACAGAACAGTATACGAACTTCGATGCACGTTCTTTTAGTGAATTTTCAACATCTGCCGCTAACTCTTCTATTCTTCTCCATACATTCCTTGATAAATTCAGCATCAGTAAAAGGTGGTAATGTAGCTAACCTTCACGCTTGCTTCATTTTCAATGTTATGCTTTTGAAAACTATGTTGCTGTCGTTGAAGTTGACGTTTTAGAGCTCTCACTCAGAGCATCTTGTCATAATTGTCCTTTGAATGTCTCAAACTTTGTGGCATGCTTTGTATCGTAATGTCTTTTTAAGTTGTATTGTTTCAAGGCTGAAAGGGATTCTTAACACACCAAACAGACGGGTTTTTCATTAATACTAACGAACATGTCCAACTTAGTCCACAAAACTAAACTTACGCGACTGCACGCAACAATACAGTATCCGCCTTACACGCGTCAAAACACACTATACTCAACTCACTATAATCACTTATTGCACAGGTAGCATCTTCACTGTTAGTCTCTGGTAGAAAATGTTGATTCATCTGTCCAAAGCACTTGCGTAAATAAATGTTGTTGTTATTTAGCAGTTCTAACATATTACGACAAAAACAACCCTATTTTCTTTTTGCGTGTCTATTAATTTTGGGCAAGGCCTAATCTTATATACTTTACTTAAATCCAAACTTTTTTAACTTTCTCTGAACTTTACCATAGGATGTATTACGTGGGTCCAGTCCATTTATTAATTCCTCCGATATTTTTCGAATTGAGGTATTTAGATTCTCTGCGATAGAAAGTAATAAATTTACCTCAGCATTTTCAGCGACTGTCGCTGTTCGACTTTTTCATTTTAAATCTGAAGTTCATTGGAACTTTACGTGTAATCTCTTGAAGGTTTGTTTGCATGGAACATGCATTCAAGGATTAGTAGGTCTAAGCTCTTGTTGCGCAGCTCTGTAGTTATAATTGTTTTTTATATATGAAACTAACATTTTTGCTTTTCTCTAAGTAAGACATATTATTATGATCATTAAATTAAATTAATTGCGAATTAAAACTGAGAACTGACAGCCAGCAATAATAAATAAGTATACTGTCAAATGGCTGTTATGTTTCTTTTGTTTTCCAAGGCACTCTATTTTTTTTAGACTCGTTCTTTTCCAGTGCACTCTATTTAGGGGATACATTTTTGTTTTAGAATTATAATGTTTTAACGGAGGTTGAAAATAGTAAGTATTATAGTGACCGGCAAAAAGGTTGCACCAAATGGAAGAAGACGGATTAGTATAGTATTGCTTTCAGTCCAAGAGAATCCAAATAAATCAATTCGTAAAATTTCTGAGGTATTACAAAAAGTGTTGGATGCCCGTATATTAATTAAGATAAACATGATTGCTTGATGTGTGCTAAAACCAGATTAATAACCCTATATGCTCATTTCTTAATTTTTATTCTATCTTGAATACTCCTAACAAGAAAGTTAGAGGCGGTAATATTATAGTCTTCTACAGTGTCAAATTTTTCACTTTCAACTGTCCAAATCAATTGAAGATACGTGAACATTTTAAATACAAAATATGCACAGAATTTTTAGTAGAATCCAAAAGTGTATTTATATACAAAGCGTTCCAGTCAAAAAAATGCAACTTTTTGTTCCCTCTGTATATTAATAAAGTTAAAAACTGTGCAAAAACTAGAGTAGTAACCCTACATACCAATTTTTTAATTATTTTTCGTCTTGAAAAATAAGAAAGTCAGAGGGGGTAGCATTACAGGGAATCCCCCTGTGCATTGAGTAACAAAACCCTTCAATTGTTAAGGCAAAAAAAAGCCGGCAAGAAAAAAGATAAAAAAGTTTAATCAAATGATATACATGCTCATCAGTAAATAGGGAGAAAGATATATTCCACATATTATGTTGATTTCCAGCCATTTATCTTTCTGTCTGTAGTAAAGCTAGCGTATATAAAAAAATTGCTTGGAATGTTTTGTAGGTGGGGTCGGAAACGCACGTTCATGGGTTGTGCGATTCTCTATCTCATAATAGGAACTCTGACAGCATTTTCTCCAAATATTTGGACTTTTCTAACAATGAGAACGATTTTCGGAATACTGATAGCTGGTGTACAGTATCCTGCATATGTTATACGTAAGTATACATAATGTTTTAGATTATTTAGTCAAAAGAACCTAATCAATAAAACCTAATGAATATACACATCGCCAAAATTATTGGACCTCTTAGTATATATTTGGTTTACGCTTTTTTTAGTTTTTTATGCATTCCAAGAAATAAAAAAGGTCTTTAAAAAATTGTTTACACTCGACCAGAAACAATTTCGATAGTATAAATCACTAAGTCATATCCTGATTTTCTATATACATATTATGTGTTCCTTTTGATTTAAAAATGCCGGAAACCCTGATTTCGTCATTTGATAGAGCGATAACACTGGATTTGCATCAACAGCATTTTTCAGATTATGCAATTTCTAATAATAATAATAAGTAATAATCTACATCAGACGAGGTATATAGGAAAATTCACCCAGCGTTTTGTGGGACTGCCTCTGCCTCAATCCACTCTCAAACACACTGAATAACACAAACTTCGGATTCCACATTAAACACCAAAAATAACCTACACAAAATAAACTATCTCTTGTACATGGATGACGTAAAATTATACGCACGTACAAAGGCGCAGCTAAAGAAACTCCTTAAAATCACAGAAACGTTTACCCTGGACTTCAACATGGAATTTGGTATAAGTAAATGCAAGTTACTTCATATCAACAAGGAACAGTGGAAAGATCACCCTACGACGGAAACAATCAACAATAAAACCATAGATAATATGCTCAAAGAAGAAACATACAGATACCTAGGCTTCCATCAAAGCACCAAAATTAATCACACTCATATCAAATCAGAGCTCAAGACGAAATTTAAAAGCAGGCTCACAAAATTCCTAAACACAAAACTGAAGAAATCTAACGAAAGCTATTAACACTGTCGCCATACCTATTCTTACGTATTCGTTTGGTATCATTAAATGGTCACAGACAGACATAGAAATCGTTCAAATTCTCATACCCTCTGAATTCACTAAACACAGGACGTTATATCCCAACGCATGCAAGGAAAGACTCACCATCGAGAGAAAAGAAGGAGGGAGGGGAATTATAGATATACAATCGCTAAATAAAAAACAAATTTACGAACTCAGAAAATTCTTCCACAAAAAACAAACTAACCTCCACAAGGCAATAGTGAAAACAGACAAGAATTATACACCGCTCGACCTGTCTCAAACGAGCCACAAAGCAGGCGCACAGTCACGTCCAATCACGACTAGAAATGATTAACACCTAATCTGAAAGAACATTCCACAGAAAACACAGATTCCACATAAAGCAAGGCCACATACATAAAAAGCTTTCATATACGTGGTTACAAGAAGGGCAACTATTCTCCGAAACAGAAGGCTTCCTGCTTGCCATTCAGGACAAAGTCATATCAACCAGAAACTACCAAAAGCACATCATCAAGGACACAACCATTGAAGACGACAGGTGCAGGAGATGTCAGCAGCAGAGAGAAACGAACGATCACATAACGAGTGGGTGTAGAATAATGGCTGGAACCGAACACACCGCGAAAACAACTCAGCTGCGAAGGTCGTTCATTAAGCATTAGCCACAACATACAAACTAATGGAAAAACCCTTACTACCATTATACACCAACATCCATACTTGAAAAGGAAGAATACAAACTCTACTAGGATATTGACATCCACACAGATAAAACAATCCCCGCAAACAGACCTGATATCACCTTTCAATCCAAAAAAGAGAAGATCACTTATTTAATTGTCATGGCTGTCCCCAACGACGAGAACATCCAAGCGAAATACAGTGAGAAGATCGTCAAATACACCGACTTGGCAATGGAAGCAAAAAGGCTGTGGAAACAGGAAAGAGTCATTATTGTTCCTCTCATCATATCAGAGGCATATCCAGAAATTGGTCATTTTGAAAACATTTCTTAATACACAATAGTTGTTTTTTTTTCCTTTGCTTTTTTTTATTTTTTTTTGTACAGACTTGGTATAATCCCGTCAGTATAAAATACAACTACAGGAATACCCTGAGACAACAAGTCGAGATAATAATAATAATAATTTTATTTCTTCAATTTAACTAGTGTATATACAAAATACCTAAGTAATTATAATAATAATTATTAAATTAATTTGAATATAGTAATATATACACGTCAAACTCTACAATAATAATTACAAACAATATACAAGAATATACAAAAAAAAGCAAGACTCTCAGCATAAAATATTTAACTCAAGAACTCTTGTAGTTCATTTTGATAAGAAGACTTCTTAGTTTACTTTAAAATTTTTTTAAATTAGCAGCTTGTTTTACATAATTACTTAGTCAAAATTTACAACAATTTTTTTTGAAAAAACGTTGACTTATGATAATCGGCTGGGTATTCCAAGAAGTTCTGTCGTTCGTTTCGTGCATGTACAAAGAAACCGGAATCATTGATCATAGTCATGGAACTGGTCGTCCTAGAGCATCAACCGATAGGGAAGATAGTTATGTAACAAATTTTGTCCGTAAGAACCGGACAGTTGTTTCAGTCACAGCTCTCCGAGGTCATTTTTTGAACACATACCGAAGACCAATATCGTCTTCCACCATAAGAAGGAGACTTACACAGATGCATGCCTTCATTGGACACAGGAACATGGAGGATGGCTTTTGCCCCAGTGGCGTGCGTACTTTTTTCGGACGAAACAAGATCTAGAAAGCAAGGAAGACTGGCCTTTCCTCGAGAAACTGTTTCATTCTAAAGAGTTTTCAGTTTTGTTCTGGGGGTATAATGTTTAATCGCCGCACTACACTTATTGGGGTAAATGGGACTAAGACCGGAAACATTTACACAGAAGACATTTTACAAGGTTTAATTCATCCACTTTGCAATGAAATTGGCGACAATTTTATCTTTACGTCAGAACCCATAGCTCTAGAATGGTAATGCCTCTTTACCAAATGAAAATATTGAGAGATTAGAGTGGCTTGCGAATTCTCCAGACTTGAATCCACTTTTAACTATTCAGGACCTAAGAACTGCAGCTGAAGAGAAATAGAACGATATCTCTCAATAAATCACCTCATTGTTTACATACATAATCTTGTCAATTTTTTGTGGCAGAGAAGGGGAATATACATTGATTATTAGAAGGGCTATTTACTTGTTTTGTATTACATTTAATTTGGCCCAGTGTTTGTCCATAAGTTAAATGCACGCGAGCATTAGTAAGATGAAATAATGAGGAATTTTATTATTTTAAAACATATTTTTAGTTATGATGTTGTTCGATTAGTGTCAATATTAATAACCTTGTTTAATAAATTAATTTCGAAAGTAGATGCTTAAACGTATTATACAAAACTGGAAGAAATGGAATAAATTCTACTTGTTTCCACTCAACGGCCCAGAGTTTGTCCATAAGTTAAATGCACGCGAGCATTAGTGGGATGTAATAATGAGAAATTTTATTATTTTAAAGCATATTTTTAGTTAAGATGTTGTTCGATTAGTGTCTATATTAATAACCTTGTTTAATAAATTAATTTCGAAAGTATATGCTTAAACGTATTATACAAAACCGGCTAATTATATCAAAACACGTAGAGAACCATTTTTAAAGTAGTTTTTAGCTCTGTAAAATGACACCTTAAATTAAAATTTTGGCCCAACCAGTTTGATAGCAAATACATTGCTGACTTCCCTGAATATTTACTACAGTGCTATGGTTTTATGAGTCTGTGTGATATTGAAACTTTATTAAATTATACAAATCGGTTTAAAATTTAGAGGTTTTATTACTTATGGGCAGTAAGTACTAGGTACTGTGGCTGCTTTTAATAAAGACAGTGATGTTTGAATCATCAATCGAGCGGATAGCTCTTCTTTTGAGCAGAGTCAAGGATATTAAGGATTGAAGAAGAGGCTGCTTCCCATATACACGAGCAATATTCAAGGCAGGGTCAGATTTGTGAAGCGTAAATGGTAAATAAACAAGAAAAGTATTTTCGAGCTCGGACAAGAAAACCAAATTTCTTCGTGGCTGCTCTGGCAATTGAGGTGATCTGATCGTACCAGCGAAGATCTTTCTGGAAAGTGATACCGACTAAACTAAAGAAATCTTTGGCTTTAATCATTTGGAGAAGTGAGAACTGGCAGATAATTTGTGAGATGGTGTCTTAGCGGCGTTAAATTGGACAATACCATTAAAATCAGAGAACTTTTTGGTATTAAGTGTTTTGAGAATACGTCACACTTTTTAACGCTGAAAGTAATTTCGTGCATAATGTATACCATATATATATATATAACAAACAAACAAACAAACAAACAAACAAAAGTATGCTTTATTGCCGCAGAAAAATTCTACAATTTTATGGACAAAGCAAAATATACCTAAAAATAAGACATATCAAAACATTAATCGAAAATAATTTCGACAAGTCAGTGCTTTTTTTTTTTAAAATGTAAATTATCAATTTACCAAATCGTAAAACACACGTTAGAATATAGCATAACATTGCAAACAGCAAATGAATCATGATAACCTTATAAAAGTAAACAAACACACATGTACGAGGTGAATAATTTCGATGACATTGAAATCAAAATTGCAACTATGCGACCTTAAACTCTATGTTATTATAGTTATACAAATAATTGTGATGTTAAACAGAAGGTATATTGAACTAGTGCAGAATGTAGTATACAAAAAGAATTAAATTGTTTTTAATCCAATACCTAACAAAAATAATTAAGTTTTAAGTGAATGTTCGACAGTTCTTTTCCCTATATAATGATTTACAAAATTCTATGCTATGAGTTAGGACATGACTCACAAAAGATTTAAGTAAACAAGCGAGTTTAGTGACAATTTAAAGAGACT
Organism: Kuschelorhynchus macadamiae; assembly: GCA_030620095.1. Lineage (NCBI taxonomy): Eukaryota > Metazoa > Arthropoda > Insecta > Coleoptera > Curculionidae > Kuschelorhynchus > Kuschelorhynchus macadamiae. The sequence goes on from JAUTXW010003895.1 coordinate 393,592, forward strand.
TACTCACTGAAAAAAAAATCATTAACGCTGTAAAGTGGTCTCTCAATGAGGTATGCTTTGGTGTTTTTTCGAAATTGTGCAAGCATAGGGATAGATTTTAAATGTACTGGCAGATTGTTGTAAAGTTTTATGGCGTTGTAAATAATTGATTTTTTTATTAATTCTGTGGAAGGAATGGGAAGATAAATATCATGCCTAGAGTTTCTGGTAGGGTATACATGTTGTGGCCTTTCTGGGAGGGTGTTTATATGTTTTCTCAGCAAACATACCGTTTCCAAAATAAATAATGCAGGAGTGTTAATATTTCATGTTTTTTGAAATAGTATTGGCAGTGAGCTCTATTATTTAGACCAAACAAATAACGAATGGCTCTCTTTTGAAGCATAAAAATACTACGAAATTGCTCGGTGGTACAGCAGCCCCAAAAGGGAAGGCCATAGCGGAGGTGGGATTCAAATAAAGAGAAATAAGTAAGTCTGGCAGAAGGAACGTCTAGTTCTTTTGAAACTGATCGAATGGCGAAGCAGGCGGTAGAAAGTTTTTTAGTTAAGGTGTCAATATGATTAGACCATTTTAGGTTGCTATTTATATTTAAACCCAGGAATTTAACCGACTCTACGTATTCAATATTGCTGTTATGTACCTGAAGTGGTTGTAAAGTTCCCTTATAAGATAACGCCACCGTTTTATCGACGTTAAAACAAAGCATATTGGAATCGGACCAAGCCTTAATTATAACCAAGTCTTTGGAGATACTAGAGTGTAAAGACGTTGTATCAAAATCACTCCATGTTATGCTTGTGTCATCAGCAAAAAGGGAGATTCTTCCATTAATTTTAAGGTTCGTGATATCATTAATGTATAACAAAAAAAGAATAGGTCCCAAGACTGAACCTTGAGGAACTCCACTTGTAATCAACTTACAATCAGAATTGGAACCATTAGCCCTTACAAGTTGTTGCCTTTTTCCAAGATAAGATTTGAACCAATTTAAAGAAGTACCACGAATTCCATAAAAATGTAGTTTGTTTATCAGAATTTCATGACTAACACAATCAAAGGCTTTCGCATAGTCACAAAAAACTGAGGCAGTTGGGTGGTTGTTATTGAGAGATGAGTAGACGCCTCTAAGCAACGTGAACATGGCGTCACTGGTGCACTTGTTGGGTAGAAATCCGAACTGCTCCGGGGATATTATCTGATGTTTCAGGAGAAATGGCATAAGACGGTTCTTCAGTAGCCTTTCGATGATTTTTGATAGCACTGGTAGTAGTGCAATTGGGCGATAATTGCAAGAGTTAGTTTTTTCGCCGCCTTTATGAAGTGGAATAATTATAGCTGTTTTAAGGCAATCAGGGAATACACCTTTTATAAAGGACTCATTTATTAATGTTGTAAGGGCCTCTATGACTGGGAGTGGCAAGTTCAGGAATATTCTAATTGATAGGCCATCAGTGCTACACGAAGATTTACTTTTAATATTATGTATTACCTTCAATAGTTCAGTGTTGCTAACGGGACTTAAGAAAAAGCTATCAGCTAAATTTTTTGAAGGAGGGAGAAACGAAAGAGGGTCCAAACTTGGCGAGATACTAGAGGTAACATTTTTGCTTACATTAATAAAATAATCATTTAGATCATTAGCCCCTGGCAAGTTCTGAGTCACAGGGTTTGATTTGTTTCTGAGGTTATTGATGATGGACCAGGTTTCTTTTGAAACGTTATTAGAGTTTGTTAGACGTTTTCGGTAGTGTAATTTTTTTGCTGACTTAATAAGAGTAGTGTAGATCCTCCTATAATTAGAGATATAGTCGAGAATAAGAAAGGAGTCGGTGAATTTTTTTATATATGAGAGCGAGCGCATATTTTTAGCAGAAATTCGTATTCCTTTCGTGGTCCACGGTTTATGCCGCTTAGGTTTGATATTCTTAAGCGGGAAGGCCTTGTTAAAAGCACTTAAAGTTTTATTTAAAAAAGTTCTGAAGTTTGTGTTGACATTATCAGATTCAAAATTCCAATTGGTGTTAAAGCAAATATTATGAAATACTGAGAAATTTGCGGCCGAGAAAATTCTGCCCCGATGGCGAGATCTTGGTAAGGGCCTAATAGGTAAACTAAACCTGGAAATTACCGCCTCGTGATCGGAAAGACCTGAGTTATAGACCTGTGATTGCACCTCTGATGGAGAAAAATCAGACGCCATGTAATCGATGATAGAAGAAGAGTTTTTTGAAATTCTAGTTGGCGAGGATACATGCATTGAAAGACCGAAAGAGTCGAATATAGAAATTAGATATTTCTGGATGGCACAAACAGTAGCATAGTCAATATTAAAGTCTCCGCATAGAATTTTTTTACCTTTAATCGGTAGGCTGTCTAGCAAACTTACCAGGCTATTTAAAAATGATTGTACATCAGAGTTTGGTGATCTATAAATACAAATTACATAAAGATCAAGGTTTTGATTATATACTATAGAGAATTCAAAAGAGCTATCCGCTAACAAATGATCATATTTAGATACCGACATGAAATCTCCATTTAGGGATAGAATCAGTGTTCCCCCATGAGCTGAGTTTTTTCTGTCATATCTAGCTACTGTGGTATACCTCTCAATATAAAAGGGTTCGTTTAGATTCAGCCAGTGCTCAGTAATTGCAACAAGTTGGGGGAACTCCAATTCTTCCAGAAATAGGTACAACTCGTCAGTTTTATTTCTTAGAGAAGCAATATTAATTAGAACCATATTAAGACTAGTAACAACAGGAAGTTTTGAGGAATCTAGTTCCTCAGGACACGTCGTGTTTTCTAAAAATTTTTTTTGGGAGAATTGCTGGTAAAATAATTTTTATTTTTTTTTTTTTTTTTTATGGCATTCTCTGGTCCTCTGAAGATGAATCGATCTCTCCGAAGATATGTAGGATCCATAGGCTGCAAGATCCGCTTCCACTTCTGCTGCGTTAAATCCGTAAGCAGCATGAAAATCGAAATATATCTTGTGTAGGGTTCTATAATCTATAGGAATGCCTTCAGAAGCCAAAAACAGCCTGGTGCTTGTATTTGTAAACCCTTCAAAGTGAATTGGCGCAGGTTGGTCGTGCAGGAAGGCGAGATATAACTTGAAGGCCTTTAAAATGGCTGGTTCTCTTAGTCTAGACATGAGGAAACGGTTATCAGAACTTTTTTCGGTTCGCGTAAGCTTCACTGTTGGGGGAGACATTGGATCAAAAATAGGTTCTTGGTCAGTAGGAGCTTTCTTGGAAAGACTATAGCAGTTGTCGCTCAACAAGACATCTGCTTTGCAGGCAGCAATGGCCTCTTTGTCAGAAGATATTATAGTGCCCTTGTATAGTGGAGGGAGGTGGGAGGTTCGGTGTAGATTTTTCTGTAAGTTCGGATACAGCTGACCGTTTTATTACTACGCCATGTGGCCATAGATTGCTGTCTAAAAGCTTTTCAGCTGACTTTTTTGACTGAGTTCCAATTTTAAAATCAATGTTTGAGATATGATTTATTAGGTGGTAGCATCGAATAAACTCTGTAGTCCCAAGCTTTTCCTTAACGTAGTGAACTATGTTGTTAGGCGTAAACCCTGCAGGAAGATTTCTTACGACTACATAGTGCCACCGTTGTGTATTATTACAAGCCAGCTTGCTGGAGCCTTCAGTAGTACTGGGAATATCCGTAGGTGTTACCTCAGTTTGTGTAGAGGCGGTGGAGCAGGTAGTTTCCATAGTTGGTGTAGGCAAGGGTATGGTGGTAGGGTATGTATTTTTGATATGCCTACACACATATATATATATATATATATATATATATATATATATATATATATATATGTTACCGATGGTTATAAGTGAATAGTGAAGACAGATTAAAGTAGAATTTGCAGCGAATTATTTTGCAAAAAGCTCAGCTTTTGACGATTTTAGTACCAGAAGTTAGAGGTGGAAAGGAGCTGCTGCAGAAGTTTTGTTTAACATTTTTCGCAAGCGACCGAAAGTATTGGCTTCCATTTTGGCAAGAAAGAATTTTGTCTTTTATGCATATATTGAAGGCATTTTTGACTTCTCCTGAAGTAAGGTTCTTAAGAAAATTGTTGTGTACGGATTTTCTCTATTACTGCAGGATTTTGAAAACCAAGATTTATTTTTGGGAAGTTTTGAAGTCTTAATAGAATACAGTATAAAGGTTTCTATACCTAATTGGATTACATACGAGATTTGGGAACAAAATTCAGACGGATCGTTGGTAGAGAGACAAACCTCATTCCAAGAGAAATCCCAATCAGCGGAATTATAGTGCCAAATAGTAAGAGACGGCATCAATCCTACAACTTCCTGTTGTATAAGACAGGAAACAGTGATTAAAACGTGGTCAGAGAAACCCAGAAGAGCGCAAATGGAAGACTGATAAGTCTCTGGGTGACTGGTGAGAAAGAGGTCCAATGGATTTTGGCTATGTATGACAATGCGTGGAAAGTAAGTAGGTTTTTTAGTGAGATTGGTAAGAGATTGACTGATAGCAAAGCTGAAAGGGTAAATCGCTAGTTACCCCTTTGGGCCGTGTATCTCCATTAAGAGGCAATTTAAGAATTTTTTTAACGATAAACTAGGGTTATTTTGACTATTCCACCCCTATAAGAATCAGTATTAAATCGAAGAACTGGGATGAAATATTACTCACATTTAATGATGAATTTATGCCACTTGATATGGGTCTTGGTTAGCTATGTTTTCAGATAGAATTTGAGATCCATGTATAGCTAAAATACCGACAAAATAAACCAAAGTTTCTTTATTTCAGTTATTGAATCAACAGATCCATCAAAAAGAGCTTTAGTAGGCACGTCACTGATGATATACTTTCCGCTGGGATTTATATTTATCGCCTTGTTAGGATATTTAAGCCCTACTTGGCAGCATTTGCAACTTATCTTCACTGTTACTGGCCTACCACTCGTATTATATTACTGGTAAGTTAAAGTTATGTATTTGCTAAATGATTATCGCAAATTTGTCTATTGTCTATTTCAAAAATCATAATAATTCGAGAAAGTCGCGATTTTACAGGAATATACAAGATAAAAATTGTAAAAACCAATAAAAACTAATTTTCCAACGAATAGATTTCATTGTTTCTGAAGCAAATTGACGAATAAAAGAATAATTACATGACCTACTCATTAACTTTTAACTACTTTGAGGAATAGATTGCTTTAAGGCTTTTTGAAAAATACTCTCAACATCCTTCGTGGTAAAAGTTTTGATATGCGTTTCCATAAAACCTTCACCTTCAACCTAAATCAATTTTATTCAATTTAATTTACAATTAAACGATGGAAGTCGAAATACTACGATATTTCGCTTTGAATAATTTCATCAACCACATATTTTGTGTAAGAAGCTTTTTAAGTTAACAAATTCAAGTAACACTTTTAACTCCCTTTTTCTCTGGTATGTCATAATTTTTCAAGTTTCCTAGAATGGTAGCTAGATTTGGTAACTGACTGAGGAGGACTAACGGACTGAGAAGGAAAAAAGCCATCATCTTAACAAAATATTTCTCTTAAAGATCTGCATTCATGTTTTTTTTTTAATTTTTCAGCCAGTTTTCTGGTACTTAGAACAATATTTTTACTTTCCATTTTTAAATATTCAGTTAGTCTAAACATACAAGAAAACTGCGACAAAGAAACTCGATAATCACAATCGGTGAAGTTCCCCGCAATAAAGTAATTTGTCTAGGTACCCATAGTATTTCTAAAAAATTGTTGCGTCTGGTTTTGCCGCCCGAACCTGAGGATGTGTTTTAGCATTGGAGTGTACCAAAAATTCTGATAATGGGTGCCCGCGGTCGCTTAACAGATGGGTCCCTAAAGAAGAGTATAAAATAAAGCAATTCCATTGGTAATTAAAGAATTCAAAAAGTGGTATCGCTTAACACAGGTGGTCGCAATAGAGGCGGTCGCTAACAGAGGTTTTACTGTATTACAAATTTGAATGGTAAAAAGAAGTTAAAAATAAAAAAATCAGTGAAATAAATTAAGATCTTTTATTAGGTTAGAAACGCTTTAGTGCGATTAAACTTATTACTGCCGTAGGATGTAGTGAACATTGGAGTTTGCAAAACTGCCAGAGAAAATGCAGGTTCATATATAACAAAAGTCGACCTGATGATGGGCTCCAGCAGACCAAAAGTCAGATTTAAAATCTGAGTTCATAGTTTTATACTTTGCCCCAATTTAACTATCCCAGGCCGATTTATATATATATATATATATATATATATATATATATATATATATATAATATATATATATATATATATATATATATTAATCTTAAGGCACTTATTGTGGTGTCCTCAATCTCTATTCCCTTTCTTTCTGTACTTTTTCTTGGTGAATTGACTGGTCCACTTTACTTTTTCTCTCACATGGTAGCTTATATATTGTTGACTCTCCCGTCTTCGTGATTTCTGAACACATTCCAACTATTTTTGAAACACCGGATGTTGTTTTAGGGACATTAAAAACGTTTAGAGACCTTAAACACGTTAAAAATGATATTTTTTTCTTTTATAGACAGATCCATCAGCCTCTTTCCGCAGAAAAAAAAATTAGAAACCCTAGTCATTAAAAAAACAAATTACTTCACAGCAGGTAAACTAAACAAAAATATATTTTTCATAATCAGTTTAGCACCCAATGAGTTTAGATAGATAGAGAGTATGGAAGGCTGACTTGCGCCAACCTATTACTTAGGCCTCTCAGGTGGGCCCATTGTAACCTCCTTCAGAGTTTTACTCGTCGAGCCAGCCAACAACATTGACGTAATTCATCACCGTAGCGGCCAAGCATCCTCAGATTGTGGCCATTTCTGGCCATCTGTCCCCCATAATGGATTCTCTGGTATTTACAAGAGCTGGGCAGCAACAAAGAACATGTTTAGCAGTCCTCGTTGCACCCCCTATAACTTGGATCCGGGAGCACTCCCAAGGTGTGAAGGTGTTTGTTTAGCTTACAGTACCCCGTTAGCATTCCTACAGTTTTCTAAGATTTCCTCGAGAGAGCCCGAGGAGGTACTGTGTCTGAGCGGCCTCAGGGCCACAAATTGCGGCACCTGAGTGTCTAAAGCCCTGTCTCTCCCATCTATTTTTTAGAATCTTTGTTGACTCTTCGTTTATCTTTAGATTGATCGCCTTAGAGGATAGCGGCGGAAAGGGTTCAAAGCCGCATGGATTCATTTCATTTCATTGCCTTCGATTCCACTATGTCCCGTAATCCAGAATACTGTGACCGTATTCCTCTGGGAAACCGTCTCCAGCATCTGGTGACACTCAAGTTTGGATGTTATTTTGTTCTTTTTCAGGATTTGCTAGACTTGTTTGCTGTCTGTCAGAATAATAACTTTTTTACCTGTTATTCTTTCTTTTTCTATTTGTACGGCCCCTTGCAGAATGCCAAGCAGTTCTGTCTGAAAGACAGTCACGCCTTTGCCTAGGGCCATACTAATTTCCAGGTCGAGTTCTGGTACATATATTTCCAATTGGGTGTGACAGCCTCCAGGAACACTTGGGCATGTCCCGGACCTCAGTTTTTTCCCCACCACAGGTCAACGGCGTGCAGCCTGACTGCCGTTCTCTCTGCCTTGCCTTTCAGAAATACATCAAGAGGCGGCAAGCACAGCAGCACCTGCATTGGCATGGTAAGTGTGGATCTCATTGCGCCTGTAACCGACAGGCATGATAATCTCTGTAGTTGTTGCATTTTATTCTGTGCTACAAGTTGCTTAACTTTGGTCCACTACACAATGGCTCCGTAAGTAAACATAGGTCGAATAACGGCCGTATAGAGCCAGAGGACAATCTTGGGCGACACCCAGACTTTACCGATAGCTCCTCTGCACTGCCAGAAAGTTCTTGTGACCTTCTTTGATTATTTACTTAAATGTATATTCCAATTTAGGGTGCTATCTAGGATGACTGCCAGATACTTGACCTGTTTAGACAGACCGAACGGCGTACCGAACAGAAAAGGTGGTCTTACGTTGACCAGCTTTCTTTTTCTAGTGTCTTCACTAGAAAGAGTACCAGCTCGATTTTTGTAGAGTTCACAGAGAATACGTTATCTATGCACAACTGTCCTACTAGTTTTAACGCAGTCGGCATGGTTTCACACAACTTGCCTGTTAGCAGAATAATGATGTCGTCTGCATAACCGGTTGTGTAGAATCCGTGTGCATTAAGGTTCTTAATGAGGTTGACTACCAATATTCCATAGAAGCGGAGATAGCTCGCCACCATGTGTCCCGTTTTTAGTTCGACTAGTCTGTTCTTCAGCATACAGCCAATAATGGTTGGGTCTACGCTATGCCTGGTCAGAGCGAGCTCTACACTTCTGAAGTTCGCTTTGTCGAAGGCGCCTTCTATGTTTCGAAAAGCTCTTAGAGCGGACTGCCTATAGAAAAGCGTATTTTCAGCAAAGGCATTCATCCCTAATCTCTCTGTCACAGAGCCTTTCTAGAGTCTTCATAAGAAATGGAGTTAGGCGGATGGGTCTATAAGATTTTGGGTGGAATTAGTCGTCTTTTCCAGGCTTAGGGATAAAGACGACCCTCACCTCTCTCCACTTCAGGTATATAGCTTAGGGCTAGACATGCCTTGAATATAAAGTCTAGGTGTCTGTCTCGACCCAAATGAAGCATAGCCGGGAAAACGCCGTCAGTTCCAGCGGATTTAAATGGTTTGAAGGTATTAATTGCCCAAGCTATTTTGTCTTTCGTCACCACTATGTTTATAACCTCCCAGTAGCCACTGGATGATCATCAGACCACACAGGGCCTTCGGTGATGTCGGTAACTTTGCATTCAGGAGTATTTTTGCAGTGTCTTCGGAGGTAACGGTGTAAGTTCCGTCGCTCCTCTATAGACTTCTTGGCTGCATAGCAGGATCTTTAGATAGGACCTATTTAAGCCTCGAGGCCGACGACGTGTTGGAGACCTCGTTGCAGAAGTTCTTCTAGGCTATTCTTCTCTTAGCCCTCAGTTTCTTTTTAAAGATCCTCAACCAAATCAAAATCCAGGGTTTTTGGTATTCTCCTGGGTCGAGGACAAGAGGTCTCAAAGGACGGCACCGGCTGTTATTTAGAAAGCTGAGGCACTCCTCAAACTTCTCCGAATTATTCAGAGGTCGTGGAGGGTTCCCTCTTTGTATTGTTTCCGTTTCCATTTCTTTGACGAACCTCATGGTGTTCGTTTTACTTAAGTTTCTGAACGGTATGCTGTTAGGTGGTTTGACAAGCAGCTTATAGCATATCTACCTGTGATCTAACATAGAAATGTCGGAGGAGACGTACAAGCTTGTTACCTATAGGCGCAAGAGTGAGGTCTATTATTGTTTCGTGCCTGGAGGTTACAAACGTAGGTTCGTAGCCTCTGTTCACTATGTTTAGATTGGTCTTATTCAAATATTGGAGTAGAAGTTTACCTCTTTCGTTGGTGTTCCTGCAAACCCCACACCATATGGTGTGCGTTTGCATCACAGCCAACGATAAGGTTCAATTTCTCCCTCTCACATTGCTGCACGACTCTTGCAAGTTCAGTGGACGGGACCGGTTCTCCAGGATGCTGTGGAAGATATGCAGAGATTCGGACGACGGTGACGTTCACCCAATGATTTTAGGCGGATAAACTGTCATAGAGAGAATCTAATTTTTTTGTTTGTGTTTAATGTGAACTTTATCTTTTTAACAAAAACAGCTTTTTTATTACTTTTTGAATTATAGTAGGTTCATTCTTATATCTTTTTTGGTAAATTATTATAATTATATATGGTATTATAATAAAAGCAAATAATATTGATTTTTTTTCTTAAATAAATTTTAATCAAGATAATAATGTCCCTCTGGAGCGAAAAATAGGCAGTACGCCTATGAGATAGTAAATACGATGTTTATATACATGTTTTACAACTCTCTATTTTTTTTTAAACATACTTTGTATCACACAAATTACATTTTTTTATAATTGGTTTTATTAAGATATAAGAAGCTTTAGTTTTATGTTAAATTTGCAGGATTCTTCCAGAGTCACCGAGATGGCTTATTTCAAAAAACAAGGTACAAAAGGCCAAGAAAGTTATCCACGCAATCGCCAAGGAAAATAAAACAATTCTTTTGGATGAAACTTTGGACAGCCTATTAACCCAAACATGCAGTAATGATGGAAATATAAAAGAAATATCTCTGTGGGGAGCAATGAAATATCCTGCATTACGTATGAGGCTCTTTGTTATGGTTCTGATATTGTAAGTTGTTTATCTCTTGAACGAAAAAGTACCTTTTTTATAATTTAAGTATTTTCGTGTTCTACTAATATAATTAAATTCCGCTTATGATAATGATAATCCGGGAAGCTCAGGCCTTCTAAACTGTTCCCAAAATATAAATAAATGTCATCATTCCTTTCAATAGTTTCAACACTGGACACCAAGCTTAACCAGACAAAGAAAAGTTTAAAAATATTTATTGTTCAATGAGTTTTTGATTAATATTTTCATTTAATAATGTGGAATTTAATATACCTTTTTTTATCGTTATACCGACGATTGTATCACTGCAATTCCAATTGCTCAAGCAGAAAATATATTAAAACACTTCAATCAATACCATAAAAGACTACAATTTACAATTGAAACCGAAGTGAACAATTCAATCAATTTTTGCCCTAATTTTACATCACATAGAATCTAAAATTAAAACAGAATGGTACACAAAACGAACTTGGTCCTCTCGATATCTAAATTTAACCTTTAGTCATCCAATATCTCAAAAAAAAATCTATAAATACTGGTCTCGCAGATCGAGCAATTAAACTTTCTGATCCTGAATTCAGAGAAAAAGCCATTAGAAAAGTTAAAACAGCATTGCAACTAAACCAATACCCGTTATACTCAGTAATAAATTATTCAAAAGCAGAATTCATAAATATTACAATTCTGAAAACTCTATTAAATCGAATTTTCCGGAAATAAAATACACTTCTTTGCCTTTCTACAAATGGTTTATCTCAACAATTTCAAGAACTTTTTTTGAAATATAACATAGTGACAAGCCACAAAGGATATAACTTGCTGGCAAATAATGTCAGTAACTTAGAAACAAAAACGCCAATTAATAAAAAAAGCAATATAGTTTATCGAATTCGTTGCACCAGTTGTAATGTGTGTTTATATTGGACAAACCAGTCAATATTTAGAAAATAGACTAAAAGGTCACAAATACGACAAAAAAACACCACAGCATTAACAAACCACGAAATATCCAAAAATCATACATTCAACTATGAACAAGCTAAAATATTAAAAACCGAACCTTAGTTGAAAAAAAGGGAATTTTTTCAGATGGCTGAAATTCATAAAAACAAGGATGCCATAAACGACAAAAAAATAAGAAAAATATATATATATATATATATATATATATATATATATATATATATATATATATATATATATACAGGGTGTTTCAGAATAACATGCTAATAATAAAGAGGGTGATTTTTGGGCTCATTTTAGGAAAAAAAGTTCATATGAACGTATGTCCTAAACGCCTAAACTTTTGAGATACAGGGTGTCAAAGTTTTAAAAAATAAATACTTTTTTTACAATAAGTTTGTCACTACTGTAGATATCTTTATGAAATTTGGGTCATGTATTTTAGGAATTAATACGCATTTTTTGATGCATCAAGAATTCAATTATTCTGACCAGTGCCGTCCATGCGGGTTTTGCTTTGCATATTTTTTGGGAAAAAAATAATACGCCAATGGTTTTTCTTGAAATAAAAATTATTTTTGAAATCTTCATTCATTTCTGAACAAATCTGCTCTCTTGGTATTTTTTCGTCAGATGCATAGTTTCCGCTTAAAAAAATAAAATAGATTTTACTGCAAAGTCAAAAGCTTCGGAGTAAACAATCTGCAAGCTCAGATTATCTTTGTTTAAAAAAATACAAATTAATAAGGTATTTTTGAGAAATTTTTACACACTTTCCATGTACTCATCAAAACGCATTTTCTGGTGTACAACACATTTTTTTTATTTTGAAATTAAATTAAAGAGAAAATTAACTTAGAAGTAAAGCAAAATAAATTAAATGAGATGTTGGAAATGTCCACCTCCAGCATAAATGCATGCATCTGCTCTCTTTCTCATGGACTCACGAACTCTTTGGAAAATGTCGGGTGTATTTCGAATAGTTTCGCAACAAACTATTATGCGATTCCTCAGCTCTTCTACAGTGTGAATAGGTGTGCTGTAGACCAATGTTTTTAGATGACCCCACAAGAAATAATCCAAACTATTAAGGTCCGGGGACCTGGGTGGCCATGCTTGTGGTCCTCCGCGACCTATCGACCGATTGTTATAGTTTTGGTTCAGATATTCGCGCGCCAGTGCACTAAAATGCGCTGGCGCCCCGTCGTGCATAAACCATAGACGATTTCTCACTAAAATAGGAACATCCTCCATCAAAGCTGGTAATTCTTCTTCAAGGAACTTTCTGTAATTTTGCCCATTCAACCTCTCATGAAGAAAATACGAGCCAATCAAATAGTCACCGCATATTCCAGCCCACACATTAACGGAAAACTGTTCCTGGTGGCGAGACTCTGATATAGCAAGCGGGTTTTCTTCCGCCCAAAAATGATTGTTGTGGAAGTTTTGAATGGCATTTCTGGAAAAATTGGCTTCATCGGTGAATAAAATTTCGTTGTCAAACAAGGGATTTTCATGCACCTTCTGAAGAAACCATTGACAAAAGTTCATCCGTAATGGAAAGTCATGGGGAGGTAGAGCTTGAACCCGTTGGATATGGTAGGGATACAATAGAAAGTCGTGAAGTACTCGCCACATAAGAACATGAGTGATATTCAAATTATTCGCAATTTTTCTAGTGCTTAATCCGGGATCTTCCTCAATTGCGTTCAAAACCGCATCCTCAATTTCTGGAGTTCTTGCAGTACGTTGTACTCCTTTTAGGTGATTGTCTTGATCAAAACTTCCTTTTTCGCACAACCTTCTATGAAGTTTTGAAAATGTTCTGGCATCCGGAACATTTCTATTGGGAAAACGTTCTTCATACAACCGCTTCGCTTGTAGTGCGTTACCGTCAGCTAGGCCATACATGTAATGCATGTCTGCTAACTCGGAATTCGTATAATGAAACATTTTTCGTTACAAAAAATCCAAATAAAATGAATTAATTAGACAACTGTCAAAATTATTTATGTTTATAAAACAAATGCCACAAGCATGGCGACCGACCGGCCCCGGCCGCCCCGGACCTCAATAGGTTATCATATCTTGTGAGGTGATCTTAAAACATTGAATAACAGAACACCAATTCATAATGACTTTGCAGTAAAATCTATTTTATTTTTTTAAGCGGAAACTATGCATCTGACAAAAAAATACCAAGAGAGCAAATTTGTTCAGAAATGAATGACGATTTCAAAAATAATTTTTATTTCAAGAAAAACCAGCGGCGTACTATTTTTTTCCCAAAAAATATGCAAAGCAAAACCCGCATGGACGGCACTGGTCAGAATAATTGAATTCTTGATGCATCAAAAAATGCGCATTAATTCCTAAAATACATGACCTAAATTTCATAAAGATATCTACAGTAGTGACAAACTTATTGTAAAAAAAGTATTTATTTTCTAAAACTTTGACACCCTGTATCTCAAAAGTTTAGGCGTTTAGGACATACGTTCATATGAACTTTTTTTCCTAAAATGAGCCCAAGAATCATCCTCTTTATTATTAGCATGTTATTCTGAAACACCCTGTATATATATATATATATATATATATATATATATATATATATATATATATATATATATATATATATAATGACTCACAGTCGTATCAAATCTTCTTTTTATCCTCCAATGTTCGACGTTAACAAAATATGCATGAATTTGGTGTAACAGAGAAGTAAACAAAACGGTTGTTTTGTTCAATACATTTGAATCATCGTATGGAATTATTAAGACGTGAATGAACGGTGTTTCTTTGGAATATCTTGTTTTTTTTATTTACCTCGAAATCTTTTAGCCGATAAAAAAACTTACACTTCTTCATTAGCCACCAAATGAATTTATATATGTTAATACGTAGACAATAAATTATTTCGTAATAACATTATACAAGTTCTACAAATTGTAATTTATTCAATTTTTTTAGTTTTTATTTTATTTGTTTTTGTTATTATTATTATTTTTATGACTTGTTGTCTCACAGTATTCCTGTGGTTGTATTTTATACTGACGGGATTATACCAAATCAGTACAAAAAAATAAAAATAAAAAAAAACGAAATGGAAAAAAAACAACTATTGTGTATTAAGAAATGATCTAACGATGTTACATGTTTTTAAAATGACCGATTTTTGGATGTTCCTGAGAATGACTGTATTAAGTCCTACTTGAGCAAAATGCGGTGTAAACGTTGTTGGGTGAGACCTGTTACTGATATGACGAGAAGAACAATGATGACTGCTTCCTGTTTCCACAGCCTTTTTACTTCCATTGCCAAGTCGGTGTATTAACCGATCTTTTCACTGTATTTCGCTTGGATGTTCTCGTCGTTGGAGACAGCCATGTCAATTAAATAAATGATTTTCTCTTTTTTGGATTGAAAGGTGATATCGGGTCTGTTTAAGGGGATTGTTTTATCTGTGTGGATGTCAATGTCTAGAGCTTGTAGTCTTCGTTTTCTAGTATGGATGTTGGTGTATAATGGTAGTAAGGGTCTGTGTTCTCCGTTAGTTTGTATGTTGTGGCTAATGCTTGATGAACGACCTTCGCTGCTGAGTTGTGTCTCGCGGTGTATTCAGTTCCGGTCATTATTCTACATCCACTCGTTATGTGATCGATCGTTTCTCTCTGCTGGTGACATCTCCTACACCTCTCGTCTTCAATGGTTGTGTCCTTGATGATGTGCTTTTGGTAGTTTCTGGTGGCTATGACTTTGTCCTGGATGGCAAGCAGGAAGCCTTCTGTTTCAGGGAACAGCTGCCCTTCTTGTAACCACGTATATGTAAGCTTTGTATGTATATGGTCTTGCTTTATGTGGTATCTGTGTCTTCCGTGAAGTGTTTTTTCAGACCAGGTGTTCATCTTTTCTAGTCGGGATTTGATGTGACTGTGTGCGTCTGCTGCGTGGCTCGTTTGAGACAGGTCGAGCGGTGTATAATTCTTGTCTGCCTTCACTATTGCCGTTTGGAGGTTAGTTTGTTTGTTGTGGAAGAATTTTCTGAGTTCGTAAATTTGTTTTTATTTAGCAATTGTATATCTATAATTCCCCTTCCTCCTTCTTTCCTCTCGATGGTGAGTCTTTCCTTGCATGCGTTGGGATGTAACTTCCTGTGTTTTAGTGAATTCAGTGCGTATGAGAATGTGAATGTCTGTGTGTGGCCATTTAATGATATCAAACGAATACGTAAGAATAGGTATGGCGAAGGTGTTAATAGCTTTCGTTAGATTTCTGGAATTCAGTTTTGTTTTTAGTAGCTTTGTGAGTCTGGTCTTTGATGGAAGCCTAGGTATATCTACGTTTCTTTTTTGAGCATGTTATCTATAGTTTCATTGTTGAGGGTGGTCTTTCCACTGTTCCTTGTTGATATGAAGTAGCTTGCATTTACTTATACCAAATTCCATGTTGATGTCCAGGGTAAACGTTTCTGTGATTTTAAGGAGTTCCTTTGGCTGTGCCTTTGTGCTTGCATATAATTTTATGTCATCCATGTACAAGAGATAGTTTATTTTGTGTAGGTTATTTTTTTGGTGTTTGATTTGTAATCCGAAGTTTGTGTTATTCAGTGTGTTTGATAGTGGATTGAGACAGAGGCTGAACCACAAAGCGCTGAGTGAATCTCCCTGGAACATACCCCGTCTGATGTAGATCTCTTCTGTTTCGATGTGCTCTTTTTGTGTTCTCAGGTCGATTTTAGTTTTCCACGTACTCATTATTATTATTATTATTATTATTATTTTTATTATTAACCTTATTTACGTAGTTTACGAAAAACAAATTATTATTTTTCTCCATAAAAGGAAGGTTCTATTCCAGAAGATGAAATCGATTACAATTTGCTCGAACTCATGAAGATTAGTATATGGCGATTTGGCGATGCGTTCACTTTTCAGAAAACCGTTTCACAAGGTATTTACCCGATGGTCGCCAACGAGGGTACAGAAGATTTTAAGAACGCTGTACCCAGTCTTGCTGGTAATAATACCGGAAGTTGAAAGATATTTGTGACGTTTCGAAAAAGTAGCTTTAATTGTAATTGGTACATAAGGGAGTGTTTGGAATTTGTAGCCATATGTGTCTTTAATAAGAGGAAATTTTTTCTTAATGCAGAATAATGCTCCACCACACAGGCTGGAATAACTCGCCAATAACTTAGTGTTGTTAATATCAGAAAATGTCATTGGCACCCAAAAGTGCGGACCTGAACCCCATAGAGCATATATGGCACAAGCTTGAAGGAAGGGTTAGGCAAAATTGTGGCGAGTTTCAAACGGTCTGCATCATATGAGTGGTAACAAATACCGCAAAATAAAATTGTTACTTTATTGCCAAGCATGCCAGAAAGAACAAGGGCTGTTATCTAAGCTCGAGAGACTAATGCCAGATTTTAAAAGTTTCTGTTTCGCATATGCAATGTTCTTAGACAAATTTTTAAATTTTTTTATCGGCTTAATCTCTTACGAAAAATATTTGGAATTGAATGAAAAAACAAAATGTGTTTCAAAGTTATTGTACAAAACCAATGTGTTGTTTAATCCTGTATAACACCAAATCCATGTACATTTTACTAAAGTCATAAATTGTAGAATTAACAAAATGTGGAATAAACTAACGATTACCTTAGCTCTGGATTGGAATATTAATAAATGGACTGTATCAATTTAATTTAATGCGTAACCAAATTGTATTTAAATTATGTCGCATAACTTAAATTAAAAATAACCGTGTAAAATATGGCAGGATAAAATATCAGCCAACAAAATAAAAAAATAAAAAAACATGATCCCACACTAGGGTAATAAATGGTACGTGCTCGGGAATCGCTCTTTGCTGGTGATACAGGTTCAGCGCTGGTCTTAGCGCAACTAATTTAGCCAGCGGCGATCTGACCATTTCTCTTTTGTCGGGGCGCTGTGGTGTGTAACCCATTATTAGTGCCTGCGTGGGGTTTTGTCGGACCGTGAGCAAAATAATTTAGCGAGGCCGGCAGTACCGGTACAAGATTTTGCTGGTTCGTGTGCAAATAATTTTGCGGGACCGCATTTAGATTTTCCAATGAAGGGCAACCAATTATTAACCAACTGACAACAAAAAAAAGTCGTTATTTTTAGACTAGAATGGCAATAAGCGAAGTTCAGACGGGGGACCGTGTGTGCTGCACCTCTTGCCCATGCTTCGCACCGGCCCTGGCAATTATGTGCTCGAGAAAAGACAAATAACATACATATTACTATACTTATGCTACCATTACCATTTTAATGAAATAAATATGAAGCACAGAATATATTGGGTTAAAATTTTTCTGTCCAGTGTACTACTCATAATTATCTTATTATTTCTTCCGAATATATTTTATTTATTACAAACAACGGGACTGTCTCTGGAGAAAATACCAAAAGTACATTTAGATGTAATAGTATACATAATTTATTAGGGGCATCATTTCGCTATGAAAGAACTCTTAAAAGAAAAGGCTTTTTTATTCAAATTTCTTTTAAAGCAAACATTGAAGAAAGGGGACTATAAGTTCTTTTCTCGCCATAAGAAACTTCAGGAAAGTAATTTTAAAGTGTAAAATGCCTCAAACACTTTAAAAAAATATTTGTTAAATGAAAAACCGAGATAAATAATTTTGATTGTCATTTTCTGTAAAAAATGGGGACCTCAGATTTTTACTTTTCCACAAAGCAGCCCACTATAATGCGTGTTATATAGAAGTATTGTAAAGGAGAAATAAAAGTTTAGGTTTTTCGACGTTTGAGAGTCCCCTAGTACACGAAAAACAAATGTTTAAAAAAAAAATGTGTCTGTACAGATGTGGGTATGTAAACAAAATTTCCTCGAACTCTAACTCGGAAACGGTAAAACCAATTCAAATTTGAACCAAAAATAATCTCGGTCAATGTCCGTGGTGATCCATGAGGATAAAAAGCCCCTTATAAATATGTTTTATTTCCATAAAGCTTAGCTTTAAAAAAAAAGGTTTTTTTGTCTTTTATAAAATTTTTTTTAAATGTGCTTTTACCTTTGAAACTATTAATTTTTTAGAAAACGCCAAATAAGTTAATTTTTTGGCATATAAACCGTAACTTGGAAAAAGCATTGGCTACAGGGTTTTCCCGTATATTTGGTCACCCACTTACAAGATGTATTGTTAAAAATGTTGAATACGAAGGTTTATTTGGTTTGACCTTAACTATCAGAATTGGTCAACAAAATAAACAAAAAACAATTGGAAAGTAATAAATTGAGCGTCGACTTAGTTATAAAAAATGGAACACCTGTATCATAATATTTCAATAAATTGCCATAAAGGGCAATATGTTAGACAGAGAGCGAACATACACATAAGTAAAGTCATTAGAAAGGAACACATTGCTCCTTACGGTACGGTTCTTGTCAATTTTCTTGGTTGTCTTTATAGATAAAAGTATCGAACCTGGTATTTTTATTCTGTGCTCGGTGTATTGTTATAATAAGCAAGAAGAAACCCATTTATTGAAAGTATATTAAGTATATTATATGGGGTGTTCCATTTAAAATAACGAAGTCGATGCTCAATAATTTACTTCCCGATTTTTTTTTGTTTGTTTTGTTGCCAGATTCAAACGGTTCAGGAAAAACTAAATAACTTATATATTCAAGATTCTCTTCTATTTTGAATAATAGATTCTGTAAATGGTTGTCAAAATATACGGGCAACCTGTTTGCATCTGAAACCAGAGCTTTGATAAGTACACAGCCAAAGTTTTTAAAGTTACCAGTATTAAGTACCAGTATTTTGCAAAAGTAGTTTGCTTAAAAATGAAAATTTAATTATATGTTTTAAGTACATGCTCTATATAGTTTTAAGTACATTTCCGAAATACTTAAAATATATCTACATACGTATTTTTAGGTATTCAGTATTCATTAAATACTTAAGATATGTCTATAATACTTAAGTAGTTACAGTACATCTAAATACTGAAATATTTAGACGTTTTTCGAGTACTGCAATCATGATCAAGTTAATTTTTTTTAACTAATAATTAAATATTGGTAATTCTTAACCTGTCTTTTCAAAACACATGATTATTGCTCATTTTCAGGTGGTTTTTTGACCATCACCGTAACGTTTTAATTTTAGCAAAAAAAAAATTATACAGCGTGAAACAAAAGTAAGGAAACGACGAAATATCTCAGGTACCGCTTACCTGAATTTAACGAAAATATGTACACTGGTGCCAAGTTTATCTTTTTTCCGTTATAAAAGGGTTTTTTTATAAAACAACCTACATTTTATTACTTTTTTAAAATCTGCGTAAAATTTTTAATACTTTTTATTAAAAACATTTTTTATAAAAGCCAACAGTTTTTGAGAAAATAAAGGTTTAATATCCATTATATAAGGTATTACCTATTAAAATACCTACGCACAAAAGGTTATCTGATATAGTCAAAAGCAGTGTTATCGTGCGGGTCATACGATTTATCAACGACAAACTTTTTAAGTTTGTTTTTCTTTTATTACGTGTAATCATATCCTCCGCATAAAATCCGGAAGATGAATTAGATAGACCTATGATATTTTCATATGAAAAAAGAGAATAAACATATACATACCAGCAGTTGCAAAAATCTTTGTGCGATGTCACTTCAAAGTCAGATTGACAAGTCAATGACAAAATGAGTAACAGAAAACAATTTTCGAGTTTTTTGCATCCACAAGCGAAAAAAATGGTATTAAATCTAATAAAATATTACAAAAATGAAAATTCACCGGCCAATATCCAGGAGACAGTAGCAAAAGCTCTGGAAACCGGTATAGGGACTGTGCAGAAAATTGTGCATGAAAAAAAGCATAATTTACTACCGAAGAAGATTAAGAAATGTACACGAAAAAAGCCAAAGACAGAAGACTTAAGTGACAATGTAAAAATGAATGTTCGTAATGCAATTAACGATTTATACACATCAAAACTGATATAACCCTTTAGAAGCTTTAAAAAATCGAGGCATATTGGAAATTGGACTGAAATCGTTATCAAAATTAATAAAAATGTTGGGTTTTCGATATAAAAAGAACTGTAAACGAAGATTTTTATGCGAGTTGCCACATATAGCAAGTCAGCGTATCCAGTTTTTAAAGAAATACACGGAAAATGTTAATTCAAAATTTAGAAAAGTGGTATTTTTAGATGAGACTTGGATATTTTCTAATGGAAGTGGTTCGAAATCTTGGCTGGACGAGTCTGTAAAAACTGTCAAGAGAAAAAAGGGATGTGGGACGGGAAAACGGTTTATCATTTCCTGAATGTTTTAATCAATTTAGAAGAAAATCCGCACCTTTCTACCAGACCATTTAGAAGAGAAAATGAAGTCTCACATATGTGCGTAGACCGACTTCTAACAATCGAAACGTTTCATCCATACAAAATAACTCTGGTGCAAGAAATCTCTGAGGATGATCACGATAGGCCATTGAAATTTTATGAAATCATGATGGAACGTTGCAATACCAAACAAATTATTTTTTCTAACGAAGCAACTTTTTTTTTAATAGAAGTTAACAGGCATTAATGTCGATATTGAGCCAGTGAAAATCCGCGTTGGATATGTAAAAATCATACCCACCTTCCCCAAAACATAAATGTTTGGTGTGCTATAAAAGGTGCAAAATTAATCGGTCCCTTCTTCATGGAAGATACATTAACTGAATAAAAATATTTGAATCTTTTAAGGACCAAAATTGTTTGTCTGTCGGCTGTGTATTTAAACTTAATTTTTTGAGGTAATGATACACCAAATGATCAAATATGATTTCAGCAGGATGGTGCTCCAACGCATTTTGTTCGGAATGTTCGAAAATGGATTGGACGTAGGGGTATGACAGAGTAGCCACCTCGGTCTCCGGACTTGACGCATCTCGACTACTTTTTGTACTTGTGTACTAAGCCCGAAGATCTCAAGGATTTAAAGGAGCGAATAGAAATTGGATGTAGGTGAATCGAAGAGGCTGGCATTCTTTTAATATATTAAATATTTTCCCACATTATTTGACATACTGTCAGGGAGTAAATGGACATTTTAAACACTTTATTTAATATCATTTTTTTATTTTTTGTAATGTATTATTTTTTACAACCTACTTTTAAGGTTGAGACTTTATTGTGCTTTCCGGCCTACCAAAACGTACAGCATTTTTTACATTTCCAGTTTCACGAAATTTTTTATGAATTTTACTTACGGCAGATTTAGTTATTGGGTTTCCGTTAGGATATTTAATGGTAATAAAGCATTTTTTAATGTTTTTCTGTAAATACCTAACTATGCATTATTTTAAAGATGCAGTGGTAAAAACATATTGTTATACTGTTAAACTGAAACGTGAAATATTATGAAAAACAACAAACAGCTAACCTATATGCATTATATTGCAGCCCATTTTAACAGCTTTGCTACAATTGCTGTAAGGCCTTTATTGAAATATTCAACAACCATTTTTCATGTGTAATGTTGCCAAATTTGATAACTTCATTTTACACAATTATAACAGTGATTATATATAGTTTACAAGAACCGTCTTGTTGCTCTATAAATGACACATTTATATTTTAATATGTACCTAAGACTTTATTTCGAATTATCAAAACCTGCATTTTAATTCACCATATAGAATTTTTCCTTATATTTTGAAAAGGCACTAAGCTCTTATTTTAAAAGCTCAAAGGTAAACAATTCACAAAAAAAATATTGGTTGTTCCATTAAGAAAACAACATAATTTCGTATTCTTCGGAAATTCTGCCGATTAAAAAAAATCAATTTATGTTTGTTAGGTTTTTTAGGGACACGAAGTTCAATTTAACAATACATTTTTATCTTTACCGTTTTATATTCCTGATTTTTAACGTATATATTGATCTTTGTCTGTTCCCGCTAATGGTTACCAAAGCTCAATTACAAAAGCTCTAGCTAAAATGTATATACCAAGGGATCCGACACTTCTTTGATATATTAAGTAAATTTAAAATTATACACTAGGCATTTTTGGGAGTATTTTAACAGTAGATATTTGAAGATAATCTTATCTTTTTTGTGACTATAAAAACAGGCATAGGTAAGTGTTTTTTAAATTGTGTCAGGTTTTAATTCTCAAAATCGTTAAATCTGGAATCAACAATAAAATTTCGCATGAACAGAATTAGAATATTGTTTGGAATTAATTCTTTTTTGCAATCATGTTACCCAATAATAAATTCTGAAAACGAAAACGGCCTCTGTGTGCTTATTGGATTACATATATTAGGTATATTATTATAAATAGACTTTACAAGTTTTAACTTATATTTAGCTTTATATTTATAGAATACATAAAGTAAATTAGGTACTTGAAATCATTTTTAAAGTACTTAAGTCTTTTTAATACAGAAGTACCTACTTTCTAAAAAGACTCAATTATTAAAAATACTTATTTTGCAGTATATTTTTTAAATAACCAGTAATACTTACCCAAAATTTAAGTACATTTTTGTATACAGTACCTTAGCTCTGTCTGAAACCTTCAGAAAACTTTAGAAGTGCAGTAAATTGATTAAGCCGGTTTTAGAGAAGTGAAAGTTTTAGGCATCAAAGGCAGTTTAGATCTGACTAAAAAATACTATTTTTTGCTTTTGTTTTTAGTACGGCAGCTTTTATGGCCTTTTACGGAATTAGTTGGAACGTTCCTAGTCTAACCGGAAATTTATACATAAATTTAATTTTAATGGGATCCTCAGATATACCCGGTTTTTTCATGGTGCTTCTGACCGCCCAAAAATTTGGACGAAAGCCATCTCTGTCTAGTTACATGCTATTGGCTGGACTATCTTTACTGCTGTTGGAACTAAGACGGTCAGGTAACATAGTAAACTGTGGAGTTCCTGTACTTAAGGAGTTGATGCAGCAGACTCCTGTGTATCAAATACATTTGATTTTCACACATTTTCAAATCATCAAAAACTGGTTCATTCGGGGATGGTACCCAATTTTTTGAGATGTTTTAGATACCTCGACTCTGTACAGATACCTTGACGCTACACAAAGGGACAATGATATTTGACCAACAGAGAATACGAAAGTGGTCAATCAAATGACTTCGGTAAATTCAATTTTACAATAAAACTTAACAATCATCTGAAAGGCGTCACTCGTGAACCTAGTGACGTTGAAATACCAAATTTTAATAGAATATTATATATTTTTTAGAAAACACGACGTGTCCTGAGGAACTAGATTCCTCAAAACTTCCTGTTGTTACTAGTCTTAATATGGTTCCAATTAGTATTGCTTCTCTAAGAAATAAAACTGACGAGTTGTACCTATTTCTTGAAGAATTGGAGTTCCCCCAACTTGTTGCAATTACTGAGCACTGGCTGAATCTAAACGAACCCTTTTATGTTGAGAGGTATACCACAATAGCTAGATATGACAGAAAAAACTCAGCTCATGGGGGAACACTGATTCTATCCCTAAATGGAGATTTCATGTCGGTATCTAAATATGATCATTTGTTAGCGGATAGCTCTTTTGAATTCTCTATGGTATATAATCAAAACCTTGGTCTTTATGTAATTTGTATTTATAGATTACCAAACTCTGATGTACAATCATTTTTAAATAGCCTGGTAAGTTTGCTAGACAGTCTACCGATTAAAGGTAAAAAAATTCTATGCGGGGACTTTAATATTGACTATGCTACTATTTGTGCCATCCAAAAATATCTAATTTCTATATTCGACTCTTTCGGTCTTTCAATGCATGTATTCTCGCCAACTAGAATTTCAAAAAACTTTTCTTCTATCATCGATTACATGGCGTCTGATTTTTCTCCATCAGAGGTGCATTCACAGGTCTATAACTCAGGTCTTTCCGATCACGAGGCGGTAATTTCCAGGTTTAGTTTACCTATTGGGCCCTTACCAAGATCTCGCCATCGGGGCAGAATTTTCTCGGCCGCAAATTTCTCAGTATTTCATAATATTTGCTTTAACACCGATTGGAATTTTGAATCTGATAATGTCAACACAAACTTCAGAACTTTTTTAAATAAAACTTTAAGTGCTTTTAACAAGGCCTTCCCGCTTAAGAATATCAAACCTAAGCGGCATAAACCGTGGACCACGAAAGGAATACGAATTTCTGCTAAAAATATGCACTCGCTCTCATATATAAAAAAATTCACCGACTCCCTTCTTATTCTCGACTATATCTCTAACTATAGGAGGATCTACACTACTCTTATTAAGTCAGCAAAAAAATTACACTACTGAAAACGTCTAACAAACTCAAATAACGTTTCAAAAGAAACCTGGTCCATCATCAATAACCTCAGAAACAAATCAAACCCTGTGACTCAGATCTTGCCAGGGGCTAATGATCTAAATGATTATTTTATTAATGTAAGCAAAAATGTTACCTCTAGTATCTCGCCAAGTTTGGACCCTCTTTCGTTTCTCCCTCCTTCAAAAAATTTAGCTGATAGCTTTTTCTTAAGTCCCGTTAGCAACACTGAACTATTGAAGGTAATAAATAATATCAGTCATAGAGGCCCTTACAACATTAATAAATGAGTCCTTTATAAAAGGTGTATTCCCTGATTGCCTTAAAACAGCTATAATTATTCCACTCCATAAAGGCGGCGAAAAAACTAACTCTTGCAATTATCGCCCAATTGCAAATCAAAAATCATCGAAAGGCTACTGAAGAATCGTCTTATGCCATTTCTCCTGAAACATCAGATAATATCCCCGGAGCAGTTCGGATTTCTACCCAACAAGTGCACCAGCGACGCCATGTTCACGTTGCTTAGAGGCGTCTACTTATCTCTCAATAACAACCACCCAACTGCCTCAGTTTTTTGTGACTATGCGAAAGCCTTTGATTGTGTTAGTCATGAAATTCTGATAAACAAACTAAATTTTTATGGAATTCGTGGTACTTCTTTAAATTGGTTCAAATCTTATCTTGGGAAAAGGCAACAACTTGTAAGGGCTAATGGTTCCGATTCTGATTGTAAGTTGATTACAAGTGGAGTCCCTCAAGGTTCAGTCTTGGGACCTATTCTTTTTTTGTTATACATTAATGATATCACGAACCTTAAAATTAATGGAAGAATTTCCCTTTTTGCTGACGACACAAGCATAACTTGGAGTGATTTTGATACGTCTTTACACTCTAGTATCTCCAAAGACTTGGTTATAATTAAGGCTTGGTCCTATTCCAATATGCTTTGTTTTAATGTCGATAAAACGGTGGCGTTATCTTATAAGGGAACTTTACAACCACTTCAGGTACATAACAGCAATATTGAATACGTAGAATCGGTTAAATTCCTGGGTTTAAATATAAATAACAACCTAAAATGGTCTAATCATATTGACACCTTAACTAAAAAACTTTCTACCGCCTGCTTCGCCATTCGATCAGTTTCAAAAGAACTAGACATTCCTTCTGCCAGACTTACTTATTTCTCTTTATTTGAATCCCACCTCCGCTATGGCCTTCCCTTTTGGGGCTGCTGTACCACCGAGCAATTTCGTAGTATTTTTATGCTTCAAAAGAGAGCCATTCGTTATTTGTTTGGTCTAAATAATAGAGCTCACTGCCAATACTATTTCAAAAAACATGAAATATTAACACTTCCTGCATTATTTATTTTGGAAGCGGTATGTTTGCTGAGAAAACATATAAACACCCTCCCAGAAAGGCCACAACATGTATACCCTACCAGAAACTCTAGGCATGATATATATCTTCCCATTCCTTCCTCAGAATTAATAAAAAAATCAATTATTTACAACGCCATAAAACTTTACAACAATCTGCCAGTACATTTAAAATCTATCCCTATGCTTGCACAATTTCGAAAAAACACCAAAGCATACCTCCTTGAGAGACCATTTTACAGCGTTAATGATTTTTACAGCGAGTAAGTCTCTTTAAATTCTCACTAAATTCGCTTGTTTACTTAAATCTTTTGTGAGTCATGTCCTAACTCGTAGCATAGAATTTTGAAAGTCATCATATAGAAAAAAGAACTGTCGAACATTCACTTAAAACTTAATTATTTTTGTTAGGTATTGGATTAAAAACAAAATTTAATTCTTTTTTTGTATACTACATTCTACACTAGTTCATTATACCTTCTGTTTAACATCACAATTATTTGTATAACTATAATAACATAGAGTTTAAGGTCACATAGTTGCAATTTTGATTTCAATGTCATCGAAATTATTCACCTCGTACATGTGTGTTTGTTTACTTTTATAAGGTTATTAGGATTCATTAACTGTTTTGCGGCAATGTTATGTTATATTCTAACGTGTGTTTTACGATTTGGTAAATTGATAATTTACATTTTTAAAAAGCATTGACTTATCGAAATTCTTTTCGATTAATGTTTTGATATGTCTTATTTTAGGTATATTTTGCGTTGTCCATAAAATTGTAAACGTTTTCTGCGGCAATAAAGCATACTTTTGTTTGTTTGTTTGTTTGTTATGGTTGTTCTAAGAATAAAATTCCTGCCCTTGTTTTGAATATTTTAACTAATACAAACATATTATAATGGCCGATAAATTTGTAAATAAGAATAAAATATAAATTACGCCTTTTGCTTTCTTAACAAAATTAAATAAACCTAAACTTTTTTAAATTGATTTTTAAGATAAGCCACCCAACTTATTAAAAATATTTTGATAAAAGTTAAAGGGCTCACAGTTTAAAGCAATTTGGCACATGCTACCATATCGAGATAAAAATTGTGACATATTTTTTGATGAAATAAACTGCTGGAACTTCGAAGTGCATCAAGGATTTTTTTACTGGAAATTCAAAATGAAATATTTTCAATAAGGGTGAGATTTTGAATAAAGGTTTTCCGCCATTGTTTGACCAATTCCTAGAGTATGTAACCCGATAAGTGCAGCCTCAGGACACTATAGCAACCGTCTCGTACAAGGGGTTATATAAGACCCTGTCGTTTTTTAAAAAGTTTCTTCGACCAACCAAAATAATCTAGAGTTAGGTACGAAAAAACATTTTCTAGCGATTTTGAAATGTTTTTTTCGTTTCCAAATACGGGGTTTTTCCCGAAAAATTGATTTTTTAAAATAATCTGCTGGACAAAGCCCACTTGTGGTAATCATAACGTATATCTATCAGATTATGAACAAGATTGGTCCCCTGAAATTTTTAGCATGAATACTGTATACAATATTTTTCAAAAACTAAGGGTGATTTGTTTGGTTTGGTTTTTTCTATAAATCTCGAATTCTATGTTGCTTCTAATGTCAGTTTTAGTAATAATGGACATATTTACCGAAACAGTTTTGTTAGATTTGAAATGTGCCCAGTTCTTTCAGATATTGTCTTTAATTTAAAACAGATTTTTTTTAATAAAAAATGAAAATAACTCTTTTTCCCAATAAAATACAGTTTCACATGTTATTTTTGTTAATACAGACTTACTTCAACTGTTTAACTATCATTTCGAATTAACTGAAAATATGTCTCAATACTTACTGGTGCCAATCCTGTTCATAATCTGATAGACTATACTGAATCTGATTACCGTAAGTGGACTTTGTTCAGCAGGCCATTTAAAAAAAATCAGTTTTTCTAAAAAAACCCTGTATGTCGGAAAGGAAGAAAAAAATTCAAAACCGCTGAAAAACGTTTTCTTGTACCTAGCTCTAGATTATTTTGGTTGCACAAAGGGAAAAAGAAATCTTCCACAGTAAAAGTTCTGGTCGAATAAACTTTTCAAAATGACAGAGTCTTATATAACACCCTGTATAAGACGGTTGCGATGGCCTCCTGAGGGTGTCCTTATCGGGCGGCTCTAGGAATTGGTCAAACAAAGGCCGAAAACCTTAATGCAAAATCATTTCGAATTAACTGAAAATATGTCCCAATACTTACGTGTGCCAATCCTGTTCATAATCTGATAGACCGTACTGAATCTGATTACCGTAAGTGGACTTTGTTCAGCAGGCCATTTAAAAAAATCAGTTTTTTTAAAAAAACCCTGTATGTCGGAAAGGAAGAAAAAAATTTAAAACCGCTGAAAAACGTTTTCTTGTACCTAGCTCTAGATTATTTTGGTTGCACAAAGGGAAAACGAAATCTTCCACAGTAAGAGTTCTGGTCGAATAAACTTTTCAAAATGACAGAGTCTTATATAACACCCTGTATAAGACGGTTGCGATGGCCACCTGAGGGTGTCCTTATCGGGCGGCTCTAGGAATTGGTCAAACAAAGGCCGAAAACCTTAATGCAAAATCATTTCGAATTAACTGAAAATATGTCCCAATATTTAGGGTGCCAATCCTGTTCATAATCTGATAGACCATACTGAATCTGATTACCGTAAGTACACTTTGTTTAGCAGGCCATTTAAAAAAAAACAGTTTTTCTAAAATAACCCTGTATGTCGGAAAGGAAGAAAAAAAATCAAAACTGCTGGAAACTGTTTTCTTGTACCTAGCTCTAGATTATTTTGGTTGCACAAAAGGAAAAAGAAATCTTCCACAGTAAGAGTTCTGGTCAAATAAACTTTTCAAAATGACAGAGTCTTATATAACACCCTGTATAAGACGGTTGCAATGGCGTCCTGAGGCTGTCCTTATCGGGCTGCATACTCTAGGAATTGGTCAAACAAAGGCCGAAAACCTTAATTCAAAATCTAACCGGTATTGAAAATATTTAATTTTAAACTTCCAGTAAAAATTTCCTTGGTACACTTCGAGGTTCCAGCAGTGTAGATTAGAACTAAATTTAAACGAAATTGAAAAAAATGTTTCGGAGTTTTAGGGACAGAAACTTGATATTTTTGCCACCCTTGCTCTAGTTGCCAGGACTAGGACAATTAACTTAATTAAATGTGGCCTGAATAATTCGATTTTTAACATTTGTCAATAATGAAGAAAAACGTATAGCAATATTTTATAACTAAACGTTATGATTCTGGACCCCTTGAAAATTAAAAGGCACTAAAAACATTGACTTACTTATTTATTGATTCACAAACTTTTTTCATTGTTAATACATATTAAAAACACTTTTATAAATCTAAGGTAAATCTCTCTAGGAAAATAAGATTTTAAAGAATATTACGTATTTTTTTGTTAAAAATAAACACAAAAACAGTTGTGAATCTGATCACGTAAGATTATATGATGAATAAGTGTGATCTGTGTTTTAGATAAAAATAAAATTAATCGGTTTCCCTATATTCGCTCCTTTGCACATTTTTTAATAATCCCTAGGTTGACTTGATGTCATGTTGAAATGTTTGTTAAGTTGTGTTACTCAAAAACACCTGCTTTACCCGTTTTTTTATTTAGCAAAGAAAGGAAACTATATAACTTATTCATCATATCAATTTGATCGGTTTTGATACTAGCTGCATCAACTCTCCAAATACAGGAACCCTAGTAAACTGAACATTCAGAACTATGCTTAAACAGTTAGATTTTGTTAGGTTTTTAATTTCTTTAATTTCCAGATGGTAAATGGGTCACAGCTTGGACGCTGATTGGAAAGTTGTTTACTGGTGCTGCTATTAACTTAGCTTACGTATATGCTAGTGAACTTTATCCAACCGCACTTAGAAATGTTGGGATAGGGTTTAATGTCACTATTGCAAGCATTGGATCCATGATAGTTCCATATATATTTTATTTGGTAAGAATTTAAATAAAGAAGTTCAAGCACTGTCAAATGATGTACCGTAAGACCCCCCTTCAATTTAAAAAAAATATTCAAAATGGCGCTAAGTCACCATTTTGGAACAATTCTGTTTTGGTTCAAAAAATAGTATTTTATGCCTTGTACACTCCCTCCAATTTCAGCTACGACTCAAGATATAATAGCTATTTACCTAACAAGGGCGGAAAATTTTCCGCAAGTGTTAGGTACAATGGTTTTTCTACAAACGTGCGGAAATAAGTACATAATTCGCAGTGATTTAATAGTTTTTATTAAACTATAAACAACAAAATATTATATATTTAAAAGTAACTAATCATTTGGAAAAAGGTAGTAACTATATAGAGCTACAGAAAACCGTTTAAAAAAATTATTCTTTGTTGTAGTTATCATATTATTAACTAGTCTTTTTAGTGCTGCCAATAATGTTGACACTTTTTCTTCTTAACTTGTCATATTAGTGCTAATTCACTGGTCCATTGGTACTATCAATTTCATACGCCAAACTTGTAGAAGGCAAGTGCGAAAGCGGAGGCGAATTTTCCTTGGAATTTTCCCCTGTAGAACATAGAATTTGGTTGGCTATGCGTTTTTTGTTCTCCATGGATTCATCCACATATGATTCTGGAACTTTTGTCAATTGCCATCCCCCGAGATGTTTAAAGTTAGTAACATCCACTCCAGCGTCGAAAAACATA
The DNA here is from genome assembly GCA_030620095.1 of Kuschelorhynchus macadamiae. Lineage (NCBI taxonomy): Eukaryota > Metazoa > Arthropoda > Insecta > Coleoptera > Curculionidae > Kuschelorhynchus > Kuschelorhynchus macadamiae. The sequence goes on from JAUTXW010003895.1 coordinate 424,348, forward strand.
GTAGCCGAAGAGCGTCTATAACAGTGCCCAGTGAAGGTCTCTGGATTTGGATATAAAAAAGCAGCCACGTGTAATGTCATCTTACCAAACTTATTAATGCCAACAGTTTAAGTAGTACATTTTTCTTTTCCAATTAGCTCCAAAGTCAGATTTTTCTGGAAGCAAATCCAAATCTACTTCTTTTGCTGCATTCATAATATATTCTGGAACCCCGTCTTGCATGGCCAGATTGTCAAATTCACTTAAATTCATTGTAATAATGCAAAATTATGGAAAATACGCACAAATAAAAGCAATTAATGACAAAAAATATGTCGAAATGTTAGTTTGTGGACTTTTAACAATTGACTTTAAGCGTCCTTAGTAACCTGGAAACATGGTAGCTAACCAAAACGAAATGCTTTCAGCCTGCTACACTCTCTGAGATATGTATCAAAGACGGTTAATTAATTTTGAAATATTACGTGCGGAAATATTTTTCCACACTAGTGCGGAAAAATGTTTCGTATGGATATCGATGGGCAAAATTTATTTTTCCTTACGGCTGTAGAAAAATGATATCATCGAAAGATCATCTGCTTAAAACCTGTCTTTCACTTGAAAGTAAATGTTACTGAAACCTCATAGAACGAAAGCTTTCACCGCTATGACCAATTAAGAAATCATGGTTCTAGGGATTAAACCATGTCAAAATGGAATCCCTTTCCGACGTTTCGGCTTCGATCTCACAAGACATCTTCAGGGCTTTTCACTTCACGACATTGGAACACTGGATTCGTGGACTTCTGGCTGAGACATGTGGATTGTTTCAACAGCTGCACATTGGCAGATCCAAGGGGCGACAAAAAATTTTATAAAATATATCGAGGGATTTATAACATCGGAACGTATCACCGAAAACTCAATTTTTTAGGGAACCAGAAAAAGGTTTTAAAAATTTTGTCATTTTGTTTTATTATTAGTTTATGATATGCTTATAGTGTGTGTAATGCCTGTGTAATGACTATCATATTTTTGCAATCCTAAATAATAGGTAAAAATAGCCATTAAGCCCTTTAATTTAGTCAATACCTCTATACTTATTATTTTAAAAAACTTGTAACGATTTTCCAGTCAAAAACGGTAATGTATTAATTAAGTGTAAACGACTCACGTTTACATTTAAACAATAATTGATTATCATTATTATATAAATTTAAAGGACTCATCTTCGCTGGCTTTGTCTCGAAAATCGTTTAGTCTTTTAAAGTAATGAGTATATATATTTTTTGAAACTGTTTTTTACCTTTATATTTATATAAAAGTCACGGCTAATATATATATATATATATATATATATATATATATATATATATATATATATATATATATATATATATATATATATATATACCGGGTGTCCTCAGATGTGGCTCACACTTATAACTTTTTTGTTTTTTGAGATTACTTTTTGAAATTTGATGTATGAACACAGAACATAACTTTGATTTTTGAGCATATTCGTTTGTTTTGAGCTACTTCCGGTTTGACCGGAAATGACGGCAACTTTCGATTCTTAAATGGGACACCCTATATATTTTTAATTATTTCGATAGAAAATGGCTTTCTGACTGCGATTTGTCAGTTTTTGAGGATAGAGGAATTTTTTTGATATTTTTTTTTAATCTAGCATGCTATGAATCACTTAAATCGGTTTATTTCTAATCCAGTAGTAAGGGAAAAATACAAGCTTACCTCTGGTGATCCTAAAAACTATTTTATGCTCGTTTGAAATAAGCAAAATCAGTATTTTTGTGTTTATTCGATTTTTTCAAATTGAAAGGAAGTCGCTCCTGGGATTTTTATAAAATACCGTTTTCTTCCGAATATTTCAATACCACATACTTCATGATAATGTATGTAATATTGCAATTACATACATTATCATTGCTCTATGTCCGCATCGTCAACTCATCCATGATTCAAACAGTTGACTGTGTTACTATGGCTGCAGAGGTTAATAAATCATAAATAAACTGACAGCTTAGAAAAAAAGTATTTTATTATTTATACACCACAGGTTTTCAAATACACGATAAAATTTGTTTAAGCATAGTAGACTATGAAGAAATTATTAACATGGTAAATATTATAAAATGTTAAAAGTGTTACAACGACAAACAACATATATATAATGTAATTAATTTTAAAATTATTATAACCAAAAGAAATTTTTATTTTATGTTTTAATAGAAAACTTTAAATCGGTTTTTAACAAACCACTAAAACAATTAGATTTATTTATATTTTGGGTAAAAATGCTGTTAGATGCATAATAATAAAGACGATTTCAACATTAAACCCAAAATGTTCTTGAAAATGTCTCTCTTCAAATGCAGATTTTCTTGAGACCAGTACCTTTTATTACTTCTATTAAAAAGTGTTTTGTTATCTTCTAAACACTTCCCTAAATACCAAGTGCAATTGTTTGTATTAAGCCGAATTTTTAGATATTTAATACGATCTCTCTAATGTTACATGCACGTATAGCACAACATCTATTTCTTTGTCACTTATTACAAATGGTCATAACCTACTACTTGGAGAAATAATGCGGGGTGGGATGACGACGATATATACATATCGATTATTTCACTTCTTGTGTAATTTTCCATGTTTTAATAGAAAACTTTAAATCGGTTTTTAACAAACCACTAAAAGAATTAGATACTTATACTTGGGTAAAAATGAGCATAATACTAAAGACGATTGTCAAAATTGTTAACAGTGTTTTGTTTTAAAAGCCGCCTTAATATGTATGTTTCGTACCGTCTAGGTCATAGCCTACTACGTTTAATTAAATGTCCATTTATTATAAAGATTGCATGTTTTTAATGTGCAAGAATTAACATTTTTTCGCGTATTTGAAATGCTCTTTTCCCAACTATCGGTTAATTTATATTTTATTTACATTTCCGGCTGCAGGCATAGGCACACCGTCGAACGGTTGAATCATGGATGACTAGATGATGCGGACTTAGCGCAGTTATTATATATGTAGTAACAATACATATTTTTGCTTTTTTAGGAGAAAAAGATCATGTAATATTAGAGTTTGTGGTATCAAACTGTTCGGAGGAAAGATGTATTTTATAAAAACCCCAGGAGGCACCTCCTTTCTATTTCAAACGGGCATAAAATAGTTTTAGGACCAACAGAGGTAAGCTTGTATTTTTCCCTTACTACTAAATCAGAAATAGACCGATTTAAGTGATTCATAGCATGCTAGATGTCAAAAACTGACAAATCGGGTGTCATGCACTCAGAACGCCATTTTCTATCGAAATAATTCAAAATATATAGGTTGTCCCATTTAAGAATCGAAAGTTGCCGTCATTTCTGGTCAAACCGGAAATGGCAAAAAGTTATCTCAAAAAAACAAAAAGTTATAAAGGGGAGCCACATCTGAGGGACACACACACATATATATATATATATATATATATATATATATATATATATATATATATATATAAAATTCTTTTTGCAAGTGTAAAAGCTCTAAAAAATGTAATTTAAGTTAAAAACAGGAAAAAAAAACAAATAAAACATTTCTTTTTACACTTCTCATACTTATACAACAATAAAAAAGGCCATTTTAAATAATTTATTAATTGCACGCAAAAGCATTAACGCTTATATCAAAATTCTAAACGAAGAAACCTGGATTTATTCATATTATTACTTTTGAATATTTGACAATTTAAATAGTCAAGGTCCTAGTAAAAAATAAAAGTTCTTTTTATATCAGTTTTTCTTATTTAACTTTATAGATTATTGTTTCTATAGTTCCCCACATAAGAAGAGAGGCTATAAATTATCGTTATACCTGTATAATTTCATATCTAGCTAATTTAAAATTTATGAAACGTTAATCCATAATTACATACAGTTTTGCATTGCTCTATTATTCGGTTTAAGAATAAATAGTTTGAAGTTCTATTTGTATTCACAATGTGCTAATATTTATATTACCAAAGCGGTTAAACATTGTTTGTTACATCGGTAAATCGGTACTATAATGAATGACAGAACCCGAATCTTTTACTTTCTTAGTTCATTTAGAAAGCACTCTCTGCTCACATCACTTATGTTTTTACTTCAATAAGTGAATCGACGCCATATTAGCACTTGTCCCTAAATCATCCATTTAATTATATGGTTAAACAATATTTTGCTAGTACTCTAAACACTTGAAAACATTAGAAAATATATATTACATTTTTACATACATTAAAATATAAATGTTCAGTCGCACACAATTTTTGCGCCGAGTCTAAGTATCTTAGTCCTTTTTACCTTGTCTAATTGATATATTCCACGGCCTTATGCATGTCATTTATCTCGCCATTCGCGGCGACGTGATATCTAATTTTGGGTATATAGAGAATATTAAATACTTTCCCATATGGCAGACATAATCTGTGGTAAATACAAACACCATATCACTTTTACAAGCTACTGCGAGATCTCAGTAAAAGCGATTTTCATTCCAAACAACCTGTATGTTACACACTGTTCATCTGTTAGTTTTTTTATTAATTTATTCCCAACCAACTATAATAGTTTATTACATGGAAAATACTAAACTAAAAATATAAAAATAATAAGAGAATATTTATAATACAAAGAGAACTAGAAGTAATATTGTTAAAATGTAAAAAAAAATAACATCAAAAACAACAATTAATAGAAATATAATACATAACTTTTAAACCCATTACTCCAGGAAAAACTTTTTAGTACTTTCTTAAACTTCCCTAGATTATTTACTTCCTTGATTTTCTTTGTTAAATTATAATAGGTGATAATGCCAGTGTATATAATTGACCGTTTTCCAAAATTACTTTTTACTAATAATGTCTGTAAATCGCCTGTTTGTCTGGTATTGTATTAGTGTATTCTATTTTTTATTATGTAATATGAAAATCGAGTGTTTTATTTTAAGCTTTATAGATTTAGTTAATATGCAAACTTTTAATTTATAAAGCGTATTTATATCTATTTTTATTTTTGTTGGTTTTACTTATAAACATAAAGGTGGATTTTTGAAAATTAAAAGATAATTTATGTGATTGTAGTCATGATAATAATAGATTTAAGTTATAGTTAATTTGCTTGTAAATTATATAATCGTAGTATCATCAGCAAACAATTTAATATTACCCTGAATTGATGTATATTTAAATAAATCTAATTTAGATCCTTGTAGTACTCTACAATTTATTGATACATTTGAACTTTCAATATTTTTAATTTGTACAAATTGTATTCTGTTTGACAAATAATAAACAGCTGATAAATATGCTTTGATAATATATCATGATTTACAGTGTCAAAAGCTTTTCGTAAATTCAAAGACAATATGCAGCATTCGCAGCTCTTATCTTATCTTTTATTTTGTTTCATATTTGAAACAGTATCAGTAACTGCAACCTATTTGCCTTTGGATTTTCGAAAACCATATCGTCCTACAAAAAGTAAATTTTGTTTTTCTAAATAATTTATTATTCTGTTTTTTTTATCCATTTTCCCAAAATGTTTGAAAAAATATACAAAACACGATTTATTACAGTCAAATTTTGTTCGATTTTTAAAAATTGGTAAAACTTTCGTAATTTTAATTTTTTCTGGAATCACTCGTAATTCTAAAGATAATTTGTATAAATGTTGTAAAATTGGGGATATTTTACACTTTAAATTTGTTAAAATAAAAAACTTTATGAAAGTTTAAAACACTGTGTTTTTTAGGATGCCTTTTGGAAACCACTGCCAAGTGTTATACTGTCGGTACTACTTCTTCTTGGAAGCTCAGCATGCTTACTGCTTCCTGAAACTTTTGGAAAAAAGTTGCCTGAAACCTTGGACAAGGGTGAATTATTTAATAACTAATTCTATAGAATAATAACGTTTAAGCGTGTGTTTCATAATGTCTCATTGTTTAAAAATGTACTCACGTAATAGTAAGATCCCTGTATTTTAATAAAAACAATTTCTATAAAAAAAAGACTATTTTATTTAAAAGCAATATATGACTTCATTTTTACTAACGAAACTTTCGACATTCAAAACAACAAACACTGAAGAGCAGTGGCGCTTATTCAGGTGAAGTAGGTGAAGTGCTACTTCACCAGGAAAAATAAACAAGTAAACATCTAACTATATTTATTATATATCTCTTAAAATTTTAGTTTTTACATTCATTTATTCACCTAATTAGTAAAAAATAAACTGTACATCTCGAATAAATATTTCAATCGAACTTTATTATGACAACTATAACAGTGGCGCAAACCGCTTTGACTTTGCTGGACGTGCTATGTTTAGTTTACGATTTTCCTACTATGTTACCATGACAACGCGTACTCGATGACGTCGAGCCCAGCGCCATACAACGCTCTCGGTGAATTGCAGATGCAGTACACTACACCCACGTGTCGTTTAGTTTGCGGTGGTTGTTTACTTTTATTTTCGTGGATTTCGCTGCAACCGGTGAGTTCCTTTGCAGTTAACTTGACTGTTTCGTGTTATATTTATTTATGGTGTTGTTACGACTTCAAATTCGAAGTTAGTAAATGTAATTGTTTAAGACTGGAATAAATTAAAAGACGTCTTTGAATTTATTACAAACTGTGACAAATCTGATGAAAAATCAATCCGCCTTGCGAAAGGATTTTTAGGTGAGATGAACGATTTTGAATTCACGTTTCTGGCATTAGTGTTTAATGACATTTTCTCAATCACGGACATACTATTTGACGTTCTTTAATGTCAATCGCTTGACATTCATTTTTGGATATCCAATATAAAACGCTGTCGTGAGGCGCTCTGTAAAAAAAGAAATGAACATTTTTTTTAATACCATGTTTGATAAAGCAAATTAGCTATTACAGAAATAAATCATTACAAACGTGAGCTTGCTAAGCTTTCATCTGAAGAAATAGGGCTAAGTATAGAACCCTTTTTTATGAAATATTGGACCATATTTTAATGGAAATGACACTAAGTATTTCAAGACTGTGAAAAACTTACATTTTCATGTTTGGCAGGTTCTGCTAAATTTTCCGAATATAGTTTGAATTTTCCGAATGGCCCGTTTGAAAATTTGTTACAGTTATATGGGGAAAAATTTTCAATAAAAATGAGCTTGGTGTTTTTTTTGCCAATGACAGTAATTGGAATATATCGCTGCAAGAGCAAATAAAAAAAAATTAATAAAAATAAATATATTTTTACCGAAGCATATAAATTGTTTTCTCTTATTTTCACAATACCGTCGACAAGGGCTTCAGTGGAAAGAAGTTTTTCTTGCTTCAAATGAGTAAAAACTTATTTAAGAAATACAATATCTCAAGAAAGACCTACTTCTCTAGGCAATATTTCAATTCAAAAGGAATTCTGGAGGAGATTAGGGCAACTCATCCATTTTATGAGGATGTTATAAATAAATTTGCTCATATGAAGGATAGGAGAATTGATTTAGTATACAAAATTTAGTTAAGTCGCAAAAAAATATTCTACCCCTTCCACATATAAAAAAAATTATTGCCATATTTTCTTGCTTCATTTGCACTTCACTTAATTTTTCACCCGCGAGCCGCCACTGCTGAAGAATGCGAATAAAAAAAAGTGTTGTTGACGATAAATAATGAAGGTTATTTAGTTTACCTCAGACGGTGTAAGAGTTTTCGGACCGAAGATTGATAATAATTATATAAATTTTTTTTATCGGATACTCCTTAATCGTGAAGAAAATATAAAGTGAACGCCCAAAAAGATAAATTAAAATCCCTAAACTAGAGTATATAGACGTTTCACTTCAAATGTATTTTACGTTGATCATGAGAATTGATATCCCGTATATTATCCATCAAAAAATAGATCCAACCACGAGTATTTCTCTCATATACAGTGTGGCAATAAAGTCTGGAAACGTCAATATACCGAAAAGAAACAATATTTAAAAAAACAAAAATTACGTCGACTTTATTTTTAAATTTCCCATATTTTAATAACACTCATCTGTTTAGTCATTTGACATTCTGAAATTGAATTCTATGAATTTTATACATTCATAGAATTATGTACCTGGCATTACTTTTAAAAAAATGCAACTTATTTCTCCATTCTGTGTATTAATAAAGGTAAACTATGTGTGTGCAAAAACTAAAGTAGTAACCCTATATACCAATCTTGAATATTAAGAAAGTTAAAGGGGGTATTATTATAGAGCATCCCCCTGTACAGGGTATGCCATTTTGGGTACTTTTGCGGGATATTTCCGTTATTTTTATAGATAAGAAGCTACCGTTAACAAAATTATTATAGCCCTTCTAGTTTTTAAGATACAGGGCTAAATTGAAAATGTTCATTTTCAGGCACCCCTCGTATCTCAACTATCAGATAACTTATCGACAATGTGAAAACTGTTTCTTATATAACTTTTCCCGTAGAACCCAATTCCTTCTTCGGAATTAGTGTACAGGGTCAGGTCAAAAAGTTATCGGACCCTACTTTATTTTTATATTTATAGACTATAAAAATTGTCTTTTTTTTACCTTTTCAAAAATATATAATAGTATGCACTTTTTCTCAGAACACGCAAATAAGTGACAATTTTCTAAAATTACATGCATAATTTAATAGAAGGCTATAGCTATTATTTATTACAACAAACAAAAATAAATGTCAAATATTTGTCTACCTCATCGACTTTTGGTATTTTCATTTAATTGATATTTATCAGCGTCTTCGAATAATGACAGAGCAGACGAGAAGCAATTCATTTAGCCTTTCGAAATCTGCCAATGAGACCAATAGTTCTTTTTATCGCTATTCAAAAAATTACCAAAATGTGCCAGTTTTGCATTAGAGAAAATGATCGTCAATTTAAACATCAGCTCTAAAAATTTGTTTTTTCTTTTTTTTTTAATAATGTTTTTTTTGTGTTTGTTATATTGTTACTTTATGCTATAAAACTGTTGTTACAAACTTACTGATATGAAATAACTGAATATTTTTATAAAAGAAGATACTTATTTGCAAGGTATCCAATTCGTCGTTAGCAATACGTCACTTTTAATTATTTATTATTGTTATTCATGGCCTACTATTGAATTATACATTTAATTTCAGAAAATTGTCATTTATTTGCGTGTTTCTGAGAAGAAGTGGATAATATTATATATTTTTGAAAAGGTGAACATGACCCTGTATATTAATTCCGAAGGAGAATTGAGTTCTACGGGAAAAATTATATTATAAGAAACAATATTTAAAAAACTAAAAGGGCTATAATAATTTTGTTAACGACATCTTTAGTTTTACGAAAAAGTAGCACATTTTACGCGAAAAACGCAACTTTTTATCTTTAATAATAATAGCAGTTTATCTAAGTTTTCCAATTTTACGACAATGTAAAGTATATATTCACATTTAGGTCCAATTTTTTAGTACACTCGGTATGACCTCCAACTTTCTGGTAAGGGTTAGAATCTATTCGGTACAAAATACATTAAACATCCACCTTGTCTTTTCCTGTCAACTCTACACCGCATCATACACAAAAATATCGACAGCTTAATACCACATTTTCATAAGCCCCCCTTTGTATCTTCAGTATAGCTCTCCTACAGGTTCCAAGAAATACTGAAAAAAAAATGTAATATTTTTTACTCACAGATGTTGCCAGAAAGTTAGACCAGATAATGAAACTAGAGAACTGAGCTTTATTAAAAACACCGATGGAGTTTAATAGAAAACCCGAAATTGATATTTTATTAACAAAGTTCTGCACAGAATTTTTATTTGTTATATACCATTCCCTTTCAGTTTCAGACTTCGGAATAACTTCTCGTATTATGTCTAATATTTTATAAGTTTAACCACTTTATATCTTTATGTTTATTAACGCTATGCATGGAACAAATCGAACCTAAAAAAATTAAATTATACCTTACTTTTTCTCTAAATAAAATTAACTTAATGCAACTTTAATTCCCTAAATAACACCTTTTGCCTTTTTTAATAAAACTATTGACGTTTTTATTGTTTCAAGTTTTTCCCTGAGGAAGGGCAAGTTTCTTGCAAGAATATTCGCCATTTCTCGAATAAGAAAAACAAGTCTATTATTTAACATAATTTTTGCCTTTTATTTATTATACCCGAAATATTCAAGCACTGGCAATAACAAAAATATTTATCTAGTTATATTTGGCATATTGTCGTTAATAAGCCTATAAATTAAGGGTTTTTTTGGAAATTATCATATTTAATGGATACCAATAATGGAGCACATGGCGCCTCGGTCTAATAATAATTATTTTATCAAGTTGTTATTGTTAGAACTGATAATACCTATTTTGGTAAATACTTTCACATCTTCAACTATCGTTGATTCGTTCTTAAAGACGTATAGACAATTCAGAGACGTATTGTTGGCGTCAAAACAAAAAGAAAAGTTCAAATAAACATGTGTCTCCAAGGCCTCCGTTTTTAAGATACAGGGTGTTAAAATTTTAATTTCTTTTTGTTTTTTTCATCTATCTTGTGTATTTCTAGAGATATAACAGTCAAATTTAACACACAGTATACTGTGAGCAATGTCTACACAAGGGCTAAATATATTTTAGTAAAATCTACAGGGCAGTACTTTTTACCCGGTGGCAGTGCAATTTACCTCCCCCGAAATTTTTCCTGCGACGTCACTGGCCATTTTTACAACAAATCTAAATTGCTTATTCTGTTTTGCAATTTTTTGATATCTTAGACTTTATTGATATTTTATACAGTTTAGAAATTATTTAGCAAAATGTTCACTCATGCCTACCTAATTTCAAGATTATCGTGCATTAACACACATTATAATTTTACCGTTTTTCCCGTGTTCTATATGCTAAGCCCATGTATGAATACAGAGTACATTTTACTAAATAACTTCTAAACGATGCAAAATATCAAAATAATCTAAGAAACCTAAAAGTTACAAAACAGAGGGGAGAATTTTATTTTATTGTTGACATAGCCACTGACCTCTCAGTAAAAATTTCAATTAGCTAAAAGTGATCGCGACCAGGGAAAAAGTAACACACTATTGATTTTTCTAAAATCATTGCAGCCCTTTCCCAGACATTGCTAACAGTACACTCTGTGTCAAATTTGGATTGGATATATCTCTAGAAATTTACAAGGTCGATAAATAAAACTGAAACAAATTTAAAGATATAGCACCCTATATCTCAAAAACGAAGGCCTTGAGGACAAATGTTTATAAAAATGTTTCTTCTTGTTTTGGCATCAGCAATACGCCCTTGAATTTTCTAAACAAAAAATATATCTTTTTGGACAATTAAAATAGCAAACAGATAACTGTTGCGAGATATTTTTTTAAACAATGACAGATAGAGAAAAAGCATTGTTTTTCCTAATTTATAAAAATCGCCATTTTGTTTAAATTTTCTTACTTGATTTTTCGTTATGAATAGCCTTTCCAGTAATAATTTTTTTATTAGGAATCGTAAAATGTGTCCCTATATAACCCTTAATTTTTTACTGAAATTTTAGTAAATGGCCCGACAGACAGCCAGACATCCAACATGAATTAATTAAATCACAATTAAACAAACAACTCGTTCATCTCTATACCATATTTAATTAGCACACAATTTGAAATCAATCCATTATGTGGATTTTTTAAATATTTTATCATAGTTGCAAATTTTTTTCTGATCCTTCGTACATTATACTTAATTTTTAAGCAAAATTTGAGACAAATTCTATAAGTTGTTTTTTAATCATATAATTTTTAACATTTGTCGTCATATTGGATTTTTATAGTCATTCCCATATAACCAGTTAAATATTTATCAATAAAACTCAGCGTTACAAAGAAAACTAGCGATATATTGTATTAGTTAAATGTAAATTGATACATGAAATCAAATAAAATTTTTGGAAACTAAAACATTTACTCAGTCATTCACTGAATTAATTGTACCTTAAATTAATTTTGACAAAGTATTCTCTTGAATAATCAACAACAAGTTATTTTCAAACAATCGGTTGAAATAATATGCATACATTCAGGCAAGTCGAATAAAAAAAGATTACAAAAGGTATACAAGCGGTATCTTTTGACGTGTGTTTAGCTGCGGTATGTTTGGTGTCAAATGCGATGTAAAATCTTGTTTTTATATGTATTTTGCGTGGAATTCTTCGGGGTAATATTCGATTAGCTTTTCCTGGAAGTAAAATTGAACAGTTTTACTTAGAGGATTTATTTGGCGGACGAAAATAGTTTTTATGTATTAAAACTTATATGATATAAGACTGTAGAAATGAAATTTGATAGTTTTTGAAGTAAGCGTGAAAATTTTAGCGGGGCAAATGCTTATTTCTATTGATTTTAGATAGGTACAGCGGCGTGCAATTAAATTAAATACGTTAGGTATATTTGAATGTTTCGGAAAGGGCTTCTCAAATATTACATCTTTATTTTCTATAAATTCAGTATAATACAACAACACTAAAACTCAAAATGATTATTATTAGGGTTTCGCGAGACCACGAGACTGGTCTCTGTCTCGGTGTCGGTCTCGGTCTCGAAACGAGACCCAGACCGATACCGAGACTTTAAAAAGTATTTCGAGACCGAGACCGAGACTTGGTGTTCGAGACCGAGACCGATACCGGGACTTACTTATCGAGACTCTCGGTTTCGATCTCAAAGTGAAATAGCAAAATAACTAATGTTCGCAAATTATTTGTTTTGACAAAATAATTAAAAAAATATATGTTTGGGGGCAAATTAATTGATGCAAAAAATAATTTTTCTTTAATCAATTATATTATACTAGCATTGTATATGTTCTTATAACAATGATACTAGTGAAATAGTCATTTAAAAAACCATATAAATAACCATAAAAAGAGAATTTCCCAGATTTAGAAATTCTAGTAGCGAAATTCCACTTCACATGTCGAAAACCGTAAATTGCTACCCTGTTCTCAAAGAGAGACACTTTATCACAACTATACTATATAGGATTTTGATATTGTGATCTTTATAAATTTATAATCGGTTTGTATGTTTAATTATTGCAAGTAACTAAACTCAAAACATTTTTAGTTTTTTGGTTCAATAATTAATAACTAATAGACTGTAACAACTAAAAACATTGCAATATCATATTCTTATATAGTATAGACACGGTAAAGTCTCCAACAGACGAATTGTGGTGATTTTTGTTTAAAAATTTTCCGACTTAAAATAAACAAAAAATTGTTAAAAAAAATCAGTGAAAATTTTTCTTAACATTTTCTTCTTTAATAGCTTCGATGGCTTGCTAATTAAAGAAGTTACGTGTTTTATAGAACAATATTTTTGTATTGATTTTGTTGGTATTTGAAAATAATGGACGATATAAAATTTTTAACTATATGTGTATAATAAAAATAATACATATACATACGGACAAGATTTTCAACAAACGAAACACAAAGTATAATTTGGCTTAGGATTTTAAATAGATGATCAATAAAGCTAATTCAACTATTACGCTTAAAAAATAACGAACCTTTCTAATAACAAAGTAAAAATTTAAATTTTTAAACATACATTATAAGCATATTTTTAGATTTTATTTCAACCTATACAATAAACCTAAAAATATTACAGAAAATTTAAACTAATATTTTATAATTTCATTTTTCAAGTTACTTTTATACAATGAATCGATACATAATAAGCATTTGTTTGAAGTTTCATTTAACATGCTTCTTAGTTTTATATTAATTAACCCTGCTTGTGAAAATAAAGACTCTACTGCTACAGAGGTCGCCTGTATAGACAATAGATCTTTTGCCATTTTGGCTAAATTTGGAAATTGTTTATCGTGTGCTTTCCACCATTCTAAAATATCTGTACCCTTTGGAGCGCGCTTTAATTGCAAATATTCTATTATTTCTTTTCTCCAATTTTCGGAATCATTTTTTTTTAATAGTAATGTATAATCGATGTCATAGTTATCATCCCTTGAAGAACTTGATATTATTGGTGATTCAGCAGGCACAATATAATATTTATCCCTGTACATTTTCTCAAAAAAGGTTATAGATTGATCTTTCAGGCGAAAAATGCAACAAAGAGATATTTGTTTAATAAATAAATTTACTTTTAAAATCTACTTCACTTTTAAAATTTATAGTTAATTTAGCAAAGAACAAAAATAGTTGATTTACAAGTAGTATTATGAACCATAGCCGCCTTTGTGAATGAAGTCTTTGTGCAAGCACAACGTGCAGACCCCCAAGAACGGTCCTTGTTAAGAAAGTAAATACGCATCAAAATAATTAAAGTTTGGTTCAAAATAGCAAAGTTTACAGAATACCTAAGAATGCTTTACTTGGCCATCGATAGTTTTCTACCTATTGAATTATAACGTCTGTCCCTAGAATGCCCAACACGTTGCTTGCATGAGTTCGGCAGCATTATACAGTGTGTCCTTATTTTGTGTTTAATATATCTTATTCCATTTGTATATCTTTCGAAATGTCAAATAATTATTGTTCTGTGGATGGTTGTTTAAGTAACTCTAGTGATGTGTGGCCTTTCTGTTGATGTCCAAAGAACAAGGGATATGTGATATTTATTTTGATACACCTACTATTGTCCGAATATCTTCATTTACTGATTCCATCTGTTGGCAACATCATTTCGAATTATAGATTTTTGGAGTAATTTTTTATATAAATATACCTACATTTTTTCTACTTTACTGAAATGTTCAAACATTGGGTTTCTTTACATTAAACTTTTGAGATTGGCAAAACTCTGGGTTTCGAACGTAGGCTTCTATGTACTCTTGCCTAAATAACATCTCGGCGAACAATTGTTATTTTTAAAATTTTGTTTTCGAGACCACCGACACTTTCGAGACCGATACCGAGACTAAGTAGAGACGAAGCATCGAAACCGATACCGAGACCGAGACTGTAAACATTTTCCGAGACCGAGGCTGCGAACCCTTAATTATTATGATATAAAAAAAATGTTTTTTATATCATAATAAGTGCCAAATATTGAAAGTTCATTCGTGCTAAAGACTTTTGTTTTGTGTTAATAAGTCAAATTGTGTATGAAGTCTTTTATTTTCACAGTCACTAATACGTTCATCGTAACGGAGATTTAGACGAAATGCAAGGTCGGTCATAACGTGGTGAGGGACGATGGGGCCAAGCTCTCCCCCTTTCGTAAAAAAATAGTTTTTCAGTATTAAATGAGTGCTTGTTTGTAGCAATCTACGGATATAGCGAACATCTTTTAAATATGACCACCCTTGAGGGAAGATTTATCGACTAGAACAAATCTAAAAAAGTATTTATTGACATAGAAAAGATATTTAGATTTGTTGAAGTGTGGACTACTCGAAAAAATCCCGAATTCGAAGGAGATGAGACTTTTTCCGCTCATTGACCATGTGCACGAACGCTTTTATAGGTATAAAGAAAATGCATGCGAAACAATTTTTGGAGTTTTTCTGAAAAAAAAATTGCTCGCCTTATATTTTGTTAGAGTATTTCTCGAGTAAATATTATAAACATAACTGGAAATAATTTTTATTTTTAGGTAATGTATTCAAAATAAAATTATTTAAATTAACTTCCGCTGATTGCTATTGTTTGTATTCAAGGAGCGCGTGAGTGTTGCGATAATTGTTTATTTTTAAATAACTTTTTCTTCTTTTAAACTTTAAAACTTTAATTTTTTTGTCATGGTAACCCTCGGAGTGACATGTATCGTTGAAAATAGCCATTCCAAACCTACATTTACATTTTCTAGCCGTGCTAGATTTACATATTTGTCGTTTTAATTCCTTATTTTTAATAAATAAATAAATGCTTTATTGTCAAAAAAAATTTTACAATTTTGTGGACAAAGCTGTTGTAAAAAAATAGTTTACAAACATCAAAATTAGCAAACAAAACAAAACAAAAACACATCATAAATATTATAGAAAAATAATATTTAAATCAAGAATTTAGAATATTAATATTATAGAATCCTAAAAGAAGTACATTAGAAATGTACTTTGTCAGTCGTACTATGTTATAAACATTTTCATAAATATAATGTAAAAAAAATAAAAAAGCAAAGTAAAAAATAAAAAAGTACGAAACAATTAAAAAAATACATATACAAAATTCGGTAAAAATGGTTGGTAATGGCAGCTATCACACTAGGGGTTCATAAGGATAAAATTATGTGTTGTAAAACTCGTTCACGGTGTAGAAGGCACTTTCCAGTAAGAATGATTTCAAAGCCTTGCGAAATGAAGTCAGAGATATTATGGATTTGATGTTAAATGGCAGGTGATTATGCATTTTTTTTGCATTGTAGATTACTGATCTTTTAATTAACTCTGAGTGTGGGGTTGGAAGATAGAGATCGTGCTCAGTATTTCTGAGAGGGTAGTTGTGAGAAGGTCTCTCTAATAGAGCAGGTGCGTGCTTACGAATTAAGCAAACCGATTCCAAAATGAATAAGCACGGAAGGGTTAGTATTTTATATCTTTTAAAGAAATCTCGGCAGTGAGTTCTACTGTTAAGTCTCAGTAGGTAACGAACAGCTCTTTTTTGTAGTATAAAAATTCGATCAAATTGAGTCGCACAACATGTACCCCAGAATGGAATAGCATATCTGAGGTGCGACTCAACAAGAGCAAAATAAACAGTTCTAGAGGTAGAAAAGCTAAGCTCCTCGGAAACAGATCTTAACGCAAAGCAAGCAGAACCCAACTTCCTTGATAAAGCGTCGATCTGTGGATCCCATTTTAAAGAATCATCTACAAGAAGCCCTAGAAATTTTACAGAGTTTACGACATCAATAGTGGTGCCATTAAGGTCAAAAGGTTGCAGCGTGTTTTTATAAGACAAGACTTTCGTTTTAGAGATGTTCAAACATAGGAGATTAGAATCGCACCAGGATTTAATGGTGATTAGGTCATTAGATACAATCCTATGTAGGTCCGTGACATCTGGGTGGCTCCACGTAAAGCTGGTATCGTCCGCAAAGAGACATATTTTTCCACTAATGTTTAAATTAGCCATGTCGTTTATGAACAGAAGAAACAAGATAGGGCCTAGTACCGAGCCTTGAGGCACTCCATATTCCATTGGCCTACAAGAAGACATCCTGTTGTCAACTTTCACAACTTGATTTCTGTTGCTAAGATATGACTTAAACCAATTGAGAGGAGCCCCTCTAAATCCATAGTACTGCAGCTTGTTAGTTAATATATTATGATTCACACAATCGAAAGCTTTGGAAAAATCACAGAAAATTGTTGCCGTAGCGTGATGGTTGTTTAGGCTGGAGTAAACTCTATTAAGAAGGGAAAACATGGCATCGCTTGTGCATTTGTTACTTAAAAATCCAAATTGATGTTTTGTAAATATTTCATATCTAGACAGAAATGATAAAAGCCTTTTTTTAACCAGTCTTTCGATGATCTTAGATAGCGTAGGGAGAAGTGCAATTGGGCGATAGTTTGAAGCTTCTTCTGAAACACCTCCTTTGTGAAGAGGTATGATTATTGCAGTTTTAAGGCAGCTTGGAAAAGTACCATTTTGGAAAGACATATTTATCAAAGCAGTCAGATGCTCTAGTTTTTGAATACAGTAAGCCCATCAGTTCCCGAGGAAGATTTATTTTTGATATCATTAATTGTACTACGAAGTTCTGATAAAACTACTGGTGAAAAGAAGAAACTGTGCAGGTTTACCCTATGATTAGAGAGATATGAAATTGGGTCATTAGATTAAGATACGGATTTAGTCAAATCTTTGGCTACATTTACAAAATAATTGTTTAGGTCCTCAGGAGAGGTAAGGATAGTGTTGGATAAAGGAGTTTTGTTTCTTAAATCATTTACGATAGACCAGGTTTCTTTAGCTACATTTTTGGCGTTAGAAAGTCTATTATTGTAATAAATATCTTTGGCGGCTTTAATAGTCTTATGATAAATTTTTCTGTATGATTTTACATAATTATGAAAAAAGACACTGTCCGAAAATTTCTTTAAATGAGATAGTGACCGCATGTTCTTAGAAGATATACGTAAACCTTTAGTGGACCAGGGTTTACTTCTTTTATTTTTGATAGGCCTAAGAGGAAAAGATTCAGAAGCTATATTAGTTAGAGTTTTTATAAAACGAGAAAATTCAGTCTCGACATCATAAGTGTGAGAGTCCCAGTCAGTTATTTGACATAGGTGTTTGAAATTAATGAAATTTCTAACCGAAAAAATACGGCCTACTTGTCTAGAGGAATTTTTGGCTTTGGATGTAATTGAAAATTTTGTGAAAATTGCTTCATGATCGGAGAAACCTGGACTTAAGACATTACATTCGACGGAGCTAGGATCGAAAGAAGACACAACGTAATCTATAGTACTGACACTTGTCTTAGTAATTCTGGTTGGTGAGTTGACGTGCATGGCAATTCCTAATGACTCAAAGATGGACTGAAGACATTCCTGAGCAGCACACACACTGGAAAAGTCAATATTGAAATCGCCACATAAGATTAATTTGCTTTTTACAGGAAGGGACTCGAGCAAACTTAGAAGGTTATGGCAGAATAATTGCACATCAGCATCAGGTGTTCTATAAATACAAATAATATAAAGGTCATAAGTATTGTGATAAACGATAGAAAATTCAAATACTTTTTAACTATCCCAATTAATAATACTAATGAATCGAACTTCAAGTGGGCAATATGAGAAATTCTCTATGGTGCGTAATAAATTCAAAGTTAAGCTGATTGTATTTGGAAATATGAATACACCTTTATTGGTTTATATGACATTGATGGAAGCGAAATTTGCATAAATGCATTTTTTCTACAAGCGTACGAGAAGTGACAACTTTTCGCACTCTGCGCAAAGTTGAACTTTGCGCACTGAAACTCTTTGCGCACACTTTTTTATCGTCTTTAAAAAGGACATAATTTTAATATTTTCAGCATTAAATAATATTCAAAAAATAAAGATTTATCGTGTTTTTTGTTACGCTTGTAGAGAATTTAGCCAAATTTACTCCATATTAGAATACCATAATTTGATAACTAATTGAACGACCTATATCATTACTTCTCAGCAGGGACGCGCCAACGCTTCTCGGCGCCGTCGTGCGAAATAATAATTGGCGCCCGGCCCTTAAAAAATTTCACAGGGGCCGCTACTGGAGGCAATTTTTTTTTTGTAGTCATGACTGCCACGCCCAAAAACCTCCATTTGGAACCCATAAAAACCCTTTGCTAATCCTATATCCCTATATCTGAATCTGATCTATGTAAACAGACCGTTACTTATGTACATTACAGTACAACTGATTAAAAAAAAAACTATACTATATTTTTATATCTACATATATTTTTTTGGTGACAAATAGGAAACAGATAACAGATAGTATACAAAATAAATACCTACATACATTAATAGATCCGAAAGACCAATAACAAAACAAAAACAGTATTAATTATAAAATAACAAAACATTATTACAAAATAAGAAATAAAATAAAATAACGAATGTTTTTAAAATAGATACATGATAGATGATAAAAAGGTTTTACAAAAATTGAACTTTTCTTGCTTTATTTTTCGCAAATTCTTTAACAAGAGTTTCTATATCAAGTTGTTTCAAATAATCAGACTCTATAGAAATGATAGCAAGATTTTGTAACCTCTCTTGGCCCATTCTAGATCGTAAATAATTTTTTATCAACTTTAATTTAGAGAATGACCTTTCGGCTGTAGCTACAGAAACTGGAATTGTTAATAATATGCGCAATGCAATGGTAATGTTTGGAAATGAGTGGGTTAGGTTATTTATTACAATGTAATTAAGTGTTTCAATTACAGTTGCGGTTTTGTCTCCATTTTGCAGAAATTGTAATTCGTGTAAAAGTTCTATTCCGTCTATATCTTTCTCGTCTCGATCTTTGTCAGTTAAGGTTTCTTCCAGTTTTTTACAAAAATTAAATTGATCCTGGTCAGAATATTTGCCAAAATCTTCAACTTTCCACAAAAAGTTAAAAACATCAAAATGACACGATAATAGTTTAAACCTTTCATCTATGGATGAAAGGGTAATATCTAACATTTCAAAAAAGCAATTTACTTTAAATTTCGTTTCTTGATTTTCGATCGGCTGGTCGTCAGCTTCGTAAGAAAATTGTTTTTTAATCTTTCGTGGCCTTAAATTTTCTGCAGGTGTAAATTGTGCGTTAAGATCCAAACAAGAAGCTAGTTCTTTGGCATCTACTAATAAGTCACTAAAGCCTTTGTCAGATCGATATTCTTTTAAAAATTCCTTAAGGTTACTTAAACTTTTGCAAGCCTGAGAAATGTCAAATGTTTTTAATTGCAGGATCTTAGTAACTACATCCACTTTACTTAAAATCTTGTACCATAAAACTGTCATACAAACAAACTAGAAATTTTTAATTTTTTTGCCTAGGGAGGTAGCTAGATGTTTTGTAGCATTATCAAATTTATTTCCGGATAAAATTTCATAAAGAGCATCGTAAATTTCGCCCAACTGAAATCTTAGAGGTGTTATTGCATCAATTCTGCTAGACCATCTAGTATCTGATAAAGGTTTTATTGTCAGACTTGAAATATTACTTTTTAAAACAGACCAGCGATTCGTTGAGGCAGAAAAAAAATTATATAATTCTTGAACAATTGAAAAAAAATTTATACTAAAAATATTGGATTTGACAGCATCGTTTATCACAAGGTTTAAACTGTGGTTACAACAAGGTACAAACATTGCTCGGGGGTTAATATTTAAAATTCTTTTTTGTACACCTTGATGTTTTCCCTTCATATTTGAACCATTATCATAACCTTGGCCACGCATATTATAGATGTCTAAGCCATAATTTTCCAAAGTTTTTAGTAAAAAAAGTGTTAAGCCTTCACCTGTTGTATCACTTATGGGCTGAAATGTTAAAAAACGTTCTTCGACACTAAATGTATTGTTTTTTATATTAACGTACCTTAAACAAACAGAAATCTGCTCTTGGTGGCTAACATCAGGAGTACAATCAAGTAAAATAGAAAAATACTTGGCTTCTTTAACTTCGTTTAAAATATTACTTCTTATATTGTCACCAATTAATTGAATGATTTCGTTTTGAATTTTATCTCCAAGGTAAAGTGGCATATTTTTTTGAGATCTATTAATATGGGCAGACATTACTGGGTCAAATTTTGCTATCATTTCTATACATTTTAAAAAATTTCCATTATTTCTTTCAAATAATTTGTTACTAGGACCACGAAAAGCTAAGTTTTGTTCAGCCAAAAATTGAATTGTATAAATTATTCTTTCAATGATACTGCGCCAACGTTTAGTTTCATTTTTTAATAAAATTTGCATTTCCGAATCAATGGTTCGATTAGTTTTTAATCTTTCTTGCAAATCTGACCAGACACTTAAATTTTGAAAATGGGATTTACTTTTTTCGTGAATTTTCAGATGTTCGCTTAAATGATGCCAGTCATTGAAACCGTTTTGGTTACTTAATTTTGTATTTTTAAAAGTTAATGGATTGTTGGGATCATTGAATATTTTACAACAGAAGCAAAATACTGCATTTTTTTCAATAGAATATAGCAACCAATGACGCTGAACCTTTTCACCATTTAACAAAACTCGAGTAAAATATTGATCGGAAAACTTACGTCCACTTTTGTCTTTAGGATATATAGTTTTATTTTGATAATGCATTGGACCTTTTTCGACAAGTTCTTGCACCTGAATTGGAGATAATACACTCGGCCACAGACCCGGATCGTTGGAAAGGGGCGCTTCTTCGGATAATTCGTCTTGCTTGCTCGAACATGATGATACTGTTGGTACTGACAACGATTCAACCGTATCAGCTTCTGCTTCTAGTTCCATTGCATTTCCATCCTTATTAGCTTGCTTTTCTAATTCAGATGGCAAGTTCGATTCTGTTGAATGTAGAAAATCACTGTCATCAGAAGTAGTGTCTTGTGCGGTCGTTCGAAAAAAATTAGTGATTTTGAAATTAGTATTCTCTAAGTCATTCTCCCGTTTTCGCTTGTTAAGCAAATTTTGATAACCAGACAATTTCTTTTTTTCTTCTCTGGGCATCTATAAATACAATAAATAAAAAAAATAAAAGGAAAAAAAAACTTTTTAAAACAAGCTTTTATTTAGGTGCACTAAAAAGTAGAAAATAAACGTTAAAATAAATCAAACCCATTATTTTCTAACATTAAATATTTTTTATATGAAATAAAAGCTTGTCGCGAGAATATAAATATTACCATCGATTTTCATACGTAGGCAGGGAAGTGAGGATGGGAACTAGAAAGACAGAAATGTGACACTTCCAAGTTGTTAAAAAGTTAGTAATGTCAATATTAGTTTGTATTTACATTCTCGCGACAAGCTTTTATTTCATATAAAAAATATTTAATGTTAAAAAATAATGGGTTTGATTTATTTTAACGTTTATTTTCTACTTTTTAGTGCACCTAAATAAAAGCTTGTTTTAAAAAGTTTTTTTTTTCCTTTTATTATTTTTTACTTTTTAGTAGGTATTAACGTAGTAACAAATTAGCTTAGTAAGGGCCAGTACTTCCATCTCCCGATAACTTTATTCGACGGATATTATAAATTTTATATTTTTATTCATAGAAACGGAAAGTTAATTTTGGGTCCCGCCCTCCTGGATGCGGCCCTGTAAGAATTCAATTATTGGTTCATATTGCATTGTGATTCAACCTAAATACGTGTACGAAATTTCAGCTTGATCGAATAGAAAAGTTAAATTTGGGCCCCGCCCTCCTGAATACGGCCCTGTACCAATTCAATTTTTGAATAATAATGCATTGTCATTGGACCTAAATATGTGTACAAAATTTCAGCTCGATCGAACATCGGAAAGTTAAATTTGGGCCCCGCCCTCCTGAATACGGCCCTGTACCAATTCAATTTTTGAATAATAATGCATTGTCATTGGACCTAAATATGTGTACAAAATTTCAGCTTGATCGAACATCGGCAAGTTAGTCAAATTTCACTTGCAAGATTTTGCCCGAACAAACATACATACATTACAAGCAAGTTAAATAAAAGCTTGTAAAAAACATTAACCCTCATTTATTTTGTAAACAAAAAACAGTAAAAACTAAACCCTTTCAAATGACATATTCATTCATTCCAATCGGTCAACATCGCAAAATAATCCACGCTTATAAAAAGCACAACATAAAAAATCATACATACAGAAAGTCAGTTAAAAAGAAAAACAATAATTTGCATTTTTATTAATTTATTTACTTACCTTATTTCAATTTGTAATAATTTTTTGCAAAAAAACGTAATATGCAAATTTACTCTTTATGTGTCTTCGCGCCTATCACAAAAGACGAATTAAAAATTAACAATAACCTG
Source organism: Kuschelorhynchus macadamiae (assembly GCA_030620095.1). Lineage (NCBI taxonomy): Eukaryota > Metazoa > Arthropoda > Insecta > Coleoptera > Curculionidae > Kuschelorhynchus > Kuschelorhynchus macadamiae. The sequence goes on from JAUTXW010003895.1 coordinate 447,885, forward strand.
CTAGGCTAGATCGATTACGAACACGCAAAATTTTGCGAGTTTAAACAAGATTGTTTTATTATTTTTTATTTTCATCACATGAACAATATAATGTATTTTCCGGTAGGTAATATAGATTTTTTTACTTTTGTGTTTATTTTTTTTTTGAAAATTAAAAAAAAAGGATTTTAATATTTTTAAAATATTTGGCGCCTTCGGCGCCTTTTTGGCGTGGCGCCGTCGTGCGCCGCACGAAAAGTGTCAAATAAGACAACAATATGCCAACAAATTTGACAATTTCAGCTATGTCAACAAACATTCAACGAAAAAACAAAAAAAGTAATTCTGCTTAAAATGGATAAATGAAAAAACAATAACAAAAGGCAGAACCAAATTTGGAGTTATTGCCAGTAAAACCAAAACAGAAGTATGAAAAGCAGTGCGACTTGTTCGGGAAATGGTCCAAAGGAAATGGAGTGAAACCGGTTAAACAAGAGGTACTATTGGCTTCTTTTCTTGAATTAAGCAAAGAATTTAGACCAAAGCTTTATGGGCTAAATACTCAATGCTTAAGAGCGTTTTGAAAGTTAAAGAAAATATAGATATAGTAAGTAAATTCTACAAATTAACTGTTTTTTTTCAAAAACTAAAATGTTGGCTTCAAACCAAAGAAAGCTAATATTTTTACAAAAGAAAACACATCGGATTTCATGAATAAGGCGCCAGATGATATATATCTTTCGTTGAAAGTTGCGAGTATTTTTGGACTTTCAGGCGCCTGCAGAAGAGATGAATTAGCAAAACTAACAACAGTTGATCAATTGTGGTCAAAATTCAGGAGTCAAAAAATTACACTTTCGGGAAGATGCCCTCAGAAATTGCGGCATTTCTAAAATTGCCTAACCTTGAACTCTAAACTGGGCATACTTTTCGTCTCTCCTCTGCAACTTCGCTCTCCGATTCCAGAAAAAGACTTACCGATGTAAAGCGTTTAGAAGGCTGGAAATCATCAACAAAGGATATATTATACATACGAAAATAAACAAATATTTTAAATGGCAATGTATAAAATTATCTAGCGGAAATACCAAATTTGTCAATTTGCGAGAAGTTCCATTTCATTTATTAACGCCGGATAACGAACCATCTTCATCAACTTTCCCTAGAAACCAGTTGCACTCAGCTTTAAATTTGCAGCATGCCACAAACTGTATTTACAATATTAATATTGTTAATAATAATAATAAGTAATTTTATTTCTGTTTTAAGTTAAAATAAAAAGTTTTTCTAATTTATTTAAGGATTTTTACAATTTTATGACGTATAAGAAATATTGTTTTACTCGCGCTTAGAACCTATCTATATAAATAGGTAAAAAGTTTGTAAAATGTGTAACACTCGTAGAAAAAATATTGTTCCTAACACTATCCAAACTCCGCTTCGCATCGTTCGTTTAACTGATTTTGCGTGCGAGAAAGTATAACTTTGCGCACTTTTTAGGAAAATAACTATTTCGCCAAAAAATACTTCTAGCTAGGCCTTTGTTTTGTTTTGCCACTTAAAAACGAACGGTAACCGTGGAAATTTTCCATTGTAAAATGCACAAATACTCAATAAAGTGTTCGATACCTAAAGGTTAGAAATTTAATATATACTGAGAAATACATAGTTCCAGATTCACTTTAATCAGTTTTAGGGATTTCAAACTTCTTAATCAAATATTCAAAGTCTCGCACAAATTCATTCATCAAAGAGTTAGCGGGTAAATTGTATTTACTGGTTTTGCGGCATTTCCTTCGCCATATTCAATTATTTTAGTTAGGTCAGAACTGCAAGTATAATCACATATCTTAGCAAATACTCTATACAAAGCTGTTCCATTTAAATTCCAGACACAGATTTCTCCAAGGCGTATACAATCTGATTTCTGTACAAAGAAAGTGGTACTAATTTTTACGAGTATTACGAATATAAAACATTATGATAATATATTTTGGAATTTTTAAGTGTTTTGAATTTAATTTCCTGCCTGGCAATGCGAGGAGAGACATAACTTTGTTTACCTTGAAGTTTGTTAGTATAGTCAAAAGCTGTGTTATCGTGCGGGTGATACGATTTAGCAGTTTAAGTTTGTTTTTCTTTTATTACGTGTAATCATATCCTCCGCATAAAATCCGGAAGGTGAATTAGATAGACCTATGATATTTTCATATGAAAAAAGAGGATCAGCATATAAATACCAGCAGTTGCAAAAATCTTTAAGCGATGTCACTTCAAAGTCAGATTGACAAGTCAGTGATAAAATGAGTAATAGAAAACATTGCATCCACAGGCGAAAAAAATTGTATTAAATCCAATAAAACATTAAATTCACCGGCCAATATCCAGGAGACAGTAGCAAAAGCTATAAAGTATAAGGACTGTGCAGAAAAATGTGCGTGAAAAAAAACATAATTTACTACCGAAGAATATTAAGATATCTACACGAAAAAAGCCAAAGACAGAAGACTTAAGTGACAATGTAAAAATGGATGTTCGTAATGCAATTTACGATTTATACAGATCAAAAACTAATATAACTCTTCAAGTTTTAAAAGATGCTTTAAAAAATCGAGGCATATTGGAAATTAGACTAAAATCGTTGTCATTATTAAAAATGTTGGGTTTTCGATATAAAAAGGACTGTAATCGAAGATTTGTATGCGAGTTGCCACATATAGCAAGTCAGCGTATCCAGTTTTTAAAGAATTACACGGAAAATGTTAATTCAAAATTTAGAAAAGTGATATTTTTTAGACGAGACTTGGATATTTTCTAATGGAAGTGGTTCGAAATCGTAGCAGGACGAGTCTGTAAAAAGTGTCAAGACAAAAAAGAGATGTTGGAATACGGTTCATCATTTTGCATGCAGGTTCTCCAACAGGATTTCTCCCAGGTGCAAGTTTACTGTTTTCTTCAACATCCAAAAGTATGGAATACCATGATAATATGAACTGTGAACTGTTTGAAAAGTGGTTAAAAGAACAATTGATTTCAAATTTAGATGCTCCATCTTTAATTATTCTGGACAATGCATCTTATCATTCAATAATCTTAAATAAACAACCTACTTCATCCTGGAAGAAAATTTATATTTATGACTGGCTAATAAAACAAAAACAAAATCCTTTACCCAATATGCTGAAACTAGAACTTCTTTTACTGACAAAATCTATTAAAAAACCAACAATATATGCCGTAGATGAAATATTACGGGAAAATTGACATGAGGTTTTACGACTGCCGCCATACTAATGCCAGTTTAACGCAATAGAATTAATATGGACCAGTCCAAATCATATTACGAAAAACACGTGAACGATGGTCTTACATCAGATGAAGTGCATTTTGTTTGGCAAGATTCATTAAATTCAGAGTTCTAGATGTTGAAATAGCACCAATGATCATTGCGCCATTTGAGAACGACTCAGTAGATGAAGACTTTTTAAGTGATGATGATATTTTTTTGTCTATGATATTTAAAAGTTTCTGAAGGATTATATTAGTCTTTGACGTGTATAGATCATAAATTGCATTATGAATATCCATTTTTGCATTGTAACTTTAGTTTGGATTTTTTCGTGTACATTTCTTAATCTTCTTCGGAAGTAAATTATGTTTTCTTTTCATGCACAAGTTTCTGTACATTCCTTATAACGATTCTCAGAGCTTTTGCCACTGGCTCCTGGATATTAGCCAGTAAATTATAATTTAAAAATTTTTTTATTAGATTTGACACCATTTTTTTGCTTACTTTTTTAGTACATTTGTAATCTTGTAGGCAATAAATAAATAATTATAGAATACTTGTTCCAATTTTAAAGCATGTTTAAAATAAGTAAATTTTTTTATTAATTATAAGACAAAATTTGATATATAAAAATCGGTAAAATCGCTTTACCAGAAACTCGTGGCTAACGAAAAATACAGGCTATATATATATATATATATATATATATATATATATATATATATATATATATATATATATATATATATATATATATATATATATATATATATGTATATATATATATATATATATATATATATATATATATATATATATATATATGAAACTGATTTCAAATTTAGATGCTCCATCTTTAATCATTCTGGACAATGCATCTTATCATTCAATAATATTAAATAAACAACCTACTTCATTTGATGTTTATGACTGGCTAATAAAACAAAAACAAAATCCTTTACCTAATATACAGAAACTAGAACTTCTTTTAGTGACAAAATCTATTAAAAAACCAACAATATATGCCATAGATGAAATATTACGGGAAAATTGACATGAGGTTTTACGACTGCCGCCATACTAATGCCAGTTTAACGCAATAGAATTAATATGGACCAGTCCAAATCATATTACGAAAAACACGTGAACGATGGTCTTACATCAGATGAAGTGCATTTTGTTTGGCAAGATTCATTAAATTCAGAGTTCTAGATGTTGAAATAGCACCAATGATCATTGCGCCATTTGAGAACGACTAAGTAGATGAAGACTTTTTAATGATGATGATATTTTTTTGTCTATGATATTTAAAAGTTTCTGAAGGATTATATTAGTCTTTGACGTGTATAGATCATAAATTGCATTATGAATATCCATTTTTTTGTAACTTTAGTTTGGATTTTTTCGTATACATTTCTTAATCTTCTTCGGAAATAAATTATGTTTTCTTTTTGCACAAGTTTCTGTACATTCCTTATACCGATTCTCAGAGCTTTTGCCACTGGCTCCTGGATATTAGCCAGTAAATTATAATTTAAAATTTTTTTTATTAGATTTGACACCATTTTTTTTTGCTTACTTTTTTAATACATTTGTAATTTTGTAGGCAATAAATAAATAATTATAGAATACTTGTACCAATTTTAAAGCATGTTTAAAATAAGTAAATTTTTTTATTAATTATAAGACAAAATTTTATATATAAAAATCGGTAAAATCGCTTTGCCAGAAACTAAATACAGGCTATATATATATATATATATATATATATATATATATATATATATATATATATATATATATATATATATATATATATATATATATATATATATATATATATATATATATATATATATATATATATATATATATATATATATATATATATATATATATATATATATAGAGAGAGAGAGAGACTGTATTTTTCACATGCATGCCCCTTAATTTTAGACTGAAATTTGAAGAAATCGGATTAGTAGTTTTTAAGCTATGCCGCGAACGGACAGACTGGCGGATAGACATACCTACAGTCAGACGGAATTGAGGAAACATGTTTTCCGGCATCTAGGGAGCCTTAAACATAAAGATCTGAAAAAATCTCACGAGGGAAGTAATAACTAATTATCTTGTGTTTTTAACAAAAGTGTATATTTTTGCAAAATAAATTTTTTTTATCACAACACAAAAAAACATGCTTTCTTTGCACAAGGGTGGCCCGCATTTAAACAAATGACACTGTATAAGTGGTTAAATTAGGTCAAGCGGAGCTAATAATTTTTGGTGATTGATAAAAAAATCTCACTTTCATTAAGTGGCTGTATAAACAGAACATATCCTGATTGTTCCACTGATTCGAACCGCCTTCCGACTTTATTAAGGCGCTTGCCGTTTTGTGTATTTTTGTTTTTGCCAACCAAAAAATTTTAACCAAACACATATTTAGCGAATTTTCTTATTTAGTTTCTCGGCATTTAATATATAAAATAATATTAAGTGGCTATCTTAATAATATTGAGTAATATAATAAAAAAACTATTTTCTTTCTCCCTGTATATTTGTAAATAGCCCATCGAGATTTAATAGCTCGATAAAATAATTACACATTTTGGTATTCACTGTGTTTTCTGATTTGATTCATAATGTTGGTGACCTTTGGACCCGTACGATAAGGCCCCATTCGACTATAAGTTACTGTTTATCTATTAAAACGTTAACATTTATAATTTGCTGTCGTATTGAATTCCAAAAATATTTACAGTTATTAATTTGAGGCCGCAAAATATGTTTGATTTTCACTTCTAGTGCACGTTGATAAGATATGGCCTTTTAATATGTTTTTTTTAATTAATATTTGTTTACTCTCTGCTAAGTCTGAAGTATTGCAATCGCAATAAATCATAGTTTAAACACTCGGTAAATTTCCTTTATCCGGAACTTCCATCGTTATGAATCTTTACTATTATTAGGAATAGTAAAGTGTGACCCAACTTAGTTCAGTACATAGTCATTTAGTAACACATGTCTTTTTAAACATTTTTATTGGCCGCCATTTTATTTCATCATATTTGATTCATACCCATATTTTACCCGTTTCTACCTACGCTGCAATACTTCATTTTTGGGCAAAATTTTATCAATAAGCAGTTTTGTTACGTTATGTTGACTAAGGGTAAGGGGCGAAGGTTAAAGATTGTCAAACACCAGCCCAAATGTCAACCTCACCTGCACGAGAGATGTCTAAGTCATCCGGTGCACCCTGCTGGAAAACTGTTTGAACTAGAATTAAGGTAATTCTATGACACTCACCAACCCGCCTGGCAAACGTGGTGTTTTATTTTGCCAAAAACCTTTCAGATTATTCCAGATGTGGACCTTTCAAATAAGAATACCCCAGGCGAGTTGAATCATTGATCAGTCAGCCTCACGGATTCTGGGGGAGGCAAAACGTCGAGAAAGGAAAAATGTTGGAATGTTGCACTAGAACAATGCCGCAAGAAGAAGATCTGATACTGATACTAGAACAAGAGTTGAAATTTTTCAAGTGGCATATACTAGGAATATCAGAAACAGGGCTAAAGGAAGAGAGAGACTAGTATCTTTCAAATCTGGCCACATGCTTTTTCACAACAATTCTGACGAACAAATTGGTGGAGTCGCTATCCATGTTAACACTTAATCACCAAATTACAAGTTAAATCGAAGCGCATTATATATGCGGTATTAAGGGTCAGTAAAAGATATCGAATCTAACTCATACGAGTTTACACACCCACGAATGCATCAGAAGAAGAAGAGATAGAAGAACTATACGAAGACATAACAAGAGCAATACAAAAAGAAAAAGCCCTTTGATAATATTAGATTTTAATGCCAAAATCGGACAAAAACAACTTGATGATCTAGACCAAATAGGAAACTTCGGCTTGGGAACCAGAAACGCAAGAGGGGAAACCTTACTTAATCCCAAAGAAAATGGACATGGAGGAGCCCAGATGGTCGAACCAAAAATGAGATTGACAAACAAGAGGGAACTGTGTACAGATGTCTCCGTTCTGAACAAATTTGATACAGGTAGTGAACATCGACTAGTTAGAGCAACATTCGTAACAAAATTCAGAAAACAAAGGACAAAAATGCTCAAGAAAAAGAACCATTTCCCAACTGGCGAGATCATAGAAAGGAATATTGTCAAATATCAACAGGCCAATAAAGATAAACTGACAATTGTGTATTTCTTCTACACAATTTAAATTCTACAAACGTAGACAGCATATCCAACAAAATTACGGAATCCATACACACAGCCGTAAAAAAAAGTTTGTTTTACACAACAACACAAAAACATTAAAGTGACAAGAGCTACAAAAGAACTCATTAAAAACGAAAGGGAATCTAATGTGATATTACAGATTACAATAAATTGAACAAAACTATAAAAAAGGCAATGCGGAAAGACGTCCGAACACACAACAACAAACAAATTCAAGAAACCATCGAAAACAACAAGAATATGAAAATATTAAAAACAAACATGGCTAAAGGTAAAAAAAACATTAACAGAGAAAAAAATAAGGAAGTAGTTGTGACAGATAAAACTGATATTCCAAAAGTAATAACAAAATTCTATCAGAAATTGTATAAATCCCAAGCCATCATAAGAGGAACAAATGTAAACTAAATTATAAATATTGGCTCCGAGGAAATGCCAAAAATAAATTTGGAGAGGCCAGGCGAAGCTAAAATAACTATGGAAATGATAAGAATGGGCGTAGATGTACTATTACAGGCAGATACTCCTAAACAAATGTCTCGAAGAGGGGCAAATACCAACACAGTAGCAAAACGCAGAGGTAATCCTGTTATTTAAAAAAGGACACAACAAAGACTTAGAAAACTACCGCCCCATAAGCTTATTATCCCTCCTTTATAAGCTCTTGACTAGTGGCGGCTCTTCCATAGGGTCATTTGATGGGTCATTGATAACCAAAAATATTTCAGAAAATAAATTATTGGTTTGAACGTCCCTCCTAATAGTTGTAATAAAACGCCCACCTTGGGAAAAGTTAAATACGCTACACTATTAACCGCGCGCGGCAGTTCGAATGGTCTCGTTGCGTTCCTTAGGCATAATAAAATAAGCTACACTAAGCTAGGCTGAGCAGTCCTTGCCCTGATTATCTTAAAGTTTGACGAAAGTAACCGAAGATTTCACAGCTACCGAGCGGCAGCCGAACGTGATGGAATATGAAATCACGATTTGGGTCAACCAGTCTCTTCTCATAATTCGATCGATCGGTCGCGGCATTACGTCGGCATGCGGAAGTTCACAGAGGTCGAACGGTCGATATTCTAACTCGATATTGTTTCAGACGTTTTTAATCGATGAAAATTGAATTATATACTGTTTTTTGTAATACATATTTTTTTATTTTTACTATCCATGTGTGAGTTGGAAATATACAGGAAATAAAATGTTGTTAGTGACTAGTGCAATAAAATAAACAACTAAAAAGTGCTTACGAACTTAATTTTGCAAAAATAACCGATTTCAAGATGGTCTATGTTTCAGTACTTTGAGTTGTGAATATAGAGGAAATAAAATGTCGGTAGTGCAAAAAATTAAACAACAAAAGAGTGCTAACGAACTTAATTTTGAGAAAATAACTGAATTCAAGGTAAGTGGTCGCAATTTGCCAGAACTTAGTAAAAAGTAAAAAAAACTAGTAAAGACAAAAATAAAGAGGTTCATCGAAAATTTCGCAAAAGTTTGTACGATTTAGCTAACTGGATATGTGGTTGTTAAGTATCTAACTCATTTTACTGTTATGTTTGTTTGTTGTTTTCGTCGGACTCATTATCGGGCAAAACCGGTGTTAAAGACTTAAAGCACTTAAAAGAAAAAATAAAAAAACATGCGTTTCTGCAGATTACATGAAATGTTCGGTGAACTATGTTACGGTCAGAAGTGTTGATATTCGCACTCAGCTAGACTATAGCTTATAGAAAATCCCTTAGAGATTTAATGAAAATGTATCCAAAAATCCTTATATTCTAAACAAAATTATAGATTGTGTAAAATTTTGTGGGGCGTTCGAGCTGGCACTACGTGGCCATGATGAAACGGCATTGTCTGAAAGTTCAGGGGTTTTTCCAGAGCTTATAAATTTTATTGAGGAGTTGGGCCAAGATAGACTATCCGCCTTAGCAATGTTAAGTATCGAGAAATCGTTTATAAAAGGAATGTGTCATTCAGCATTTCTCCAATTCTAAAGAACGAAGAGTAGACCTGAGCTTCAAGAGAATTTAAAGCCCAATTTAAAGATAAGATTTATTTTTATTTTAAGTATGTCTATTTTTAAATTTGCTATTGACCTCCCAATATAATTCACCACGAGTCACCACTGCTATTGACCAAGATAATAACAAAGAGACTTACAAAAAAACTGGATTTCTACCAACCTGTCGAACAGGCGGGTTTTCGAAAGGGATTTGGGACCACTGACTACAGTTCGCCTTCCCTCTGAAAAAGCCACCGAATATAACATCCCTCTGCATCTAGCTTTTGTTGACTACCACAAAGCATTCGACTCGGTAGAATCATTTGCTGTAATCGAAGCCCTTGAAAACGCTAGGATCGACTACCAATACACCACCTTACTGAAACATATATATAAAACAGCGACATTACATATAAATATAAGCGAAGACATGCAAACAGACAAAATAAAAATCGAAAGAGGAGTCCGCCAGGGAGATATCATCTCCCCGAAGCTTTTTACTGTCGCTTTGGAAGATGTTTCTAAAAACATTGACTGGGGTAATAAGGGAGTAAATGTCGATGGAACACATCTGAATCATTTGCACTTCGCAAATGATATCGTTTTAATTGGAAAGGATATTGAGGAATTAAAGCAGATGCTGAAGTAACTGAAAAGGGCTTAATAACGTATAGGATTACATATGAACAGTAAGAAGACGAAGCTTATGAGGCTAACAGAGGAAAACCTTGAAATAGAGGGTGAAGTTGTAGAACATGTCTCAAACTACATTTATCTTGGACATAATATAACTCTGGGCAAGAAAAATCAAGGCGATGAAGTTTCTAGAAGAATATGGCAGTTGTGAAGCATTTGGGAAACTGAATATTATCCTTCGAGATAAAGATATTCAAATCAGTCTTAAAAGAGAAGTCTCCAATCAGTGTATTCTTTCCATCATCATTAACGGAATGGAAACCACCACCTTAATAAAAAAGAATGCCAACCGTCTACGCGTGACCCAAAGAGCAATCGAAAGAGCGATGCTAGGAATTTCTCTTAGGGACAAAATTCCCAGTGGAGAAATTAGGAGAACTAGAGTAACGGATGTAGTTCTTAGAATTACTAAATTAAAATGGCAATGGGCAGGTCACGTGGCTAGGATGGACGAAGAGAGATGGACAAATAAACTTATACAATGGAGACCCAGAGGAAACAAACGGTTGCAACAAAACAATGGTTCCGTAAGGCTCAAAATAGAACAGAATGTGAAAATCTTGGAGAGGCCTACATCCAGCAGTGTATGGATACGGGCTGAGAAAGAAGAAGATGTTGACTTCGTACCAGATTGTCCCTTTATCACATTTAAGTTTTCTGCAAAATTGAAAGTCAATTAAATAAGATTTTTTTACGTTTATTTTTTTTTTAATTTATTTGGTCGCCATTTTGTTCCGCCAACTTGAATTCGTACCACAACTTTAACAGTGTAGCTCTATGCCAGACTTAATGCGTACACAAAATTTGAAATCTATGTAACAAGTAGTTTTTTTCAGGCTGATTTTTTAAATATTTTATTAGGCCGCCATTCTATTTTGCCACCTTGTATTCATACCAAAATGTTACCAGTTCATTCCTATGCAACACTTATTTTTTTGTCAGCAACGTACTAAAAAGTACAAAAATGCACATTAAATGAAGAAAATATAAATTTTGTTCAATACATTATGTGCAATAAATAAACCTGACAGATCTTAATATTAAATAACTATGCATGTGGGGCGTTTTGTCGAAATTCATTAAAAGTGGGGGAGATGTGCGTACTTTGGGACACCGTGTACCTTGAGACCCTTTCCTTAAAAGCAATCAACGTATAATTGCCTCACATGCGTACGTCACGTTTACTACTTGCATGATAGATGTCGCCACGTGAATCGTTGAGATTCTGGTATCAGCGTGTAAAGAATGTCACAATAAAAGTGATTTTAAAAGTCCAAAGTAAATTTAAAATCGGTTGACTTCTAAAAAAGGTTACATTTATCGTTCAAATTAAGTTTAAAAATATTTAAAAATAGTCTGTCACTATTATAACATCATATAAATGTATGAAAAATCCAAATTTCATTATAATGCATCTTTCATGTGAAATAGAGATTTCTACCTGTATTAGCAAAATGCAATGAGAAGTAGCACGCCTGACTGTTGATTAAATGAATACATGAAATGCTGATAGACATGCATCATAGTTTATTAGATATATTTGCAATATCCCTGTGGGGAAACAATACCAAGCATCGCTTTTAGTCACTAAATATATGTGTGTAGAATTTCCAGTATAATTTAACATCTGTACAAATTCCCAGAAGCGTTTTTACAATACCATATATTCTCGTCTTATCAGTTATCACAATCAATGGAAATAACACGCGGTTCGTTATGCATGGGGAATATATACTTAACATAATTTTAACTCTTTTTAGAATAACTGAATACATTTATGATTCCCGAGTATATAGAATATCTAAACCAATTATTTTGAATTCTACTACACCCAAGGAACTAACTCTATTAAAGAATTTAGTTGGCTCGCGAAAAAAATCTGAATTATTTGTTACAAAATTTTGATTTATAGGCATATACAATGAACATACAAAATACAGATAACAATATATTATTGGTTTGACAAAAGCAATTAAATAGCATCTTTTTATCATTGAATCTAAATTTTAGATACTCATTTTGCGCATCTCGTAATCGTTCACCAGTAGTCTGTTAATATCTCACAGTTCCATTTTCCCTTACATCTTCTTCTCATGCAGGGGCGGCTTGTCACCTGAGGCAGGTGAGGCAGAGCCTCACCAATAAATTTGGAAAATTATACATGTTAATCGTTTACTATTTGCATCCATAAGCATTTGCAGCATAATTTTGCTTCAAGAGAAATCTATAAAATATGGCCCTGACTTTTACCTTACTCCAATCCAAATCCGCATCGTCAACCGTCATCGGACGGGTTCTGTGAGTCCATCTCATTTCGTCTTTAGAAGAGTTAGAGGCATGCCTCGCGCTTCCTGGTCTAGCATATTACTAATATGTGTGTTGGCGCGTAATAATCCAGCCGAGTTAAGTTTTAAGTAGGGTTAGCGCATAAAAAGTTTCAAAAGGAATAAGCGGCAGATTTCCGATTGGCCGATTGGATAAACAATCGTTAACAAATTGAAAATTGAAACTGCATGTGGTTTGGGCTAGTTTTAAGTAGGTAGTAGGAGTAGATACGTTACGTTTGCCGTTTTCCGCATTGTTTCGGTTGCAGTGTTCTCTTAATTTTAATTTATTAATGTGGATTGCATACTTATATTAGCTATTAACTAAGTAAAGTGTAAACAGTGGAGTGGTCAGTGATTTTCAGTTTGAATAGCGGTGTCTGGATTTAATTTGATTTAAATTTTCCAGTTACCCATTGTAGAAAAATGGATTAAGCGGGACCTAGAGCAACTTCAACAAACTTCCAATTTTTTAATAAATCAACAGAATTTTTCAAGTTACTCTTATGAAGATAAATTATACATACTTAAAGAAGTAAAGGGACCTGTTCCAGATTTAAGTAAACGTCTTGTTGCTATAGGTGGAGTAGGAAGACCAAATCGGGGCTTTCATAAGACTTGGTATAAAAAGTACGACTGGCTCACTGTTAGTCTAACATTAAGTAAATTATTTTGTTGGCCATGTATTTTATTTGCAATAAATAATAGCGACAGACTCTGGTCAAAAAGTTGTTATAGTGATTTAAAAAATTTGTCTCGGGGTCTGTTACTACACAACAAAAGTACTCAACAAATTTCTTTAAATTGCAAGCTTACTCTCATGAGAAAACAAAAGCAAAATATCCCCACCGCAATAGACAAAACAATTTTTCTCTATTTACTGGTCTTTTAACTATCGATATTGATAAAGTTCCCCCTCACTTGCAAATGGAAGTAATTGAGATTCAGTGTCAGACCCATTTAAAACAAAAATTTGATAGTGTTGGTACATTCGAATTTTATAAGTACCTGCCTGTGCAATACCAAGAAATGAGAAAATTTGCCTGTAAAATCCTGTCAATGTTTGGAAGTACCTATAAGTGTGAACAACTATTTTCTTTTTATGAAAGGAAACAAATCTCCCGCAAGATCGCGATTGACGGACGCACACTTGGACGCAGTTTTAAAAGTTATTTCTGCCGATAAATTCGCACCACAAATAGACTTAAACTTAATTAAAGACAAAATATGTCAAATATCTGGCAAAAGAATTTAATGTTTGTAGTTTTTTGTAATGTCCCTTTTATTGGAAATTTAATAAACAGACTTGTCCTATAATAGTACTTTTTCTCAAGATTTTCAGTAGTTTGTCTTCTCTAAAATAAGGTTTTGCGGCCCACCTAGTCGATGGTCTTCACGCTTTTGGCCCACCAGTGACTTTGATTTTGACATGGCTGGTCTAGATTCACTAACCTAAGTATGTTTAACCGAAATAATATGCGATATTAGGCGACAGAAAATCGACATGCTTTTAGGATAAACGGGTTTCAGGTTTGGCCCAGTATTTTTTCGCGAACCATTGACCGGTGCATAATATCTTCAATTATTACAGACCACAGTTGAAGATTTTATGAACATCTTTCTATTAAAAATTATTAAGCAAGTTTATTTTCAACAAGATAATGCTCTGGTCCATAATTCCTGTATTGTTAGTAACTATTAAAATCGCGCATTTGAAAACCATTGGATAGGGGCGAATGGGAAACACGGCCATGGATTTATTTTATTAGGGCCGTAGCAAATATTGAAGATCTAGAAAACAGAATAAGACATGCTGTTAGAATATTACCCGAGCAAGAAAAACAAACGTGTCCACAGTAAATTTGTCTAATATTAGTTACGAGAATTTTAAACCCTAAATAAAGTATAATATATCTCAAATGCTATATTTTAGAGTATAGACAGATTTATGGATAAGCTTTCTTAAAAGGTTACAATTTATGCCTTCCTTTTCGAGGGTTTATGATCCCATATGTTCCCTGTTTCATCTTTCTTTGCTCTTGCAATGAGAATAAATGGTCAATTTACTATGTGGAAAATACAATAGAGTACTTTGTAATAGGAACATTACCGAAGAGCCATGTTTTGGGGGCATAATTTTCCCTGCAGAAAAGACAAACTGAAAGGGTTTTTTGTGCCTTTTTTTCGCCATGACTTTTCGGACCCATAATGTGGATAAGTTAGTATAGGCTTATATATTAAATTATATACATAATCTTAGGACTAAGAATTGAAGGGAATATCATTTTAATCCATTTATTCACTTTTTATTATTATGGGTAACACCTCATATTTCTAAAACGAAGTTCCGAACTTAAAGTTTAGAGTAGGGACTTAAGCTTCACCATTGACAGTTTTATTCGTTTCGTCCTGACTAATAAAGTCTAAGGGGTGGATCTACTAATAGCTGAGCTAACTTTGTATTTTACGGGAAGACTAAAAGTCAGCCTGTGTCAGAGTTTTGATTCTTATAGTTGATCTTAAATTCTTCTTTTGTGGTGGTTTATGGGGCTTTACGTATATAGTGGGATATTAAAGTTGAGGGATTTTCAAAGATATTTTATTTTCATTCTATGATTTATTTGGGGAGTAACTTGTTTACAAGAGTTAAATTTACGTTTTATTTAAAGATTTTTGTTTTCTTTTCTTTTGTACCAAGGTTGGGGATTTTAAGATAATTCCCTCATTTTCTAGATTTAAATAATTTTTTTTTGTTATTAGGTTTAAGTATTATTTTTGTACAGTATTTCATTTCCTTTACTTTTGTTAATAGATTTTTAAGTTGTTTTTAAAAACCAAATCTTTTATTTAAATAAACCACCTGCTAGTTAAAATAAATATTTATTCAAGAAGAAGATACCATCGTTGTTGCAGTTTGCTGTTGTTCGAATTTATATGACCGCAGAATTGGTAAGATAAAATGTTTAATTCAATTTGTACTAACAATTACACTTCTTTACATTGTAAGTTATAATTCACGAAGAAGCCTACAGAGTACCTTTGATTTTACTTATCATATATTAGTTAATTTCAATATTGTGACAGGGTTGCCCGCTAAGCTTCAAATAAATAAATAAAATAAATAAATAATTTTAAATATAATAAATAACCGCTCGATAACCCTGCTACACAGCCTAAACGAAATAATGCACAGTTGTATTTGACACAAGTACATGTGTTTATGTAATTAATAAGTATTTAACTAATACTAATACATACCTAAAAAATAAACAAAATTTTCATATAACCATAATGGCATGTCACATACGTTTTAATAAAAGTAAACAAACATTATAATTAAAATTTTAAACAAGAACATGTAAAAATGCGTGCATTCAATGAGAAAGTTAACACTTAAACTCATCGATAATTTTTTTGGTATTTGCAGTGTAATTTGATACAGCCATTCGAACACAATTGTCCAGATGTTCATCTGTAAGGCGAGTGCGGTATTTATTCTCAATAATCTTCATATTGAAAAAAGAAGATTTGCACAAATAGGTGGAAGTAAATAACTCTTTCACTTTTAGAACTGAATATTTGTCTTGATTTACTATAGGCCAGATACATTTCGTACTTCAAACTAACGATTTCGATGCTAAATCACTTTGAAATGCAACCACTTCCATTTCAGTTGCAGAGATGTCTTCGCCAAAGTCCTGCATAATACAAGTCACAAACTGTTGGATATCAATTTCCATGAAGTGTGAAACAACAAATTGAGCCACCAATGTCATTTTGTTAAAATCCTTAAACTGATTTTTGAAGTTATCGTTCAAGTTAGAAACTATTTCTACATGAAATTTAGTGTCATAGGGCTCTTTTGGATTTTTAGATATCTTCTCTGAAAGAACAGAAAAATGCTTGACATCACGGTTGACTAAAGTTTGTTCCCAAAACTTAAGTTTTTTTATGAATGCATTTATATCGGAAATCATTCCCGCCAGTTTTTTATTTATTCCCCAAAGTTGCAAATTGAGTTCATTAATCTTGTCTGTCCACAAGAAACCCAAAATCTCTAAGCCAAATTGAATTTTCCAGTTCCTGAATCGGTTCGCCGCGTTGTTTGAAAAATTAAACTATGACATATGACTATGGCTTCATTAAAACGTCTTATCACTCGTCCTCCACTTCACTATCGCACTTCAGAATGAAGAAATAGATACCCGTACTGACAATCAATTTCATCGGCTAAGATTTTGAATAATCTTCTTTGTAATTCGAGAACTCTAATGTTGTTTACAATTTTTACTACCAATTTCATGACGTTGTTTAGTTTTAAAACATTTCCACATAATGCTTGCTGATGAATAATACAATGGTAACACACAAATTGTGGAAAGCGTCCATCTTTACGATAAAATTCTACCAAACCCTTATCATAACCCACCATAGCTGTAGCCCCATTTGTTGTTAAACCTACCCATTTTGTAATTAGAATTTTCTCCAAAGATATAAAATTGTTTAAATGAAAAAACAATTCCTGTCCAGTGGTATATCCTTTTAGTGGAATAAACTTCAAAAGATCTTCTTTAATCATAAAATCACTAAAAACCATCGTGACCAACACGGCCATCTGGGAGGTTTCAACCACATCTGTTGATTCATCCAGTTGAACACAGTTTTCTAAGTCAGTTTTTAACTGTGAAAAAATATCCTGGCTCATTACTTCCACTCGTCTCATCACTGTATTAGCAGAAATTTGATTTTATTGCTGAAACTATCTTGTCTTTATTAAAGATGGAAAATATGGAATCTGCCGCTTCTAAAAACGCCTGTTTTATCAATTGACTGTTGTTCAATTAACTGGTTCTTTAATTGTTTCAATTTTCCTTTTCTGCTGACAGCATGTAACGGGAATTTTTTTTCAAAATTCGGATGTACACTTTTATGATGCCTCTCAATATTTCCTTTTTTAGCAACCCAAAACACAGGCATTAGATAACAAACCTATATTTTTACCTTTAACTTCTGTAAAAAGTACTGTTCTTCCTATTCCGAATGAATATTGTATATCTTTACTTTCTTAGTATTGCCTTCCATTATCTTTTTTATTGCTCACTCTGTGTACTAACATATCTAATGCCTTTTAGTTTTAAACTTAACGCGTTGTATGCCCGACTTGCGCATTTATCGCGTTCAAAGTAATCTAGATTGTTCTTGTGTTCTCAAACATTCACGAGATGCTGGTACTCTGGTCAATTATAGCAGCTGTCCAGAGCACTTAACGCAGTGTTGCCGGTGTTTGTTTCATATCGCGATCGACGGGTTGGCGACCACTGGTGTAGACATTATGCGAGATCCCCCTTGCTGAAACTTATCTAAAAAGTTACCTGAAACCTTAGAAGGAGACTCGTTTGGTAAATGACAGTATAATGATAATTTATGTTAAAAGCTCATTACTGTTAAAGTTCACCTAAATAATAAATGTACTATGTATTGTAATTAAAATAAAAGTTCTATGGAAAAAAAGACGATTTACTTCCATACGAATCGACGCTGTAACTTTTTATTAACGAAACTTTAGCAAAAGCTCTTAATGTCGAACTAAAAGAAAAAAGCTAATTAGAAAAAGTGTTATTGACAAAGACTGTAAAAAAGCATAATGAAGGTTAATCGTTTTACTAAAGCGGTGAAAAAGTTAAGTATCCTGACAAAGGGCTCATAATTTACGAAAGTCTTTTTAAAAGTATGAACTTGTTTCGCTTTATTAATCATGCTATAGCTAAGCGTGAATTGAAAAGTGAGTTAAAATGATCTGCTAAAAACGTCTATCAAAACTTTTAAACTCAACCATTTTTTAAAATAAGATATATACTGTCTTATCCAAATTAAGTGTCCACCATTAGTAACTTTGTTATTAGTAAAGATACGAAATTGTTTAAATAAGCAAACTATTAGCATTTTCAACGCTCTTTAAGATGGAATCACTAAAAAACAATTGAGCATCGCGTTTTCGAGTTTAGACAAGAAATACAATGTTTTTAAATGGAAACCCCTGTATATTATATTTTTTTCTGTTAAAGCTTGAAATTTTAAACAAAAAAGGTTATAAGGAAATTTTTCTTAAAACCAAAAATAACATTGATATTACAGTTTCTAAAAATTAACAGCAAAAGCTAGAACAGCAAAGTATCTTAATTTTACAAACATCGATTATAAGAAAACAAAACAACTAATTTTTTCTTAGAAGGTGCTCAAATACACCGCCCCGTTCTTCGATACATTTTTGTGCTCGTTTCTGAACTGCTCGAACTGCCTTTAGTATGGTTCTACCATCTATCTGGTGTATCTTTTCCCTAACTGCAGCCTTTAAATCGTTAACGTCTTCGTACCTTTGCTTGTAAATTTGATCCTTTAAATATCCCCATAAAAAGAAATCAGGAGGGGTCATGTCTGGTGAACGCGGGGGCCACTGAATGGGGCCATTTGTCCCTATCCACTGAGCATTAAAAAAAGTACTTAGAAGTTGATAAGTACCTCTGTAGTTGTGCGCAGGTGCGCCATCTTGTTGAAAATGCAGATTCTGTCTACTTATGAGATCCAGTTCATCTAAGAAATTATTCAGAATTTCACTCATAAATGCCACATACCTTTCACCGGTTAGACTGCCTTCATAAAAAAAAGGACCAACAATTCTTGACCCAATTAAACCGCACCAAACGTTAAAACTGAAACGGACTTGTGGAGCTCTTGGATGTACTAACAAAAGATTTTCCCTTGACCAGTAATGATGATTTTTCTATTGTACATTCCGGAATTTGAAAAATTGGATTCATCGGTCCATAAAATATAACGGAAGTTATTTACATTTTGGCGACAAAAGTTAAGGTACCATTCGCAAAAAACAATTCTTCTCTCTGGATCTCCTGGCAAAAGCGCTTGAACTGGTCGGTACTTATAAGGAATAAATTTGTATTTTTTTAAAATCCTATGCACACTGCCATAACTAAAATTCGAGTCTTTGACAATATCTGGTATGGAATTCTCAGGGTAGGCTTCAAAATATGCAATAACTGCAATTTCCGTGGCCTCGCTTATTATAAAATCCTTTTTTGCCCTGGTTTTAGCAAAAACAGTATCATTGGCTCTAAATTTTCGGTATAATCTCAGAAAATATCTCTCATGCGGTTGAATGCGAAGTGGATATAATTCAGCATAGTATTATTTTGCCCTCAAAGATGATTTTCTGCACACTAAGTAAAATTCCAACATATCACACTTTTCTTCATGGGTAAAAACCATTCTTTTTTTGAGATTAGTAACTGACACAACAAAACTGATTAATTACTGACACAAAATAGGGAACAACGACGAAAAGTAAACAAATTTTGACAGAAAGCGTTATCATTGTTTTCCAAAGCCTCCTCGATACTTAGAACTGATATCCTCTAATCCATCACATATCTTAATTCGAAACATGGCGTGGCTTTCATAGCGATCCTTCTTATTATTTTTGCAGTTAATTTTTAGAAACTGTAATATCAATGTTATTTTTGGTTTTAAGAAACATTTCCTTATAACCTTTTTTGTTTAAAATTTCAAGCTTTAACAGAAAAAAATATAATATACAGGAGTTTCCATTTAAAAACATTGTATTTCTTGTCTAAACTCGAAAACGCGATGCTCAATTGTTTTTTTAGTGATTCCATCTTAAAGAGCGTTGAAAATGCTAATAGTTTGCTTATTTAAACAATTTTGTATCTTTACTAATAACAAAGTTACTAATGGTGGACACTTAATTTGGATAAGCCTATATATATATATATATATATATATATATATATATATATATATATATATATATATATATATATATATATGTATATATGTATATATGTATATAAATATATGGAGGGTGTCCGAAAATTGCGTAGCTAGATTTCAGAGGGTCATTCTACATAAAAAAATATGAAAAAAAGTTCATATGCACCTGGGTCCGCAAACGCTTCATACTTTTCCTTTTATTACTTTGGAACTGCTTTTGTACCAGTTATACATTTTGGTACAGGAATAGTCACTAATGAAAGCTATTTTCAGCAGCTAGCAAATTTTAAATTTCTTAACCAGGGGCGTGCCGGCAGGGGGTGTGCTGTTTTTAGTTTAGTTAGTCATTATTTTTCAACCCTGTACTTTTTTGACATTTTAATAGAATATTAGGATTTTCTACTATTTTTTGCATGAAAAAAGTGCCCTTGGTAAATGGTCGAAAAGCTAACGGTTTCCGAGAAAAATCGTTCCAAAATTTTTAGGTCGATCGAAATAACTCGTTTGAAAGAGAAAAGAAAAGAAAATGTTACCTGAACTTTTATAAGTACAAATGGCAAAGGGACTTACAACGAACGTAAAAGAAATAAGTGCAACCTCGGGGTGGGGGAGAGTTCACGTAGGGGGTCGAAAAGGGCAAATAGTATTTATGGAAATCTCTGCGAAAGTTGATGTCTGATAGAGAATATCCTATACAACAGTTGTAGGTCGTGCAAAACTGTACAAGTGTTGTACTGACCAGTTTTTAACATAACCTCAAAATTTCCGAGAAAAATAAAAAACAATTGATTTTTTTTTTTCATTTCCTCAAAACTCATTTTTAACGGAACGTTTGCTTTAAAAACTGTCGTATTTTTCTTAATTGTGTATAACATAGGATTTGTCCATAAAAGTATGCAACAAATTGGAAACTTTTTGATAACTTATTTCTCAGAAAAATTTGATCTTAATAAAGGTTGGGGCAAGAAAAAAATAATTTTTAGATTATTAAATTTTAGGTCAAATGTACAGCGTGTTCAAAAAGAACAAAAAAATATACTTCTAATAAATAAAGATTTAAATTTAAAGAAATAAAATTTTGTGACAGCAGCTTTATAAAGGCCATAAAAAATTTTAAGTAAAAGTTAAATGAAGTTTTTCATATCGTACGGAGATATTTGGATTGAAAATTACAAAGCGTATTTTTTTCAGTGTTTGACCGTAAATACCTCCTTAATTATTATTAATAAAAAAAACTTTACTTAACTTAATTATGATGCCCAGTGGCCTTTAAAAATTCCGTGATAAAAATCTTATTTTTTTTTTAAATACTTACCACTTTTTTTACTTTGGTTAAAAAATGAAACACGTCACTATTGTATTTTTTTTGTAGAATGCAATTTTTGGTGATGGTTTTGAATTGTGACAATTTTTTTACCGAAAAGAATAATTCAAAACAAAAAAATGCGGACACGCAGAAATAAATTTTCACCCTAGAATTTTCCTTTGAATAAAATTATTTTGGGCCGGGACAAATGAATATCGCGCAAAATACTTAATTAAGAAATAAAATTATTGTTATTAATTGCAAAAAAAAACTGCAAACATTTGTTGGATATTTTTAAAATATAATAAAACCACAAACAAAATTTGACATTCCTAAGGATCTACCTAAAATAACTAAAATTAAGAACAAGCACAAACGTTAGATTTTCAGTCAATTTAGCTACAATAAAAGCTAAGGAAATTACAGCAAATATTGAAAATGACTACCATTCATAGCTGCACATCCAATTAAACGATTTCCCATCGATAATCGTATACGTTCAAATATTCCAGGTTTGTTACGAATTTCTTGACACTGCATCACCCGTTGTTCAAGATGTGCTGCATTTTTAAGCAGCAAGGAACAAACCAACTCTTTTAAATATCCCCAAAGAAAATAGTCTGACGGATTTAACTTTGAAGAACGGGGCGGCCAAGCAATAGGTCCATCGTTCACCATAAAGTTGATTCAAATATTGTCATTCTGCATGAACCAATGTTGTAGTTTGAGTTCGTAGGGCACATCATCAAGTAACTCAGGTAGATTATTCTATAATTTTATTAATTAATATAAATTAAAGTACCATTTAGAGGTTACGGCAAAACATGCGGTCCTATAATTATGTATCCTAAAATCGCCGCCCAAACATTAATAGAAAATCTATCTTGAAATTTAAGTTCAAAATAGGCGTGGGGATTTTCCTCTGCCCAGACATGGTTGTTATAGAAGTTTATTATACCTCCACGTGTAAAACCTGCTTCGTCGGTGAAAAAAACTTTTTCAAGGAAATGGGCGTCTTGTCGGCATTTCATTCGCATTCATTCACAAAACTCCAATCTCGGTTGTAAATCCTGGGGCTTTAGCGCTTGCATAAGTTGTAAGTGGTATGGTCGAAGAAGCTGTTCTTTTAAAATTTCCCAAACACTACTTCTGGGAACACGCTGTCTTAAAGCTAGTTTTCTAGTACTGATTCCCAGATTACCTGCAACCTCCTCTAAAACCCTTTCTTCTGCTTCTACAGTACGAGCAGTATGAGTCCTTCCACAATCTGCTCTTCGTGGTGAAAAGGTACCATTTTCTCTAAGCCGTTGATGTAAACTGCTGAATATTTGTTTATAGGGAAGCTGACGATTTGTAAATGCTTGTTGATATAGTCTACGAGCTTCACAAGCGCAACCATTCGCTTTTCCATACATGAAGTGCATGTCTGCCATCTCAGAAAATGTGTATTCTGGCATTTTTGAACACTAACAAAACTGATTTTTGTAAGTAAATTTTCAAAATAAACTGTTAAAGAAATTATGTAGTTGACATTTGCTTAATATTTGATTTGAACGAATACAATCATCGATGCGAAATAGTTTAGTCGGATATTTTTCTATGAATGGTAGTCATGTTCAACATTTGCTGTAATTTTATTAGCTTTTATTGTAGCCAAATTATTGCCTGAAAATCTAACGTTTCCGTTTGTTTTTAATTTTATTAACCGACTTCAATAAAAATTCAAAAAAGGAGCCAATTTGGCCCTATGTATTTTTTTATGTTTGTACATCAATTACTCCGAGAAGTGTTGACCAACTTCAGCTGAAATTTTCTTCATGCCCCAACTTTTATTAAGATCAAATTTTTCTGAGAAGTAAGTTATCAAAAAGTTTCCCATTTGTTGCATTTACTTCTATGGACAAATCCTATGTATCCTAAAATACGACTAAAATTTTCTCTTCTGAATGAGCTATTTCGATCGACCTAAAAGTATTGGAACGATTTTTCTCCGAAACCGTTAACTTTTCGACCATTTACCGAGAGCACCTTTTGCCACCAGAGGGCTTTTTTGATAATGTGGCAGAAATTACAAATTTTCTAAAAAAAATTAAAAGTATCTTAAAAAAAATGACTTACTTTTTGTCCTATCTGTAAGTGGTGGGGGATATTCAAATGTTTTTACAAACAAATATCAATGACTTGAAAACGACTCAGCGAATTACAATAACTTTGGTAGCGCTGAAAAAAGCAGACCTTAGGGATCCAATGGTACCTAAGTTTTTGAGTTGATGATTTTGTAACTTGCTACTAGAGGGCGTTTTTTATAACAGAAATTGCAAGTTTTCTAACAAAAAATTAAATCCATCGCTAATTTTTTGTACGAAAAAATAGCAAGATGAAGCTCAAATAAGCACATACAAGTGGCATTTCTATAACTTCTTCCTAACCTAAGCACAAAGAGCGGATTTTCGGGAAAAAACTTAAACGCGTTCATATAATTTTTAACTCACTAAAATAGAAAATCAAAGCCCCCATAAGCTAGAATATTAGTGAGTAATTAAAATAAAAAATAGCGGAATAGGATTTTAGGACTTAATAGAATTTTTTAACACATTTAGTTTCTGAAATAATGAAGAAAAACTTAATGATTAAATTTTGATTGTTATTTTAAGCCAAAAATGAAATATTAATCTACATAAGCACAATTTATGTATTTAAATAAAAAGCACTCGTTGCTTCTCTCAATAAGATTAGTAACAGGCCGTGGAAACAAATGACAAACTCGTAAATATTACTGGAAAGAAATGTCAAATCTTTATTAAATGCAGTTTTGTTCTTATTAACTGTGTATGTAAGTATTTAAAATGCCTTTCACAAACGTATATCCATTACTTTCAGCTATATTTTTAATCCGATTCATTTCATTGTTAAAACGTTCTTTACTTAATGGCAAAATTGACTAACCTGTGAGTAAAGAAATTAAATGCTACCATTTTGTGTTAACGGCAATGAAATGAGTCGGATGTTATATACCTATCAGTATTAATAAATTTCCTATAAATATCAAATTCTAATTTATCCTTATTTGTAATAACTAAGGTGTCGAGAAAAGGTAATTTCATACGTGACATTAATGGAAGAATATTTATTGTTTAATGTTTCTAAAAAAAGTGTCCAATTTTTCTGTTTTAGTATCAAAAATAGCAAATATATCGTCTACGTATTTATACCACACGAGTTGTTTTTTGAATTGGGTTTCTAATCTATCCATAAACAAATTTGCAAGGAACGGAGATAAGCAAATGCCCAACGCAGTTGCCTCAAGTTATTTATAATATTTATTGTAGAACTGAAAACAATTTTGATCCATACATAATTTTGTGAGAAGCAAATATTCATCAATAATTTCTTTCTTCAAATTATTGATTTCAAGTAGTTCCTTTAAGTACTCTAAAGCTAGTGGTATGAGTACACTGGGAAACATTGATCTTACATCAAAGGATATTAAAATTTCACCTTCTTTTAAGTGAACATTCTAAAATTTATCTAAGAATTCTAACGAGTTAGTAATCTTAAAGTTATCGTACGGGATATTTAATTTGCTGAATTCTTCTACTAACCATTTTAAAATATTGTACGTTGGTGATCCAGCAGCTGAAACAGTAGATCTCATGGACTTCCCAGGTTGATGGATTTTGGGAAGGCAATACAGTTTAGATAATTGTGGGTCACTATGTGTTAGTTTGAATTTTAGTTTATCGGAAACAAGGTTTTTACACTTTTTTAAGGTACTTTTTAGTTCTGTTATCATTTTTGATAACGGGTTTTTCTCAATTAAATTGTAAGGACCAGTTTGAATCAAATTGTCTACTCTTTCAAAATAATCTGTTTTGTCTAGTATAACAACCTTATTTCCTTAGACAGCTTTTAAATAAAAACATTCTTCTTTCTTCAGTCCCTGGATAACTTCAGTATTTTTACGAGAAACATATTATGACTTGTTGTTAACAATGTTTTTTGAGATTTGATTTCTGTAAGCCTCTTTAATGAATCCCTTAGTTGACTCTGGCACGTATTGAACAGAACTTTCGATATTCGCTATAATAGTTGGTACTAACTATTTTTTACTGGAGGCTCTGCAAAATTCAAACCTTTATTCAAAAGGGCGATTTCCCTATTATCAAAGGACTGAGAATAAAGGTTTTCTACAATGTTCTCGACTTCCGAAGAACTTTGTTTTTGTGGTTTCAACTTTCTCAGTTTGTTTTTAAGTGAACACATTTTCTTCAAAAATTTGGCATCGATAACTATTTTCTTTGGAAATCTAACCATTGTTCAAATTCTTAATTACTAAGCTTATAAGAGATTTTTAAATAATCCGTATGTTTCGATTTCAAGCATACTTCGTTCGCTATACAGATTTTTAATTTCTAAATCATATATTATCAAAAAACGCCGTCTAGTGGCAAGATCCAAATCAAAAACACAATAAGTTAGCAGATATAGAAGAAAAAGGTAATAACAAAAAACACTTGATTTTAACTCAGTTTTAAAACGATTTTTGTGTTATTTCAATATGGCAAAATTTCGAGAAAAAAGGATAGTAATTACGCCCACTAGCGGTCATCTTACAAACTTAAAAATTATTTCCAGAATTTTCTCGTAGCCACTTTAGTCATATAATTTTTTACGGCAAGTTTCTTCAATGAGTGGTTTCCGAGATACAGTCGGGTATACAGTGTGTTAAATTTGTTTTGCAACAATTTCAAACGGCCATATCATCTTTATTTTTAATGTTAGAAATGTGATTAAAAACATTTTTTTCCAATTTTTTGAAGTCTTTTTTGTGGTTTAAAAAAAATGGAACTTTTCGAAATATTATCATAACCTCATTTTTTTTTAATTGAAAGGCACATTTATTGATAGTTGCTTTTTTTCTGATTACATTGCATAGTGGGCAATAGCACCATACTTGTGGCAAATACGATTCTATAATAATGATTATCCTTTTCGATAAAAAAGCTGAATCAATAGCGTGTTCTAATACAGAAAAGGGCGAACGATTCAATTCCCAAAAATTCTCTCACACTCATTTTATTTATATGCTAGGTATGAAATTCTCGAAATAGCCTTGATAAGTATGGAGAGTTTTGCTGTATAACTGTAGTAATTAATGAAAATAAACATTAATTTTTTTCAATAAACATTACGATTGGCTTCGTATGATGATTGTTTTTTATTTTACTATTAACCATAATTATTATATTTATCATTATTGAAATAGGTTTGTTATTACCATTTATAGATAATTTTTTATGTACTTGATAAAATGGTATGTCTCGAATAAAATTTAAAAACGAAAGACGTGGCAGAAGTATATTACCATTATTTGGAAAGAATATTATTAAGTAAAAAGACAACTTGTAAAGCTGACTCAAACATTCGTGCTACTATCTGAACAGCGGTGGAACATCTGCTCCCTACACCAATAGAAATCTCATCTAAATTTTATTTTTGGAACAGACGAAAGAACTGTTCGTTCTTGTTTCCATCCGGAAGACTTTTGCCTTTTTCTGCGGTCACGTCTGGATTAGTTCAAAAACCTATCTTACGATATTGCTCGATGTGACTTGAAAGGAGATTTCGTCAATATGGAGATTCACAGTATATCAGGACGAGTATATCCTGAGAACTAAAATATACCCAAAACCAACCTTTTTTGAATAAAAAAATTAATTAACGTTCGTTGACAGCGAAATGAAGATCGTGTATTTTATATACTGCCATATTATATCCCAGATATTTTTTTTCTACCTGATATATCCGAGCAGCAAATATAAACACGGGTCAACACCTCGGGCACTGTAGTCAAATAATAAGAATTATTTCAGCATTTATTATAAAATTCATAAAAGATGTTTAAAAGCAGCAACTGAATATTTTTAGAGAGTTTTCTATTTCAAAAGAGAATTTGAGGCATGCTTTTTGCTTTATAGTGGATGATTAGTAGACAAATTCAATTTTTTTATAGTGTACGGTATGTCCAGATTGGGGATGCATGTATATTCGGATCTGGGAAACTATGAGATATAGGAACCTCTATTTTTAATTAAAAAAAAATATTATTAAAGCAACTTTTTCTATGGAACTTAACTGTAAACTCAGATTTTTGTCCCAACGTTTCGATTTCATAGAGCCATCATCATCTTTCTTTTTTTGTGTTCTGGTGAACTCAGATGATTTTTGTACGGGAGGGTTGGTTGAAAATGGTCAATAAAAAATTTCTAGAAGTTCATATTTTTATTCTAGTCAGAGTTTCGACCTATATAAGCTCATCCTCATGACTCTAAAATTGTTTTACATGGGTTATAAATCAAGCGTTACATATTTAATAACAGTTACTTACACACATATACGCAAATACTGGGTGATTCACGGCCCACTGTACATACTTATGTGGTGTATAGGGTATCCCTAGGGTATATCGGAATGGATATTTAAATTGATTAATTCGGCTTTATTACCAAGATACAGGGTGATTTTCGTATTTTGGTAAAAATTTGTTCACCCTGTATCTCCTAAACGGCTTAATCCATTTTTTTTAAATTTTGTACACAAACACTCTTGGTATACTTTTGATACTTTTTCACGTTTGAAAAGTATCAAAGTTCCAGGGCCGT
This sequence comes from Kuschelorhynchus macadamiae, assembly GCA_030620095.1. NCBI lineage: Eukaryota > Metazoa > Arthropoda > Insecta > Coleoptera > Curculionidae > Kuschelorhynchus > Kuschelorhynchus macadamiae. The sequence goes on from JAUTXW010003895.1 coordinate 476,231, forward strand.
ATCCAGCCAATTCACACAGGGGAGGGGGGCTAGTTTTGAGACACCCTGTACATCGGAATTCGGTATTTTTGAATTTTTTTCTTAAACTACATTCATTTGTGAACAATAATATGCCACCATCTTGAATGGCACACTAAAGGTTATGTACGAAATTGAAATCTTTAGATAGTACATACTCCTTTTTTTAGCGGTATCTGTATTAAAGCTTTTAACTAAGTATAAAATTATTTCAATAATTGACTTTAAAAAAAAATTAAACTATCTCTACTAATAAAACACAGCCTTGTCGGATTATTTTTTATTTTTAGTGGCCCAAAAATACCAAAATCTACCCTAACACAATAACGCCTGTCTAACGGTATCTCTACATTTTTGTGCACGCTTTTGTGAATTGCAATTGAGCGTTGAATCATTTACATTTGAGGTTTTTGTCTAAATGCGTGACTTTTAAAAAAATTAAACTATCTCTACTAATAAACCAGTTAATTTCTGTTTAAGTCTTTTTCGCCTCATCTCTTATCTAATGCTCGAGATCGTGATCATTTATCGGCTACCGTAAAAATTTATCTTTTTTTATTTTTGTTATTGTATACAAATTACGTGTAAGAGCTTGTTTTCTTTTTTTAATTTTTTTATTTACCTTTATTTTTTTCGTAACCTTAAAACCTACAAAAAAATACAAATTCAATGAATTTTAATACCTAAAAATAATAAAGTAAGCCTTGGAATTTAGACAGATATTTTAAAAATGACATTACGTACATGCAATTCAATCTTTTGTGTTTGACATTGTTAATTAAAGATTTTTTATTTGAATTTTCTCTTTGCAAAAAGTTTGTACGTTTCAATAATTGTAAAAATGCCGTTATTTACAAATGCTGAGTACGCAGACATCGTATTTGTGTACGGATTTTGTAATGGTAACGGAAGGGCTGCTACAGAAGAATACAGAAGACGATTTCCGGATCGGAGAATTCCAAATCACCAAACGTTTGCCGCAACCTTTAATACATTGCGTGAAAAGGGTAAGTTTCCCTCAACCGATCTTCATGTTGAAAGAGTGGGTGCTAATAACGTGGTCCAAGAAGAGAATATTCTCAACCTTGTGAGGGAAGATCCAACCACAAGCACTAGGCGAATTTCCGCCCAATTAGCGATACAGCAGACAAGAGTGTGGAGAACTATAAAAAATGAAAACTTATACCCTTTCCATGTACAAGAGGTACAAAGATTAGAAGAAGGCGACTACTTGCCTAGATTAGCATTTGCTAGGTGGGTAATAAATCATCGAAGAACTATTTTTAGAGCACTATTCACTGATGAAGCCCAATTTACAAGGGACGGAGTCTTTAATTCTAGAAACTCTCATGTATGGGCAGATGAAAACCCTCATTCGTTGCGATTGGCCAATTGTCAACGAAAGTTTTCAGTGAATGTTTGGTGCGGCTTAATAAATAATCATTTAATTGGACCACATATTTTCCCTCAACGACTAACGGCTATTGTGTATTTGGACTTTCTACAAAACATTTTACCGGGCTTATTAGAAAATGTAAATTTAAGAGGCATATGGTTTCAACACGATGGGGCACCTGCACATTTTGGAATTGATGTTCGAAATTATCTCAATCAACAATTTGCTGATCGGTGGATTGGACGCGGAGGACCACATCCTTGGCCAGCTAGGTCAACAGACTTTAACCCAGCCGACTACTTTTTGTGGGGGCATCTAAAACAAAAAGTTTACAGTGTTCCAATCGAAACTAGGGATCAATTAATAAATAGGATAAATTTTTATTGCGACGAGGTTAGACAAAACCCTCAAATGATTCACCGCTCAATTGCAAACCTACAAAAGCGTGCACAAAAATGTAGAGACACCGGTGGTATGCATTTTGAAAACATTTTGTAGCTTTTAAGATGTTATTGTGTTAGGGTAGATTTTAATTTTTTTTGGGCTACTGAAAATAAAAATTAATTCGACAAGGCTATGTTTTATTAGTAGAGATAGTTTAATTTTTTTTAAAAGTCAATCATTGAAATAATTTTATACTTAGTTAAAAGCTTTAATACAGATACTGCTAAAAAAAGGGGTATGTACTATCTAAAGATTTAAATTTCGTACATAACCTTTAGTGTGCCATTCAAGATGGTGGCATATTTTTGTTCACACATGAATGTAGTTTAAGAAAAAAATTCAAAAATACCGAATTCCGATGTACAGGGTGTCTCAAAACTAACCCCCCTCCCCTGTGTGAATTGGCTGGATACGGCCCTGAAACTTTGCTACTTTTCAAACGTCAAAAAGTTATGATATACCAAGAGTGTTTGTGTACAAAATTTTAAGAAAATCTATTAAGCAGTTTAGGAGATACAGGGTGAACAAATTTTTACCAAAATACGAAAATCACCCTGTATCTTGGTAATAATCTAGGGATACCCTATACACCATATGAGTATGTACAGTAGGTCGTGAATCACCCAGTATAAGACTTAAAACGCACAGTTAAAATGAAACAATTAAAAATTTAGTTTTGAAGCTATCATAATTCATGTTATAGGGATGCAATTATTTTTCTTGAAATTTAAAAAATCGTAATACTATACAGAATAAAAAAATTATGTTTGTTTTTATATAAATTATCACACAATACTTTCTATATTTATCAGATATATTTGTAATCACATAAGGCAGAACTCCGTGTTAAAATGAAATACATATATTTAAAATTTGAAAAACAAATTAGATATAGGATATCGAGGAATCGTACCATGGACTAGCTAGTACTAAAATAGAAATATCTAATTGTCTGTACCTTCGCATACCATCACTCGATGTCACAACCGAAAGAATTTTATTTTTATCTCTAAATTTACAGCTTGTAGATATTATTATTACTATGGCGGGTGTTGACCAAACTTAATTATATTGAAGTATGATGTACTTAAAGTGTCGACGTCTTGTTTTTTGTTGACACTATTTGTATGCTTTTTATTTCTATCATTTCATTGAGAATTCGCTTTTTGTAATAAGTTATCCAATGATTTTTGTTTTGTGAAAATTAAATGGATGTACCAAATTTTCAAAATGTTCTGCTAGGGTAGTCTTATTCTTTCTATTTATTAAACTTACAGGTTTTTCACTTCTTTTATGTTCGGTTATACCTGTTTTCAGGTATCTCCCTGTCTACCCCACATAAACTTTATCACATTCAGAACATGGAATGGGTGTTGTTGCTTTTAATTTTGAGAAAAATATCTTTACCACATTTTCGCTTTTAAAGGCTACGTTAAGTGAATCGCTTTTTGGTTCCCTAGATAGTTTTTCAGAGAGGTCTTTGATATATGGAATTTTAGATATGTTCTTTCTTTTTGGTTTTTAGTTTGGTTATTTGTTTAAAATTTTAGGAATCAATTTATTTGGATAGCCATTTTTTTTGTCGATATGTTTTAATATTAAGGAAGTTTTTGTTGTGGAAGTCTGGATGTAATAATTTTAGTACTCTGTCCTTCAATTTATGTATTATGTCAGTTTTTTATTTGAATGAATGTTGTGAGTTGAAGTTTAGAAATATTTCCGAGAAGGTCGGTGTGTGGTACTAGTTAGTTTTGATTATATTGTCATCAGTTCTTATTAGCATTAGGTCCAGGAAAGGTATTGACTTATTGTTTTCTTTTTCAACAGTAAATTGAAGTTGCGGATAGGAGTTGTTAAAGATAGTAACCAACGTAACTATTTGGTCAAATGGCACGCAAGTTATTATGTCATCAACATATCGTTTAAAAAATGGTGGGTTAAAACGTAATTTTTTAATACAATTTTTTTGTAGTTCAGACATGATGACATCCGGCAGCAACTTGGTGACAAACAATTGCCCATACCTAGACCATATATTTGTTTGTAGAGTGTATTCTCGACCGTAAAATAGCTGCTGTCAATTGTAAATTTCAAAATCTCGATTAATTCATTAAGTGACAAGTTACAGTGGTCCTGTATCGTAAGCCACTTTCGACTCAAGATATCGACTGCTAGGTCCGTTGGTATATTTGTAAACAGAGACATCCAATGGTACCATAACATAGTCATTTACCACTTGAAAATTTTGCAGCAAAGACACAACTTCGACAGAGTTTTTTGAATGATATTCATCTTTTTCAAAAGTAAAATGTATTAATTTTGAGACATATTTTGTCAGGCTCTAAGTTAGAGAGCCAATAAAACTTACTATTGGTCTGAAAGGAATATTGTTTTTATATTTTTGGTTGAAAGTGCATTTTAGAAAAACTGCCGTTGTTGCATTTAAAATGTTTTCCCTCATCTTTGGTAACAGATGTTGATTGAACCAGTTTATCTATTAGTTTATTTAATTTATTTTGAATTGCTATTGTAGGATCTTTTTGTATAGGTAAATAAGTATTTTGGTCTGATAGTAATTGAGTGCTTTTACCGAGATAATCTGTTTTTTTCATTGCAACAGTAGTATTGCGTTTATCTGCTCTAAGAACATGCGATTTTTGTTTTAAAAATACTTTTGGATATATATATATATATATATATATATATATATATATATATATATATATATAACTAACTGGTATTAAATATATAATGCTTGATTTATATCCAATGTAAAACAATTTTAGAATCCTGAGGATGACCTTATATAGGTCGAAACGTTGAGTAGAGTAAAAATATTAACTTCTAGAGATTTTTTATTGACCATTTCCAAACAACCTTCCCTTACCAAAAATCTCCATTTTTTTTATTGGCGTGATCTTTATTTTTTTCCGTATCAGATTGATTTTTTAAGCCTTTTTAACGATGTACCATAATGCTAAAAAGTAATAACTTTTGTCGTTTAAATTGAAAAAAATACAATTTTTTTCAAGTGGGCCATGAACGCCTCTATAAACTACTCAAAATATTTTGCATTATTAACAAGTTAACGAAATCGTTGAATGCATCACGGCTAATGGCATAATACATTGACCACCCTTTCTTCCAATATCTGACGATTTTCAGGAGGAGCGAACTCATACACTTCATTTTTAATATGAGCGCAAAGATAAAAATCAAGCGACGTAAGATCTGGCGATCTTGCTGGCCAAGGCACGGGTTCGTTATTACAAATTATACGTTCTTGAAAAATGTTTGTCAAAAATTCTTTTACTTCTCTTGTATTATATGCAGGAAAACCATTTTATTGAAACCACATTTGGCGGGATCTGATTTCTAATAGCTGGTGTTATTCTCTCGCGTAATAGTGCAAGATCTCCGTTTAAGTTGAATTCATAGATTAATCAAATGATTACGAACCAAATATAAAATTCAAATACTTACGTTTACCTTTAATTCCACACCATACCTTAAACCCGAATTTTCTGTGAAATCTTCTCTCTTTTACTGTTTGTGGCTTGTTGACTGCTCAATAATGAGTGTTATGTCTATTGAAAATACCACAGTTGGTAAATCTTGACTCGTCTGTCCAAAGAATACTGTGTTGAAACTCCCAATTTTCTCGGCATTTGTTAACAAACCGATTTCAAAACGTTATTCTTCTGTCAGAGTTTGTATAATTGTTGTTTTGTAAGGGTAATATTTGTTTTTTGTTAAAGTTCTGTGTATGCTTGTTTGGAATTTCTATTGAAATTCTATTGCTATTTCCGTTTTGGGGTTATTACTAAATTCTCTGAATTTGAATAAGCGAAATTTTAATAATTCCCTTTTTGATACCCCTTCTGTATACCTAATAATCCAAAATTCCTTTCATAAATTCTAGAATTATTTGTTTTTAATTTCCTTCTCTTGAAGCAGAAAGTAGTAGCTCCTTAAAATGGAGTTGGGTTTAAAACTTACTATAATTCTTTTGCCTAAACAATATTCATTTTGTAATTAAAATAATTAAAATATATATATATATATATATATATATATATATATATATATATATATATATATATATATATATATATATATATATACATCCAACGCCAATAGAAAAAATTTCCGATCGTAAGATAAAAAGCCATTACCGCACTGACTTTAGTTAGGTAATGTTAGATATTACCGCACTATTGTAAATATTAAATGCACAACTATTGCAATTATTTAAATTAATGCCAGATGTACTTGATGAACTTGACTTAACTTGCGATGAAGTTGCATTACATATGTTTAGATTTTGAATACTAATTGCTTCATTGTCCTTACTCCGCCTATAGACCGCCATTCCCCGTACCTCTTTACAATCAAAATATCCATTCCGGTGTTTGTTAATAGTGTTGTAGATCAAAATACAAGAGTTCTAACCACACTACACCACAACTTGTTACATTTTGGACGCGCGTTTCGCTAACCAAGTTAGCATCATCAGCAGATGATATAAATTAAAGTAACTTATCCTAACCGAGAATATTTATAGGTTGTCAAGTAAACAATAGAGGGGTCTATAGGTAATAGGCCCTCCGTCTTTACTTAGTGCTTTCTTACCACATTTAACTATTTCTATACTCTTAAATGCATCCAACAATCTATTATTAGATACATTTTTAATCAACTGAAGATTATTTATTCCTATTTGGTGATTGTTTTCCAAAGCATATTGGGCAACGCTTGACTTTTCTGTTCTTTCGTATCTTAAATGTGCCATGTGTTCTTTAAAACGAATGTTTATGCAGCGTTTAGTTTGTCCAACATATTTTAGATCGCAGTCATTACAACTAATTTCGTAGATGCCACTCCTTTCCCTCAAGTCGACTTTGTCTTTAGGGTTTCCAAGAAGAGTTTTCAAACTGTTCTCCGTTTCTCTAAAACCTACGTTTTTAAATACTTTTTGTAGACCTCTCGTATATCTGGGATCATATGGGATTACTATGAACTTATTGGGAGCCTCAGGTGCTTGAGGAGTAGTGGCATCTTTTAACATTTTCTTATGCTTATGTCTATTTACTAATTTACTAATACAAAATTTTCGTTATATCCATTACTTTTAGCTATATTTTTAATCCGATTTATATCATTGTTAAAACGTTCTTTACTTAATGGAAAATTGACTAACCTGTGAGTTAAAAAATGAAATGCTGCTATTTTGTGTTGAGGGCAATGAAATGAGTCGGATGTTATACACCTATCAGTATTAGTAAATTTCCTATAGATATCAAATTCTAATTTATCGTTATTTCTAATAACTAACGTGTAGAGAAAAGGTAATTGGCCATTGTTCTCTTTTTCGTAAGTGAAATTAGTGGAAGGATATTTATTGTTTAATGTTTCTAAGAAAGTGTCCAAATTTTGTGTTTCAGTATCAAAAATAGCAAATATATCTCCTACGTATCTATACCACACCCTTGGGAAATACTTGAGTTCTTTTTTGAATTGGGTTTCTAATCTACCCATAAACAAATTTGCAAGGAACGGAGATAAGCAATTGCATAATCGCAGTTTCCTCAAGTTGTTTACAATATTTATTGTTGAACTGAAAAACATTTTGATTCATACGTAATTTTGTGAGAGGCAGATATTCATCAATAATTTCTTTCTTCAAATTATTGATTTCAAGTAGATCCTTTAGGTACTCTAAAGCTAGTAGTATGGGTACACTAGGAAACAATGAGCTTACATCAAAAGATATTAAAATTTCACCTTCTTTTAAGTGAACGTTCTTAATTTTATCTGAGAATTCTAACGAGTTAGTAACCTTAAAGTTATCGTACGAGATATTTATTAATTTGCCGAATTCTTCTATTCTTCAAGTATTTCCCAAGGGTGTGGTATAGATACGTAGACGATATATTTGCTATTTTTGATACCAAAACAGAAAATTTGGACACTTTCTCAGAAACATTAAAAAATGAATATCCTTTCATTAATTTTACGTACGGAAAAGAGAATAATGGGCAATTACCTTTTCTCGACACGTTAGTTATTAGAAATAACGATAAATTAGAATTTGATATTTATAGGAAATAACTGATACTGATAGATATATAACATCCGACTCATTTCATTGCCGTCAACACAAAATGGCAGCATTTCATTTTTAACTCACAGGTTAGTCAATTTTCCATTAAGTAAAGAGCCTTTTAACAATGAAATAAATCGGATTAAAAATATAGCTAACAGTAATGGATATACTGATAATTTTTTACATAAATTAGTAAATAGACATAAGCATAAGAAAATGTTAAAAGATGCCACTACTCCTCACCTGCACCTGAGCACCTGAGGCTCCCAATAAGTTCATAGTTATCCCATACGATCCCAGATATACGAGAGGTCTAGAAAAAGTATTTAAAAACGTAGGTTTGAGAGTAGCCTACAAAACGGAGAACAGTTTGAAAAATCTTCTTGGAAACCCTAAAGACAAAGTGGACTTGAAGGAGAGGAGTGGCATCTATGAAATTAGCTGTAATGACTGCAATCTAAAATATGTTGGACAAACTAAACGCTCCATAAACATTCGTTTTAAAGAACACATGGCACATTTAAGATACGGAAGAACAGAAAAGTCAAGCGTTGCCCAACATGCTTTGGAAAACAATCACCAAATAGGAATAAATATTCTTAAGTTGATTAAAAATATATCTAATAATAGATTATTGGATGTATTTGAGAGTATAGAAATAGTTGAATGTGGTAAGAAAGCACTAAATAAAGACAACGGTGCAGTCGCGTGCAACTAAGTCTGACCACATTTACCTATAAATATTCTCGGTTAGGATAAGTTACTTTAGTTTATATCATCTGCTGATGATGCTAACTTGGTTAGCGAGACGCGCGTCCAGAACGTAACAAGTTGTGGTGTAGTATGGTTAGAACTCTTGTATTTTGATCTATCTTCCACCACAGGTTCCAGTGTTGTAGAAATCCTTCTAAAGCAATAGCCGGTATATTGTTCTGGATTGGATAATTTTAAAAACAAAGCAATAGTCTTAGGCATACCTCCAAAAGTGTTTATTCCCACTGGCTGTTTTGTACATTTACCGTTCTTATAGCACACGAACAAAAACATAGTTACTTGGTTGCTATGATATAGTAAATACAGATAACAGAGGTATTTTGTTTTTAAATATTTGATAGGTAATCTTTTCAAGAAAATGTAAATTTTATTATAACTTGGATAAGATTTTAAACGATCCTAGATAAAATTTTGTACGACACACGTATGATCGTTATTAACATACTTACGCGCTCGACCTAAATTTCGAGACGAGACGAAACGATATGAAGACTTATCGTTTCGTCTCGTCTTGCGGCATCACTACACTTCTTCTTACTTCAATCCGTTTTCAAGTAATAAAGAGTTTAAACGCGTCAAAATATCGTGGGACACCCGTTGTTGTATTCCGCATAGTTGGGATCCATCGAGAGATTTTTGCACAGCACAACCGCTGGGGCCCACTCTGCTGGCCTAGCACAATGCCCAGAGATGCCAGTAAATGACATAATACATCCGATCAGCTAGCTAAATTCGTTTATAGAAGCGGTAGATGCTTATGGCAACACCAAACCATATATTGTTGCGCCCGTTCTAACTAAATTGTAACACGAGCAGTTAATGTAGTCAGTTTATTTGTATCTGATGCTCTGTCTGTTCCAAGTATAATTTGTTTTTAGCACAATCTATGGAAGAAATTTTAAAAGGGAAAAACGTGCTATTTTAAAATATGCTATCTTTGCATGTTGACTATAAAAAACTATTTTTTTGTCAATTATAAACCTACAGAATTTTATTTATACTCTTATAAACTTTTATGAATAAAAATGTAAAAAGGCCTTTCGGCTTACAACGTTCATTTATAAAATGAAAATCGTGTATTTTACATATTTTCATATTATGTCCCAGACAATTTTTTCCTACCTGATATATTCGAGCAGTAAATATCAACACGGGTCAACTCCTCGAGCGCCGTATCCCAATAATGAGACTTCCAATTTATTTTAGCATTTTATTATAATATAAAATTATGAAAAAAAGTTTCTAAGCAGCATCTGAATATTTTTGCAGAATTTTTTTTTTCATTACAAAAAGTGACTTAAGCACATATATTTGTAAATAAGACTTATATATTACTAGATTTTTAAGATTCGCAAAAAATGCAAATTTTAACAGGTTTTAATCCAAGAGACTTGATTTGTAACAACATAATTTGCATCTTCGATCCAATTATCATTCGTATCCTAATAGCCGAACTCATTTTACCCCGCTTTTATTAGATGCCTTCTTCATATATAATTTGTATGTTTGTTTGGTTCAAATATTGTAATGGATTTCTCACCTCTTCCATTTAATCGAATTAGTTCAAATCTGATAAGCATATAGACTTCGCATGTCAATACAAAGGGCTTTGTGCATATGCGGAAGTAATGACTGAACTGATTCTGTGGGCGATCCAATATAAATTAAAATTTTGTAAAACATATTAATTTGATCTTTAAGAAAAGGATATACTTGACTAATAGCTTTATTATATTGTGTTTTGACAATGATATTATTTATGATATTGGCGTCGTAATCATTATTTGCAGCAATTTCTTTTATTATATTAAGTTCTTTTCAAAATTAAGATTTAACGTTGGAATGTTAATTAACCTGTGAATTATACTGTTATAAGCCGCCAATTTATGTTGATATGGGTGAGTTGAGCTAGCGTGAGTATTAAACATCTGTCGTGTTTATTATCAACTTTCTGTATAGTTATTCAATTCAAAAGGTAAACTGAGGAGAAAATTGTTGATAAAATCCGTAAAAACACTTAATTGTCTCTTTGCTCCAATAAAACTAGCTAAAATGACATCAACGTACCTAAACCAATAAAGAAAGTTTTTTGTTAGCAGATTTTAGTGTATGATATGTTCGATATTATCCATAAAAATCTCAGCTAGTAAAGGACTCAATGGGTTTCCCACAATTAAGCCTTCAGAACTGGAGTAAAAAATATGATTAGATTGGAAGTAATTTTGAGAGAGACAAGTATTTAAAATATTAATGATTTCTTGTTTTTTAACTGGATTTCTTAAATTCTTTTCTAATAAATTGTTTACTAAATTAATCGTATCTGTGAGCAGGATACTGGGAAATAATTTATTTATATTGTATTCTATTGTATATGCGAGATATGTCATGTTGACAATAAATATAATTACTTACTTTATAAGAACATAAATGAAAAATCAAAATGGAGTCACAACAACCAATTGTAATTAAATTTGTATTTGCAAAAAAATAAAGTACTTTTTGAAAGCACGTTTCAGGGCGCAATAATAAGATACCAACTTATTTTCCGTAAATATTTAATGAGAAAGCAGAGACCTTTGCGAAGGCCGGTAATAATCTATAAATAGCTTCGAAAACTGCGTACAATGTACGCTTAACTGTTGAAAACAGTTGAAGAATCGGTCTTTGTAAAAGTTAAATTGCGTTTAAGAATTCATCAATATAAGTCTAGACGTACGAAAAGTCATTATCCGTCATTAGAATAGAAAATATATAAAAAAAAATATAAAGAAGTTTGCAATTTTTCTGTCAACAATACTGTTTTGTCAGACGATACGCGGTGGAAATTATTAAATTATGTGAAATGTAAAAAAAACTATTTTTTACAAACACTTCCACCATATTTGTTAACAACACGCAACATGTTTCACTATACAGAAGTTTCTTCGGACGTTACATCTCGAGTGAACAAACTTAAACAGTAAAGGAATATTTAAATAACTAGGTATAATAAAACAATATAGAAATTTTGAAAATATAAAAGGGTCTGGGAATTTTTAAGTACTAGTCCTACACCTAAACTAACTAAAATTATTAAAATATATTTAACAGAAGTGAATTATTGAGTTCTATCTGATCGTTTAACAAACAGTTTGAACATTTGAGCTTATTTATTTCTAGAAACTCCAGTATATTTAATTTATGACCCTTATTTTCATTGCGTAAAATTTTAATTTTTTATCAAGGGCATTACCGATTTAGGTTAAGTGGTTTGCATAAATGCATTCGGTTTTTCCCTTGATGAAACCTTTATAGTGCTCATTTGATTTCAAAATATGTGGCCTCAATGAATTCAAAATTCGAATAAGTATAAGTATAGTTAAGTTTTATAATTTTATTATCTCATTGAGACCATTTATTAATATAGGGCAATATTTTATTTACACTTTGTCATCTCTTTTTTATCTTTTTGTCCGACCTTAAACAGAATCAAAAAAAAAATAACGCTTTTATATTTTTACTTAATTACATACTTAAATTACATAGTGCACTCTCTCGAGGAAGATCTCGTATAAAGAAAGGTTTTTTATCTTAAGAAGTCTAGGAAACTTAACTCAAAAATACTTTGGAAGATACAATTTTTAAAAAAATAACTGTTTATGTTTCGTTTCAGCTGTGAATAACTTGAACATGAGTACGTTAAAATAAATGGCCAACGCTATATTATGGCAGAAGGATGGTTTACTAGTGCCACAGAACCCTTAAAGTCCATCTACTCCCTGGGGACAGCCAACCCCTATAACGAGGGTATTTAACCTTTTTTAGTGCAAGGGCCAAAAATCGATTTCACATCGTCCGAAAGACCACTATGATCCACGTCACTTTACCACCTTATCAATAAAATAAAAAACATATAATTATAAAGTGTAATAATCTTTATTGGTTCAAGAATTCAATCAATCAATCAATGCGATTTTTGACATTGTTTATTTTTGACAAGTGTGTCGATATTTGGTTTTATTTTTGTGGTTGCAAACTGCAAACTTCCTTCCAGATGTGCTTCTGTAACTCTCGACCTTGTTTTAGACTTCCCATTCTTCATACGAGAAAACAGCTGCTCGCACACATATGTGCCCCCAAACAGAGACATCATTTTCTGAACGGATTTCAGGAAACGAGTTTTGTCGATATATTTTGAATAAGAATCAAGAAGAGCCATGTCAACCTTGTCTTTCAGTTCCGAATTACACTGCAAATCAATAAGCTCCATCTGAGAATTTTGTGGAATATCTTCAACGGATACACTGAATTGTATTATTTATCTCTGAAGTCAAAAAATCTTGATTGGAAAATCTAGTGTTGCGACATATTTATCCACATCTGTACATTCGTAACTCTTCAGTTTAGGAAAGTGCGTAAACTCTTTCTTTCAATAACTGATTTTTCCATAAATCCGGTTTAAACTCAAAATTGAGGAATTATTTTGGTTTCCATGAAGGAGGCGATTTCTTTCTTGAGTTCAAAAACGCTTTTTAGCATTTTACCTCTGCTCAACCAACGAACATCAGAAAAATATGTCATATCACCATACTCGGCATTAATTTCATGTAAAAAAATTTGGAATTCTTGTGGTTGAGGCCGTGTGATTTAATGAAGTTTACAGTTTTTAGAGCACTTTCATCACCTCATCAATATTTGTCTGTTACAACTGTAGAAAGGGTTGTCAATTCTAAATTATATAGTCTCAGTAGTGTCATCAAACACTTATAAGTATCACATCCTTTTGTAGTTCCTTTAATCGGAAAAAGGGCTGCCATCTCTTTAGTGATTTCAAAAATATTATCAATACACCGAATGAATATAGCTAATCGAGCGGTATCGGTTAAATCTGTGCTTTCGTCGAGCGCAACAGAATAGTGTACGAACTTCGATGAACGTTCTTTTAGTGAATTTTCAATGTCTGCCGCTAACTCTTCGATTCTTCTGGCGACAGTAACACTTTTGACTTTAGAAAAAAAGGTTGTTTTTGAGACGGGTAAAATACTTCAGCGGCGGCCTCCATACATTCCTTGATAAACTCACCATCAGTAAAAGTTTTTAATTTCAAAGCCATATAATGTAGTTAACCTTCACGCTTGCTTCATTTTCAATATTCTGCTTTTGAAAACTATCTTGCTGTCATTGAAGCTGACTTTTTAGAGCTCTCACTTTATCCTGTCGTAATTGTCCTTTGATGGTCTCAAACTTTGTGGCATGCTTTGTATCCTACTGTCTTTTTAAGTGGTATCATTTCAAGACTGAAAGGGATTCTTATTAGCACTAACGAACAAGTACAACTCAGTCCACTTTTCTTGAAATTAATGTCACTCGAAATTTCGAGCAGCTACGAGACTAGACTAGTAGGTCCCTCTAGTAGTGATAATTTCTAGAATCATTAGACTAGACATGCAACGCCATCTAGTAGCCTTGTGGCTAGTCGTGATCGCGAGTTCACATCGTAACTAGTTGGCGCTAGTGTCATTCGCGGGCGAGGCGCAATGCAATATTTTCTTTAGCCTCTAGGAGCCGCAGAGAAATTAGAAGGAGGGCCGCATGCGCGGTTTTGATGTCGTCTAGAGAAAATTTTTGAAGCTGTCTATACTACATCAGCGCTTTCGAAGAATAGATTCTCTTTTATTGTACAAAAAGTTAGGCGTCATACATCTTTATATTATGAAAATTACTCCTAATATCGGTTTTAAGAGTTTTTCGATTTAGAAAAATTACCTAGATTTCGAAGAAAACATATTTTTGGAGAATCTGCTGCAAGTATGATCAGGTGCATAAACACGGCTGCGGAGATAAAAGAACACCGAATACGAACGCTAAAGGCGATTAGTTTGTCGCCAAATGAGGTATTTTGAACTTTATTCTTTTTGTACCCACTTAGTGCTATCTGTCACTCCTTAGCATAAAAGTCAACATTGAGAATGGTACATTGAATATCGAAAAGGCAGGAATAGAATCTAATCATTTTTAGAACGCCATCTCAATCGAGTTGATTAAGTATTGTTGTAAAGAACAATTGTGCGAGAGATTAGTTAATTTTTAATTTTTGATGCAGGTAATAACTTTTGAGCGTTACATCCAACCCCCGTTCCCTTTTTGAAACGAGGCATATCAATCTTTTACTATCTTATGGAACAGATATGAGACAGGATAGACAAAAAAATACATTTACTCCATACCACACAGGCACTTGATAAATTTTGGTCTCAAGTAAATGTAGGGTAGCGTGAGATGAGCTAACTCTGACTGAAATTGATTATTTATTCAGTTCTATACCTAGGTGCATCAATAAATGTATAGCAAACCAACGAGAGTCCACCCATTATTAAATTTAAATTTCCAAACTTTTTGTCAAACCAACCTGAATATTGAATCAAATGTTAAACACATCAAGGTACGCATATATACCAAAAAAAAATCTAAAAAAAATTACTCAAATCAAAAAAAAACGCATTGGTTTCTATGAAAAAAGATAACATGCTATTTCTTAATTTTAAGCTTTATACAACCTTATGAGATGGGAATGATACTAAAGGCCACTTATTTAGGGTAAATATCAAACGACTGAATGTGCATATTCCGTTCTCCAATAGTAAATTTAAAAAATAGGAGTTGATTCTAAAAGCATCTTCCAGGACAGAGAAAAATGTTTTAATAAATAATACTAAACTACTGGATTCAGGTAACGTTTTGACGCAAATGCAGTTATAGTAAATTGCAAATGTTCTATTGTAATAAAATGGCGTGTGGGTTAAATTCCTTTTTAACGTGTTCCATTTTTATTTGTATGCAAATTTTAAAATGTCCCTCGTAGGCCAACTAAATCACTCTTGTTACTTCGAGAGTTTGGATCAGAGTAACGTTTATAAAATAGTTGGTAGTATTGCTCGCTTTCACTTCTTTCCAGATAAACTGACAAGAATGACGTCATTTGGAGTCAATATTACATGTCAGTATTATTTCTGGCATTTATTCTATAAATAGCGATTTTCTATATTAATTGTATATTCTGAGGAAAAAATAGATTAGTTTTCTAAAACCACTTTACCTAACCCCCACCCTTTAACCATATGTTTATATATTGTTTCGGTATAGAGAACCTTTATCAGATGAAATATTGTCAAATGCACTACACACGCAAATACCTAACCTTAATTCCAATACTTTATTCTCATTTTAAGATCAATAATAAGAAACCATTTAAATTTACCTCGTCATTTAAGACTACCTAGATATTCTTTTTAATAACTTTCATACTTTTAACATTACCTTTTTAAGGTTCATTGGTTTGTTTTCTAAATGTAAAGTTTTGAAGTTGCCATTAACTTTCTTTTATACAAAAATAAAAATTACTTTAACTTACTATATTTTACATGTTCCCAGAACCAGAGGACGTAAGAGAAACTAATAATTAATTAATTAACACTCAATTCCAATTTTCTCTCTATTAAATGAGAATGAAGCCCTTGAAGAAATAATAAAATAAATGTAAAAAAATATTTTTTAAAAAGTTTTTATTGACCTGGAAAGTGAAAAATAATAAAACTTACATAAACACAAAACTTTTAAAAATT
The DNA here is from genome assembly GCA_030620095.1 of Kuschelorhynchus macadamiae. Taxonomy (NCBI): domain Eukaryota; kingdom Metazoa; phylum Arthropoda; class Insecta; order Coleoptera; family Curculionidae; genus Kuschelorhynchus; species Kuschelorhynchus macadamiae. The sequence goes on from JAUTXW010003895.1 coordinate 492,570, forward strand.
TTTATATTTTCTTAAAAGTTTGAGGCTTTATCTCAATGACATCTCACGTCTTGAGCTTTTAAGAAAATATTGAAATTTTTAAAAGGTTTGTTTTTATGTAAGTTTAATTATTTTTTAATTTTCACTTCAGTAGTTTATAAACAAAACCAATGTTTTAATATTTTTTTACACTTATTCTATTTTATACTTTTTAGCATTAGTTTTTACTCACTCTGTATGAGACCTTCATAATTGGGTACCATAGTGTTGTATTGTCCTCGGGTTTTGTATGTATACCAAATTTCAATCAATTCCGAAAACGGGAACTGTGTTTTACTTTGTAGCATTATTTTTAGTATAAGACATTCGATTGAACATCCTAATATTGTATGGTCATCCGGTTTATGTATGTATTCAAATCTTGGTCAATGTTGCCTCAGATTTCGTCGGGTCCACGCAGCTGACTTAATATGAGAATCAGAAATTCATCTGAAATTTACTCCATTAATTTGATTCTTTGTTTGGAGATTAGGTTTTATTTTGCAATAGGGTATAAGGTTTAGTACAAGTTTTTTACAAAAATTATATTTATTTGTCAATATTTTTTCTCTACAAATAAACCACTGGCTACTTCAAAACCATGAAGCAAAATCATGATCCAAATTAAAAGGTATACTAGGGCGCCTTATTATAGAATATGCTGAAGGTTTAGCAGCTTTTGTAACTTCACTAGCTTTGTTGTACCTTGCTGGACGAGTTCATCATCATCTTCTATACCAAAATACAGGGATTATTCAAAATAGTCTCAAACATTGTGGAACATTTCTGGCCACGCCAATTCTTGAATCTTTAGACAATCCAAGTGAAGTCCTCTTCATAGTGTTGGGGCTGAAGTTTTAAGTATCTGATACCGTTTTTGTGTTATGGGTAGACGTGGTACCAAAAGTAAAATTGAATGGAGCCGCTGATACCACTGTATAGTGAATTATATTGGTAAAGTACAAAATTGACCTCTTTAGTAAAAAAGCTGGACTTTTTGGCGCTAGTATGTTTCCTGGGAGAATGCTGAAGTTGGCTATTGGTTACCCACCTGGAAGAGATTGCCGGCATAAAAAAGAAAGCAGAAAGAAGCCAGGAAGGACAAAAAAGTTCAGAACATATTTTGACGGTGGATTATAAACGGTCAACCTCTGAAGCCCGAAAGCCGACGAAGAAAAAAAGTATAATCTCAAAGGATGTCAAGCAGTAATATACTAGTGCCCCATCCGGACACAGGGTGATCTTATGGTTAACATAACAATAGTAGAAAGGAAGGTATCCAAGAACTGCCGGGATAACATGGGCCGTCACCTGTCGGGATACGGATAGAAGGGTTCCGGGAGGAAACAGGAGGAACCCGGAAGCTGGCCGACTTATTATACAGGTATTTTCACAAACTAAACTTCGAAAATATGTCCACATAGCGCTAGACTGAGAAAATTGATGTAAACAATACCAGACACTAGTAACTTTTGTCCGAATGAAACAAGAATCATATACGATCCGTTTCTTCATTTCTTCCAACGAATTGGCTGTATATTTTTGTTGGTCAAATGAACCTAAAGGAATAATTCAAAAGGAGTTAAATCAGGTGATCGTGGTGGCCATTTAATACGACCTGCTCTGTCAACTCACTTTTTGGGAAAAACTGCATTTTCGACATCGGATAGTGGGGAAGAGCACTATACTTGTAGCAAATGAGGTTTTATAGCAACAATCATTATCTTCGATAACAGCCAATAGAGCTAGATCAAAGATGTATTTTTAACACTATATACAAATTACTAGGTAGAAAAAACGACCCAACATTTCCAAAAATGGTCTCGAACACATTTTATTTACCTGACTGCTGGGTATGAAGTTCTCGAAATAGCCTTGTCCATCAGGAAAAAATATGGCTGATTAACTATCTTAATTAAAAAAAATAAATATTAATTTTCTTCAGCAAACCCACAAACATTGCGACCGGTTTTCTATTGGGATTGTTTCTTTTTTATTTTACTATTAACCAAAATTGTTGTAAACGTAATTGTATTATTTTATTTACACTCCTGTTTTATTCAAGATTGTCTGAAGTGCAATGTAGTCTTTGGTTTGTTCACCAAAGTCTCCGATTGTTGTAAACACCACTCCCACTTGCAAAGGGTGATTTCGATTTGGGTGAAGACAGTGCCAACCCGAGTCTGGTGGTTTAACTAGTAGCGCATTACAAACAACTACGTATACCGTTTGCCTTCTTGGAAGCTTCTTTATCACAATAGAAGAATTCCTGAATCTCAATTAAGTACTCTTTTTAAAATATATCATCAATCAAATCTGGCTTTTTGCAGGCTTCGCAACCAGCTGCATGTCACTGATGAGCCCCAACAGGGCGAAACTCACGATTTTAAAGATAAAGCTTGGAAAGGCTTCCAAGATCCAACGCCTTGTGCACATCGGTCGCATTCGACTTTTCTCTTTATCAGGATCATAGATTTGCTTATAGTCTCTGGGCATAGTCTTGGTCTCCGGATTCACAAGTGTATCGTCAACTATAAGTCCCAAACGTGTGGGTTGATTTAGTTCTGAAACGTGTCGAGATATCGAGGCTGGAACATCTACTCCCTACACTAATCGAAATCACATCCAAACTTTATTTTTGGAACACACACAAAAGAACTGCTCGTGTTCTTATTTCCATCCCGGAGACTTTTGCCTTTTTCTGCGGTCACGTCTTGATTAGTTCAAAAACCTATCATACAATATTACTTGATGTGACTTAAAAAGGAAATTTCATCAATATAAAGTTTCACGATATAATGGGACGAATATATCCCGAGGACGAAAATACCCAAAACCAACCTTTTTTGAATAAAAATGTGAAAAGGCCTTTCGGCTTACAACGTTCGTTGATAGCGAAATGAAAATCCTATATTTTACATACTTCCATATTATGTCGCAGACTTTTTTTTCTACCTCATGTATCAACACGGGTCAACACCTCAGGCGCTGTAGTCAAATAATGAGAATTCCAATTTATTTCAGCTTTTTATTATAAAATTTATAAAAAAAAGTTCTAAAGCAGCATCTAAACGTTTTTAAAGAATATTCTTTTTCAATAAAAAGTTAGAGGCATAAGTTTTTGCTTTTTAGTCGGTGAAAGCGGACGAATTGTATTTTTTGCAATATATTGAGAAGTATCAGTTTTTCAAAGAAAGTAGGTAGAGAATTTGTAATATATTCCTACACAGGGTGTTTCTTAATGTCATGTACATACTGAAGGAGGTTAATCCTTGGCTTGTTTCATGAGTAAGAGTACTAAGAATTTTTATGAAATATGTTTTAATTGATTCGTTTTCAGATACAGAATGTTTAAATTTTAATTTTTTTTGGAATTGGAATTAATGTAACTTTTTTCGGATCACGATCCGCTTGCTTGCCCCAAAAAAAATGTCTTTAGGGACAATGACTTAGTTTGGTAGAACTATCAGATATCCAAACAGTTGCAGGTCTTCAAAGTGTCAAAAATGTAATTTTCTCGAAAACAGTGGAATTTAGGTATAATATAGAGGATCCTACTGCACCGGTTTAGAATAGAATCGGCAACACAGTGTTACAGGGTTATAGAGCATTATAAATTCATAATATTTAAAATTATTTATTTATTTAGATGTAGCAAATATATATTTTTTAGGTGAAGATGAAAATTAATGCAATAAATCTCTCTCTCTCTCTCTCTCTCTCTCTCTCTCTCTCTCTCTCTCTCTCTCTCTCTCTCTCTCTCTCTCTCTCTCTCTCTCTCTCTCTCTCTCTCTCTTGCTTCTCATTTGCAATTGTAAACACCTAGCAGCGTAACTCTTTTGTTTCTGGTTCAATACATTTTTGTACAAGGCAACAACTGTCACATTACTGGAATTAACTAAGATATAATAAGTAAAATCAAAAGAACTCTGTAGGTTTCACCGTGGATTATAATTATCAATGTTACCATACTATCATAATTGATAGTATAAATTAATTAAATATCTTATCACATCAATTCAGCGACCCCATATCTCGAATAACAGCAAACTGCAACAACGTTGGTATCTTCTTCTTGAATACAGATATTTTGATAAACAGGTGGTTTATTTAAATAAAAGATTTGGTTTTTAATAAAAACTTAGACTTTTATTAACAAAAATAAGAACTTGTGAATTACTGTACAAAAATAATACTTAAAATTAATAAAAAAATGATTAAAATCTAGAAAATGACGGAATTTATTTTACAAACTTGTGCAAAAGAAAAAATAATATTTAAGTTAAATAAACTATAAATTTAACTCCTGAAAATACGTAAAACTTACTCCCCAAATAAATACTACAATCAAATTAAATATCTTTTATAAACCCCCAACTTTCACAACCCACTGTATAAGTAAAGCCCCCAGAAAAGAAAAATTCAAAATCAACAGTAACTACTAGAACTTTGACACAGACTAACTCTTGATTTAGAAATAAAAAAAAAGGTCGACACTTAATTTGACAATTAATAAATAGTATCATAGGTGTCGCCTAGAGTTCTACTTTATGTGAGAATTGTATTAAACTGAAAATATGACATTTCTGTCTGAAGAAAATAAAAGTATATTTTATATAAATGTCTAAAACTTAAACTACCTTATCAGCGTTCTGGATCAAAAACGCCACGGCGAAAAAAAATAAAGGCAAAGAAAAACTCTCTCAGGCAATATTTTCTGAAGGGAAATAGTGGTTCCCAAATAAAACATGGAATTGTTGAAACGCCTTTTATTAAAAATCTTCTATTGTATTTTTAACACAGTAAAGTGATAATTTATTATGATTGAATCGGACCAAATAAAATGTTTCAATTATTATTAATTTTAACTTAAATGAAAGCTGGGAAAGAAATCTTCGCAAATATCGCAATAATTTTTTTTCCAGAATTTTTTTATATATGGAGGGAGTAGAATATTTTGTTACGACTTACCTAAATTTTGTATACTAAATCAATTCTCATATCCTTCATAACAGCAAATTTATTTATAACATCCTCATAAACTGGATGATTTGCCCTAATCTCCTCCAGAAATTCCTTTTGAATTGGAATATTCCCAACAGAAGTAAGTCTTTCTTGAGATATTGTATTTCTTAAATAAGTTTTTACACATTTGAAGTACGAAAAACTTCTGTCCACTGCAACACTTGTCGACCGTATTGTCAAAATAAGGGAAAACAATTTATATGCTTCAGTAGAAATATATTTATTTTTATGAATTTTTTTCACTTGCTCTTGCAGCGATATATTTCAATTACTTTCATTGGCAAAAATAAGACCAAGTTCATTTTTAAGTCGCTGACTTTTTGAAAATATTTCCCCATATAACTGTAACAAATTTTCAAACGGGCCAGTCGGACACTTTAAACTATATTCGGAAAATTTCGCAGAACCTGCCAAACATGAAAATGTAAGTTTTTCACAGTCTTGAAATCTTAGTGTCAATTCCATTAAAATATGGTCCAATATTTCATATACTTAGCCCTAATTTCTTCAGGTGAAAGCTTAGCAAGCTCATGTTTGTAATGATTTATTTATGTAATAGAATTTGCTTCATCAAACATGGTATTAAAAAAATGTTTATTTCTTTTTTTACAGAGCGCCTCACGACAGCGTTTTATATTAGATATACAAAAATGAATGTCAAGCGATTTTTTTGAACGTCAAATAGTATGTCCTTGATTGAGAAAATGTCATTAAACGCTAATGCCAGAAACGTGAATTCAAAATCGTTCATCTCACCTAAAAATCCTTTCGCAATGCGGATTGATTTTTCATCAGATTTGTCATAGTTTGTAATAAATTCAAAGACGTCTTTTAATTTATTCCAGTCTTGAACAATCACATTTACTAACTTCGAATTTGAAGTTGTAACAACACCATAAATAAATATAACACTTCTAATATACTATTGTGTTAAAAAAAAACATATTATGTCAAAAAGAAACCGCGGTAAATTTATTTTATTTTGTTGTATACAGAATATTTGTTTCCACTATACATGGTATAGGCCAAGCAAGAAATACATGCAGCAGAATGAGAATTTTATTTTGTAGCAGAAACCTTAGTTTGATAAAAAATGGTTTCTTGAAATACGTATTTTCTGTTTTGATCTACGGATTCAAGACGTACACCAAAACAATATCGACAAATTAGAGTCGTTTAAGTTGTGGAAACAGAAAAGAGTGGTTAACACTGTGAAGGCGAGAAAACTACAATACCTGCATCATATAGTGAGGGGAGACAGATATGACTTGCTGGCACTTATAATGCAAGAAAGAATCATAGGAAAAAGGAGTCAAGGAAAAAGACGCATATTATGGTTAAATAATCTGAAAACATAGTTTAACTGCAGTTCCACTAACCTCTTTAGAACAGCGGCATCCCAAATTTAAATAGCTGTGATGTTTGCCAACCTTCTTAGATGAGACGGTACATGAAGAAGATTTATGGGTAGCCCTGAAGGCACGAGTCAGCCCCTCAAAAATTAAAAACACCTTAAATATTTTTCCTTTTTCTGTATATAAAAACATTTTGTTTCAACTATACAGGGAGGCCTGTGATAAAAAGTTATAATGGGAAATCTAATCCTTTGAATAGTTTTTAAGGTAAAGGGTGTTAAACATTGCTCAAAACCCATACAAAATAAATGGAAAAACAAGGTGGCACCCAATTAATTATGTCAATATATTTAGCGAATGGAACTTCCCAAAATATAAAAAAAGTTGTATGTGACCCCAAGTCTGGAAACGCTGTGTTTCCAAGATAAAAAAAGAATATAATTAATAAATATTACAATGTAATACCCTGCATATCAAGAAGAGAGCATTTTTTTATTATAGGAACTATCTCGACATCAACATTTAAGGTATTTTTCTTTCTTTTTCTCTCTTTGCTTATAAGGACTCTGCATTATAAATGCAGAGTCCTTATAAGCAATATTGTACAGGGTCATTTGTCAAATTGTAATACAGCGATTATTCAAAATAATCTCAAACATTGTAGAGAATTTCTCTCTTAATTTGCGGCGACTGTGATATCAAGGTGCCGAACTCACTTAGGAATCGGAGGCACCTGTAAAATAGTGAATTATATTGGTAAAGTACAAAATGTACTCTCTTGAATACTAGTGTGTTCCTTGGGAAAATTAGAGATCTGTCACGGGAAGAAAAGAAGCAGCCATTACTGACGAGCTGTAAGAAGAGTTCCTGAGGGAATCTCGGAGACCCCTGAAGTTACCTGGATAAAAAAAGAAAGAAGAAGAATAAACGGTAGAAACGATTCAGGATGAACAAAGAAGTTCGGAACATATTAGGATGATAGATCAAAGTCATCCTCCGAAGCAGAAGGCCGGAGAAGAAAGAGAAGAAAAGCTCCAAAGAATGTCAAGCAACAAAGCTGTCAAAAAAACGTCAACACAAATTTTTCAAGGCTTTCATAAATAAACAATTTAATTTTTTTGTAGAATACCCTGTATATTGTTATATGTTGAATTTCTATACGGAATTCTAAAAATATTTGATTTAACATCAAGTATAACTTCAATTAGCTCTAAATATTTATAAACATTGGATTTATTAAAATCACGGTAGCCAGATATGAACTGCTATCGAGAACATGTCATATTCTCGGGTAATACGTTTTTGAAGGTTGTAGTTTAAATTATAAAATGCGGTATACATAAGAAGAAAAATGCGATATGGTGGGATTGTATTATAAAAATGATGATATTGCATCCGCAATAGGAGCGGAATACAAGCGCATTTTTCGAAATAGAACTGTTTCGTCGCAAAACACATTATATTTAAGAACTCAAGAACTATTAAATGATAAAAGTGAACAGTGGTCGTAAACGAAGAGAAAGGATTAGATATATTATTTTATTTTGAAGGTAACAGATCAGAAGTGCAAGTAAGGAATTTTTTCAAAATATATTATGGAGTGACGAAGCCTCAATTACAAAAAAAATACAGAATTAGAATAGTCTTCTCAAAATCCTCGATCTATCAATAAAATAAGAATTTTAAGGATGACAATCGATACACGTGTGGTACGGTTTATTAAAAAATCAAATAATAATACTATAATTTAAATAATATGGAGAACGATCTTTGAACTTTTTGAGAGAAAAAACTCAAAACATGCAATCTTTCACTAAGTCAATATGCCCAATTGTTATGGCATTAGGTTATGCCTGTAGTTTTACAGCAAAATTATGAAACATAAATCAGTCCTCCTGAGATTATTGGCTGGCCGACAAACATCCCAGATCTTATGCCACTAGACTTTTTTATAGGAATTCTTAAAAAATAAAGTATATTCCGAGGGTAGTAGAAGCCTGAAAGATTCTGATTATATTTTATCATTATGTTAACCACCAGTATCCTCTTTTTGTTGTTGGTGCAATAAATAAATTAGATGATTACCGAAACTACATAAATAAAAACGGTGGTCAACAGTTGTAAATAAATTACTGCATGTTAAAAACCTAATGTTTATTATGTTGCATCGTTTTTTGCGACATATTAGGTCTTTTTCATCTTTTTTTCTCAGAAATTTAGCCGCGTGACCTGCCTATTAAAACGATCTAGATTTATGTTCTATCTGTCAAACTTCAAGAGCAAAAGTAAATCGGTAAATTTCCATTATCCGGAACTTTCCCTCGTTCCCATTTTCCCATTTAATTTTTCTGCAAAATTTAAAGTCATTTGAACAAGATTTTTTACGATGATTTTTTAAAAAAATTATTTGGCCGCCATTTGAAATCAAACCAATATGCATTTTTTCACACTGAATTCTTAAATATTTTATTAAGCCGGCATTTTGTTCCGACATCTTGGATTCGTACTAAACTATTACCAGTTGATTCCAACATAATACTTGATGTTTTTGCAAAATCTGAGACAAATTGGATGAGTGGCTTTGTAATAATAATTCTTTTTAACGTTTCACCAGCCATTTTGTTCCTCGATATTGTATTTTCACCAAAATAATACCCGGTCATCCCCATAAGACCTTTAATTTTTGACCAAACTTTGAAGTCAATGCGCGAACAACAGAGAGACAGACAGACGGACCGACGGAATCAATAAAACATATTTTTTGGCATCTAGAGACGCTAAAACGTAAAAATGTGTAAAACCTGAGACGGTTAAAGCATAACCCATATAACGATTACAAACATTTTATTTGGCAGCCATTTTGTTCGGCCATTTTGAATTAGTTCTACAATTTTACTAGTTGATCCTTATACCACAATTATGGCAAGTTATAGTACACAATTTGAAATCAAACCATCAAGCAGTATCTTTCAGACTGAATTTTTAAATATTTTATTAAGGCGCCATGTTGTTCCGCCATCTTGGATTCGTACCAAAATGTTACCAGTTGATTCCGACATAATACTTGATGTTTTCGCAAAATTTGAGGTAAACTCGAACGAATGGGAAGTTTTTTAATTATATTTTTTAACATTTTACTAGGCCGCCATTTTGTTTCGCCAAATTAGATTTTTACTAAAATATTACCAGCTCATCCCTAAATGATCCTTAATTTTTTACCAAAAGTCAATCGGGTAAGTAGTTTTTTAGCTGCGCCGTGAACAGACAGACCGACAGACAGACAGACGGAATTGAGAAAACATGTTTTTCGTCATATATCGACCCTGAAACGTGAAGATGTGAAAAAATCTCGAGGGTGATTTTTTTCACGATTACAATACTTCCCTTTTACGACGGAAGTAAAAACATTCCCCTCTTTGTCTGTTGGTACCAAATTTAGGTAGAAACAGTTTTAGCGCCTTTATTTCGTTTGGTAGGTAGTACCTACTCTGGGATATTTTTTTAAAACGAAAGTGAAAATCATTTAGCTCAAAGTTAAGACATCTAGCTTATATAGTTATTGTAAACATGGAAATTATTTATTTTGAAACGTCAATATTTCGAAACCAACTTCACAACAAATTCTTAAGGTTTATGAAAAGCCCTAAGATTTATTTGATAACTTTTTAAATAAAGGAGCTAGGGAGGGTGTCAATATATAAAAAATGACCCTGAATACAGCCCTTCGATTGCTTTTTAATCCGCTTTATTATTTCTGAACTCCTTATTTTATAAGAACATGAAAGGAGAGATAATATGGAGACAATAACAAATTGTAATTAAATTTGTATTTGCAAAAAATATTAAAGCACATTTCGGGGAACAATAATAAGATACCAACTTATTTTCCATAAATATTTAGTGAAGAGATAATGTAAAACAGGGACGAAAATCGTAATGAGAAAGATGAGACCCTTGAAAACGTTGGTAATAATCTATAAATAGCATCGAAAACTGCGTACAATGTACGCTTACCTGTTGAAGGCAGTTAAAGAGCAGGTCTTTGTTAAAAGTTAAATTGTGTTTAAGAACTTACCAATTTAAGTCTAGACGTCCGAAAAGTCATTGCCCGACAGAATAGAGAATATATAAAATAAATATAAAAGTAAACTGTTTTCCGACTTTTTTGTAAATTGTCGTGTAGAAAAAAAATAATCAACTAAGCAATGGAACGGAGTTTCAAGACACATTAATAGTTTAAGGTTTTTTGGAGTTTTATGATGATTGATTTTACTTTTTCCCCATGCCTGCGATTTAATCTTTATTTAAGATGATCTGCAATGCAACAATAAGATAAAAGCGCCTAATGTATTAGAAGTAAACATATAAAGACATTAAAATATTTTTTCTTGATTTTGCCTTAATTCAAATGTTAAATATTTTTAAAATATGTTTTATCAAACTTCGTATTTCCTGTATACATATACAGGGTGTCCCACGTATACCGGAAAACTACATTTCATTTGAAAGCTCTGCTTAAATACTTTCTAGAGGTGTTTCAACATTTAATCTAATCTTATTACAAAGTTTTTTTATCAAAAAGTTTTCAAAAACTGCATTTTTAGGCTACTTTTAAATGGACTAATAGTTTTTTATTTGATGTCGGTAAACATCCATTTTTTGCCAAATTGATAAGCAATACGTGAAATACAAAAAATGAAAAATTAACCATTTTACTTTGTATAATAAATAAATGAAATGCATTATTTTTATGCGGCGAATTTTCCTCCCCATACCAGTCGTACATAAAAATTAATCAGAAAATTCTAAAAAAATCGAGTTGCTTATAAACACATTCGTTTATTTTCTTGATTGTTTTAACTTTGAATTTTCGGTAATTTTTGTGCTCATATGGTTTGCAGGCTTGCAGGCGCAAAACATATTTTTTGGCATCTAGAGACGCTAAAACGTAAAAATGTGTAAAACCTGAGACGGTTAAAGCATAACCCATATAACGATTACAAACATTTTATTTGGCAGCCATTTTGTTCGGCCATTTTGAATTAGTTCTACAATTTTACTAGTTGATCCTTATACCACAATTATGGCAAGTTATAGTACACAATTTGAAATCAAACCATCAAGCAGTATCTTTCAGACTGAATTTTTAAATATTTTATTAAGGCGCCATGTTGTTCCGCCATCTTGGATTCGTACCAAAATGTTACCAGTTGATTCCGACATAATACTTGATGTTTTCGCAAAATTTGAGGTAAACTCGAACGAATGGGAAGTTTTTTAATTATATTTTTTTAACATTTTACTAGGCCGCCATTTTGTTTCGCCAAATTAGATTTTTACTAAAATATTACCAGCTCATCCCTAAATGATCCTTAATTTTTTACCAAAAGTCAATCGGGTAAGTAGTTTTTTAGCTACGCCGCGAACAGACAGACAGACAGACGGAATTGAGAAAACATGTTTTTCGTCATATAGCGACCCTGAAACGTGAAGATGTGAAAAAATCTCGAGGGTGATTTTTTTCACGATTACAATACTTCCCTTTTACGACGGAAGTAAAAACATTCCCCTCTTTGTCTGTTGGTACCAAATTTAGGTAGAAACAGTTTTGGCGCCTTTATTTCGTTTGGTAGGTAGTACCTACTCTGGGATATTTTTTTAAAACGAAAGTGAAAATCATTTAGCTCAAAGTTAAGACATCTAGCTTATACAGTTATTGTAAACATGGAAATTATTTATTTTGAAACGTCAATATTTCGAAACCAACTTCACAACAAATTCTTAAGGTTTATGAAAAGCCCTAAGATTTGTTTGATAACTTTTTAAATAAAGGAGCTAGGGAGGGTGTCAATATATAAAAAATGACTCTGAATACAGCCCTTCGATTGCTTTTTAATCCGCTTTATTATTTCTGAACTCCTTATTTTATAAGAACATGAAAGGAGAGATAATATGGAGACAATAACAAATTGTAATTAAATTTGTATTTGCAAAAAATATTAAAGCACATTTCGGGGAACAATAATAAGATACCAACTTATTTTCCATAAATATTTAGTGAAGAGATAATGTAAAACAGGGACGAAAATCGTAATGAGAAAGATGAGACCCTTGAAAACGTTGGTAATAATCTATAAATAGCATCGAAAACTGCGTACAATGTACGCTTACCTGTTGAAGGCAGTTAAAGAGCAGGTCTTTGTTAAAAGTTAAATTGTGTTTAAGAACTTACCAATTTAAGTCTAGACGTCCGAAAAGTCATGCCCGACAGAATAGAGAATATATAAAATAAATATAAAAGTAAACTGTTTTCCGACTTTTTTGTAAATTGTCGTGTAGAAAAAAAATAATCAACTAAGCAATGGAACGGAGTTTCAAGACACATTAATAGTTTAAGGTTTTTTGGAGTTTTATGATGATTGATTTTACTTTTTCCTCATGCCTGCGATTTAATCTTTATTTAAGATGATCTGCAATGCAACAATAAGATAAAAGCGCCTAATGTATTAGAAGTAAACATATAAAGACATTAAAATATTTTTTTCTTGATTTTGCCTTAATTCAAATGTTAAATATTTTTAAAATATGTTTTATCAAACTTCGTATTTCCTGTATACATATACAGGGTGTCCCACGTATACCGGAAAACTACGTTTCATTTGAAAGCTCTGCTTAAATACTTTCTAGAGGTGTTTCAACATTTGATCTAATCTTATTACAAAGTTTTTTTATCAAAAAGTTTTCAAAAACTGCATTTTTAGGCTACTTTTTAAATGGACTAATAGTTTTTTATTTGATGTCGGTAAACATCCATTTTTTCTATCAGAATGTCAAAAAAGATTTTTAAAAAACTATTTTTATAATTTACCTTGAAAATTCTCCTCATGTGTTAAAATTTCGATATAAATCGTGATGTTTTTGCCAAATTGATAAGCAATACGTGAAATACAAAAAATGAAAAATTAACCATTTTACTTTGTATAATAAATAAATGAAATGCATTATTTTTATGCGGCGAATTTTCCTCCCCATACCAGTCGTACATAAAAATTAATCAGAAAATTCTAAAAAAATCGAGTTGCTTATAAACACATTCGTTTATTTTCTTGATTGTTTTAACTTTGAATTTTCGGTAATTTTTGTGCTCATATGGTAATTTAACTAAAATTTTGTAAGGCTTGCAGGCGCCAGCATAGTAAACTAAAGCAAATATCAATAATCGAGTTTTCCTTGCCATGGTTTTACATTTTTCATCAAACTGAAAACCACGTCAAAATATTTTAATCGTTAAAATTGCGTGTGAATTTTTATAATTTATGGAGAATGTAATAAAAACATTTCAAGAACATGTAAGCTTTTGACGAAAGGTTTCCCGAGAAAACCACATTACATAGGAAAACAGTAAAAAACATTTTAACAAATTCTCTGCAGTACGGTTCATTCCGCAAAATTACTACAAAAAAGAAAGCCATGTAACCAAAGAAGTCTTGGATTTCTTCCATAATGATCCAGGGAACTCTATCGATCTAGATCAACAACCGATGCCAGTATTGCACTAATCTTCAATTAGCAGAATTCTGAACAACCATAGAATGAAACCATTTAGTTGTCATCTTGTTCACTGTTTGTACAATGGAGATGCAGAAATATATGTTAATTTTTGTGAACTCGTTTTAACTGTTAACACATTGAAAATGTAAAAATACATTTACGTTTTTACTTATATTCCATAGCGTGCTTTTAACTTATTGTAACCTTAGAGAAGATCTCAAATAACGAAGTTTGCATTGCGAGAAACTAAGGCGTTTGTTTATTCCTATTTGGAAATCAATTGAACTTACTGAAAAATACGTGGAGTTTCGTTTCGACGTTACATCAGCATTTGATGGATTCTCTTTTGATCTGCTTTTGTACAAACAGAAGGCGAGTGTCATACATCTTTATATTGTGAAAATCTTTTTTAACTGAACATCATTGCCATTGACTTGCTGGATTACATACATTTTTATTTTTGCAAGGAGTTAACTCTAGGTTAAGGTCGAGTGCTCTTAACAACTGTTTTAACAGTTTTTTAATTTAGAGAAAGTGACTAGATTTTGAGGAACCTTTTTTTTAGAGAAATTGCTACAAGAGTCAACAGAAGCATAAACACGGCTGCTCGATATTGTAAGGCAGAAGATTGAAGAACACCGAATACAAAGGTTAAAAGCACTAAACGCTGTAGAAGTACGAATCGCGAAGTCTGTCGTCTTAAACTTTTCGCGTTAAGAAACCGCTATGCCACTAAAAGATTATTACTAATCAATGTGTGGGAGAACATAGTAGACCTATTGGAAGGCGAATAGTTTGTCGCCGAATAAGTTATTTTGAAATTTATTCTTCCTCATTTGGTGCTATCTTTTACTCTTTAACATAAAGGTCAAGATAAAAGGAAACATAGCTGTATTTTTTTAACGCCTTATCCCAATAGTATTGATTGAGCATTTGTTTAAGGAACAATTATGTGTAATATTAGTTTACCTCTAGTTTTTAGTACATTATTACGTTACATTCAACACCCATTCATATGTAGAACTTCAAATTTTTTAAGCATTGCAGATCATTTTTTTATAGAACAA
The DNA here is from genome assembly GCA_030620095.1 of Kuschelorhynchus macadamiae. Taxonomy (NCBI): domain Eukaryota; kingdom Metazoa; phylum Arthropoda; class Insecta; order Coleoptera; family Curculionidae; genus Kuschelorhynchus; species Kuschelorhynchus macadamiae. The sequence continues at coordinate 507,586 of JAUTXW010003895.1, forward strand.
GTATGAGACAGAATAGACAAAAACTAAACTACATACCACACATGCATTTGATGAACTTTGTCCTCAAGTAAAGGTAGCGTTAGATAAGTTACCTCAGATTACCTAATTAGGTCCATACCCAGGCGCAAAAAAAAATGTGTAACGAACCAAAGAGAGTTCACCTATTATTAAATTTAAATAAAACTAATTTCCAAAAATTTTGTCGAATCATCCCGAGTATTAAATGAAATGTTAAACTCAGCAATATACGCATATATACCAAAAATTACGAAAATACGTTTACTATTTACATTTTCATGCGACTTATTTATTTTTTTACCTGAAAATATAAATGTTGATTGCTTCTGGCATAAATTTTGATTTCCAAGTCTAAAATATTCATTATATAGGTAACAGCTTATTTCTTAATTTTAAACCTTATATAACGTAGTGGGATGGGGCTAAAGGCTATCTATTTAAAGTAAATATTAAATGATTAAATATGCCTATCCCATTCCCCAACAGTATATAAAGCTAATAAAAATCCAATAAATTATTATTAAAAACAACATGTACATTAAATATTACACTTATTTCAATTTTTAATGAATTCTAAATTTAAAAAAAATGGTTGTTTCCAAAAGCCACTTCCAGGGAGAGAAAATTTTTTAATAATCTATAAATTACTCGATTCATGAATTGTTTTGGCGTAAATACAGTTATAGCACATTGCAAATGTTCTATTGTAATAAAATGGCGTGTGGGTTAAATCTCTTTTTAACGTATTCCAATTCGATTTGTATGCAAATTTTAAAATGTCCCTCGTAGGCCAACTAAATCACCCTCTCACTTCGAGAGTTTGGATTAGAGTAACGGTTATAAACGAGTTCGTAGCATTGCCCGATTTTACTCCTTGCCAGATAAAGTGACGGAAATGACATCATTTGGAGTCAATATTATATATCCGCATTATTTTTGCTCGCCAGTGATATGTCAGGAAAACTTAGGAGTAGGCTTTTAAAGAAAATTACTTATGGCAAGTCCGATGTTAAGAAATTACTGGATATATTTTGTATATTCAATTTAGGTAGCTACTAAAACTATGAAAAACAATTCTCTATTTACAGAACTTTTTCAAATTAACTATTGATGTACAAATGCACTACACTGTACACCTAACCCTAATTATAATACTATATTCTATATTCTATATACCTAACCTAACCTAACCTAACCCTAATTATAATACTATATTCTGGTTTTAAGATCAATATTTAAGCTGTTCAGAATGATGTCAAATTTGATATCTAAAATGGCCATCTGTAGGCACATGTCGATTTTGTGCTTTATTTTCAATAAATCTGGCTTTATATATAATTACAATGACTTGTTAAAATGTATTATACGCACCGGAAATTCAGTTAAAACACAAAAATATGTTTTAAAAAATAAAGTAGCGGGTATTCTATCAGATATATATATATATATATATATATATATATATATATATATATATATACACGTGACAATATGAATTATTTAAGAGCTCTAATAATTGCTAATAATATAACCTGTATTGTCTTGTGAGTGTTTTAAATAGTGATGCCATAAAAAATCATATTTATGTCAAATTTGTTTTAAATGTAAATGTACTGTTAATTTTTTTATTAAAAGTTTTTTAGATACTTAAAATATGTTAATAATAAATAAGTGGACATTAGAGCACAACTGTATTGACGAAGGTAAACACACATGTGTATTGACCAAATAAATATTTTTGAATTTTGAATATATATTAAAAACTACAGTCATCTGCAGATTTCAGACTATAGAAAAAAAATAAATTTTAACTAATAAAACTGCAATTGTAGAAATAGTAATGTACAAAATAAGACTGCCGCTTTCGAAAGATTATCGCCCCCAGCTTCGGGTCGCGCGAAAACATTCTTTCTCAAGAGGCAATCCATTACTTTGCGTTCGATATACACAAATATTAGGATTTTGATATAAAGACCAAACAATAATTTACCAATTTACAAGACAAACAAAACCTAAATTAAATTTGCTCTCCTGAAGTCATGTAAAGTTCTTCTTAACTTCATTTTGTCGCCTTGTGTTTGGCAAAAATGATTACGTTATTTTTTTGTAGTTGAAAGCACAGACTAATCCAATGTAAAGTCTAGACAAAACGTTAAGTTATAAAGTTGGGAAAAATTTTGTTCTAACATTACGATCACTAGTTTTATTGTCCTTTTCTCTATAATACAACGACATCCGACTGGCTTCCATATTCATAACAAGCACCTTAAAGCCTAAAAGGGGGTTCTGGCAAATCTGTAGATACTAGATAAAAAGTGGTAGAACATTTTCGAGTTCGACTTACAAATCAACTTTAACCATGCTTACTGATCATGGCTAACTTAACCCTCAACGGCTACTCTGCGGTATCAGATACCTTTCAATATTTTATCAGATAATATTCTGTGAAATATTTCGAAGCCGGATCTAACCGTCCGTCTATCTCCCAAGAACTTTGTGTCGAATAGACCCAGTGGTGTCTGCAGTTGCTATAGTTGCAGTGGTATATGATATCGTACGGTTGTGTTTACGTAACAAAATTAAACAACCGGTAAAGCATTCGTTTGACCGTCCCTCCTAATAGTTGTAATAAAAAGCGAACCTTGGGAAAAGTTAAATACGCTACACTATTAGCCACGCGCGGCGGTTCGAATGGTCTCGTTGCGTTCTTTAGGCATAATAAAATACCCTATACTAAGCTAGGCTGGGCAGTCCGAATCGCCCTGATTACCTTAAAGCTTGACGAAAGTACCCGAAGATTTCACAGCTACCGAGCGGCAGCCGAACGTGATAGGAAATGGAATATAAAATTTTGGGTCATCAGCTGATCTCTTCTCATAATTCGATGAATCGATCGATCGCGGCATCACGTCGGCATGCGGAAGTTCAGTTGTTCAGAGGTCGCGCGGCCGATATTCTAACTCGATATTGTTTCGGACGTTTTTAATGGATGAAAATTGATTTATATGTTGTTTTTTGTAATATATATTTTTTTATTTTTATGATCCATGTGTGAGTTGGAAATATACAGGAAATAAAACGTTGGTAGTGACTAGCGCAAAAAAATAAACAACTAAAAAGTGCCTACGAACTTAATTCTGCAAAAATAACCAATTTGAATGGTGGTCTATGTTTGAGTTGTGATGAAATATGAATGAAATGAGATGAAATAAAATGTCGGTAGTGCAAAAAATTAAACAACTAAAGAGTGCTAGCGAACTTAATTTTGAGAAATAGACCGAATTCAAGGTAAGTAGTCGCAATTTACCAGAACTTAGTATACGACAAACTAGTAAAGACAGAAATAAAGAGGTTCATCGAAACTTTTACAAAATTATGTACGATTTAGCTAACTGGATGTGTGGTTGTGAGACGCCACTAAAATCAACCCGATCCTCGGCTTTCTTCGTTTAGCATCGGATGTCATTGGCCGTTTGAAATTTCAGCGCGAGCGATTTTAATATGAAAGCTGTCAAAAAGCGATTTTTTTCAATTTGGCGCTTTTTTACTGCGAATTTTTTGCCTTTTTTATTCAAAGTCAGAATTTTTATAAAAACTGTGTCCGAGATTAGACAGTTTAGGATTTCAATTTGTTATTGAAGTGTTTTATTTGAACACAGCCCTTAGTTTTGTGTCAATAGTCTCTGGTGGGACTATTCTCACCATGGAAGTGCAAACTACACGCTCAAATAAAACCTGCCCAATATGTGACTGAATTTCCCAGTGTTTCAGCAAAAAACAAACAAATTAAAAATGTTCATAACCTGGAACAGGATGTCCAATGTAGCAGAAAGGCACACGTTATATGCCCTTTATGTACAGACAATGAATTTGCCTGTGGGACAGACAACATGCTTCAAATTCATCTGGAACAAAGTCTCAAGATAAAAGTTGAAGTATTAATGTTTAATTTTTTTAGCAAAGAAGAATATGAGAAATGGTTAGCGCCCTCATTTAGACAATTACAACGATAAAATCATTGTCAAAACACACAAAATGGCAGAAACAATGGATTTGGGGAATATCAGGTAATGTCTTCAACAGATGATGAGTATTACAATGTTTCTTATAATGAATTATGTGAGTTAGAACGCAAAACTTTATACTGTAGAGTATGCAAGATTTGCATTCTCCGCTATATGTGTGACTGTTCACAATATATTATAAAGGCTACCTTGTGTAAACACATACATCTAGTATGTTTGTGTCAGCAAGGGCAGGGAAGCGATTCTGTTTTAGGTGATGTTGCTGAAATGCTTGCCGAACAAGGGACTGTTAAGAATCACCATAATGATGAAATTGAGAAATTTATGAAGGAAAAAACGAGTGTAACCTTGGGGTACCAGTTGACAAAAAAAAAACGGAGGGAGATCGAAATTGAGACGCTATCAAACTTTTTAAGATCTTTGGATGATGATACTTATGATAAGTATGTTGCATAATTAAAGAAAGTAGTGCCTTAATACTAATTAATTATTATAATTTTAAGGTGCATGAAGCAAATTGGTGCAACGATCGAGCAAGTAAGTAAACCAAAGATGGGCAAAAGAAAAATGGAGAAACAAGATTTCTTTCCTTCACAAAAAAAACAATAATATTATAAATAATTTAAAATGTTTAATTTATTTAGTTTACAAATGTTATGTAGTTTTTTAAATATGTATTATTGTTTATGTTGTATATTGGTTTTGTGATTATCTTCTGTTCTGTATCTTAAGTTTTATGTTTAATTTCAAATTGTAATATTAAATCTCATAATAAATTTCAACAGTTTTTTATATCATTTATAGTTAGTGACCCAAAAATAGAAATTGAGCTTTAATATCTCCTTAACTATAAATAAATTGAAAGAACTATATTTGGCCTTTATGTACCAACTTTTATCAGAAATAACATTTTCTTTAACTTTAAAACTTTTTGGGAACCATTGAGAAAAAAACCACTATTGTAACTTAAAATTAATAAAAAGAAAACAACTTTAAATCAAAAATGTAATGTATGGAAATAATTTGATGTAAACACATTTTATGGAAAGACTAAATTACAATATAATGTCCTCAGAAAATTCTCAAAAAGAAAATGACCAAGAATTTTATATCACAAGTATAATTATTATATATGAAATTATAAATCATTAAAAATAATTCTTTATTCCATTGGCTATGTTGTGTTTCTTCATAAGTCTGCAACATATATGGTAATGGTCCCAATTTTCACTGTCACTGTCTTCTCTCTTTTTGATAAGCGTTATTGCCTTTGGTCTTATCTTAAGGTCCAGCAGCTCTGCGTATGTACGATTTCTATTCTAGATGAGTCTTTAGTATGTCACAAATAAATGTATTACCTGTATAATTCTTCACAAAGGTCATAATATTACGTGTGGGTTTTTGATATATTAGCGATTCTGTTGTTGTTTATGAAAGTTTCTACCGTTGTATGAACGAAGCTCCCGCTCATACGTCTCTACTTTCTAGAAACTCTGTAGAAAACTCAATTTCAGTTGGGCACGTTTCATTCAAGTGTGAGTGTAGTTTGTTCTAATAACTATGGGTATACGAACACTTTAAATAATAACATGCGTTGTTTTTAATTTCGGACATCGATATAGTAGTTCGATAGTAAAATAACATCCTCTACTTTCTTCGTATATGACATAATTTCAAATTGTCAGTCAAATCATTTGAAAATGACAGAGCTATCATTCGATTACAGCACTTCCCCGCGTTAGAAATTCAAACGGCAACGACACCCGATATCCAATGAAGAAAGCCGAGGATCGGGTTGATTTTAGTGGCGTCTGTGGTTGTGAAGTCTCTAACTCATTTTACTGTTATGTTTGTTTGTTAAGCCGATGTTAAAGACTTAAAACATTTAAAAGAAAAAATAAAAAACATGCGTTTTCTGCAGATCACATGAAATGTTCGGTAAACTATGTTACGGTTAGAGATTTTAATGAAAATGTATCCAAAAATCGTTATATTTTAAACAAAATTATAGATTATGTAAAATTCATTCAAGCTGGCACTACGTGGCCATGATGAAACGGCTTTGTCTGAAAATCCAGGGGTTTTTCGAGGGCTTATAAATTTTGTTGAGGAGTTGGGCCAAGATAGACTATCCGCTTTAGCAATGTTAAGTATCGAGAAATCGTTTATAAAAGGAATGTGCGTGCAATTTTAACGAACGTGTCATTCAGCATTTTTCAAATTCCAAAGAACGAATAGTAGATCTGAAATTCAAGAGAATTTAAAGCTCAATTTAAAGATATTTATTTTTATTTTAAGTATGCCTATTTTTAAGTTTGTTATTGACATCCCAATATAATTCACCACCGCCACTGCTGTAAAGTAGGAATTTACTAAATTTCGGAAGTTTTTAAAAACTAATTTTTGAGTAAAAATGTCAGGATGGCCTGGTCCATCAAGTATGCACACTGATGATTCGCGATTCGAAATATGGTATTTAGATATGTTGAAAGAAGACACTGAAAACAATGACGTTGATCAGGATGATGTGATTGAAAGTGATCATAATATTTAATTATCGGAAGATGATAAAAATCTGGAAGACCCTGCACAACAAAAAAGTAATTTATTAGTTTTGACCCAAAAACTAAACCGGATTGACTATTATTATGTGCGGTAAGAAACCAACAAAACTAAATGGTAGGTACAAACTTCTATGTTTGTTTCTGTTTTGTTTCGTTCCTACATGCGTTGCCTATCTATAGCATCGTATCTAAAACATCACTTATATTAAAATATGAGTTGTAAGGACCTTTATTTTTGTTTTCAGGTCAAAACAACTGCCACCTCAAAATGTACGGATTCGCAAGCATTATCTCATAGTAAATCTGCCTGGCCTATGAGGATCTGCTAAAATACTAGGAGACAATCGAAATCCAGAAGATGTGTGGAACTTGCTGTTCAATGCTGCATGAAATTGTCCAATATACAAATATAAAACTGACACAGTGCAGAGAAAAGTATAAAAACAATACACATTACAGTTTACGTAATAGCGAGTTACCCGAATAAAAGGCATTTCTCCAAGACCCCCTTTTTGCAACGGATGTAACAGGAAGAGATGTATTCCGGTGTGTCATGTCTAAAAGAAGATTCGAAAAGTTATTTTGTGCATTAAGATTTGATAATTATCTTGACAAGTAAGAGCGAAAAAAGACTATCGAAACTTCTCAAGAACACTTGATTCCTATGTTTGTATTTATGAAACTTTGATTGCTTTTAGATGTAGATGTAGATTTAAAATCTATATGCCGAAGAAACCAGCCAAAAAGGCATCAAAATTTTGTATCTTGCCAATGCACGAAACAACTACCTTTATAACGTCTACAGAATATATTCCGCACACACAAACTGTGATGAGGTTTGTGAAGCCAATCGAAAATAGTCACCGAAATGTGACAATTCGTTCGGATCAATTGAAATAGTACTTGAAATGCAAAAACGTGGGCTTACATATTTAGGTACACTAAAAAAAAATAAACCACTAATTGCAACATGTTTTTGCCGAATAAAAATCGGAAGGTCAATAGCTCTCTCTACATTTTCAAGGAAGACATAACTTTGCTACCATATGTAACAAAAAAATAAGGCAGTTATTCTTATCTCATCAATGCATCATTCCACCAAAGATGTTCCAGAAACTGTTAAACCGGAAATCATTGCCGACTATAACGTAACAAGAGGAAGAATGGATAGCTTAGATCGAAAGTGTGCGAATTACTAGCCAAGCAGAAAAACTAGAAGATGGCCGATTTTTTCATTAGTAAACATGTGCAGTGGTAATTAATATATATTGCACCAAAGTTTTAAAAACCCAAAAAAACTTGAACGTATAGACTTTTAAAAATGTTAGCAAAATCTCTAACCAATTCATATATGCAAATGAGAATTACCGGTAACAATAAATTGCCTAAATAACTTCGACTGCGAATTTGCAGCATACTGCAAATAGAAGACGCTACTCAAAATCACCCCCAAAATGTTAACGATGAACGCATGGCTACCAAAAAAAACATGCTACCTGTGCCCGAATGTATTGAAAAGGAAGACATTTTACATATGTCGGGAGTCCGGAAAACCAATTTGTTTGGAGCATGTCAAAAAATATTTAGCCCGTGCCTTGAACAACGTGATAAATGACATTCTCAATTTTTTTTAAAAATTAATGCTCTTTTTTAGGAAGTGAAACCTTTATGTCCTGTTAAAGTGTTTAAAAGTATTTATTTCAATAAAATTTTTAAATTGTTCTCTTAAATGAGTTTTTTTTCTTAAAAATAACGAATTAAAATTGGGCGGTACCACATACCGCTAGATAGTCTTAATGTAAGCATGTTTGAGGGTAGCCGTTGAGGGTTAATTCATTATTGAGCTATGGGGTGGTTTCGCAAATTGGGTTCTCTTGATATTTTCCATATAAATACGATTTAAACAAAACAATTGAGTAAATTTGTTTAACGCTTTTGACGCCATTCTCTACTGAACTTCAAATATTTGTACAAAACTAAACATAAACATAACTAAATATCAACATTAATATTACACACAACACATATCAAAAATAAATGACAATAAACAATAAGATCAATAAATGAACCGTTAATCTTAAAACACAAAAGCAATAATAATTCTAGTATCTTAGAAAAAGTTTAACATATCACCTTATCTTCAATTTTCGAATTGGAGACCATTATTCGCCAAGCACTCTCCTCAACGTTTCTCAACACCCCAAATCGCATCACCTTTCCGAAACTACGACTCGAAACGTGTATTTAATTATTGAATAGTATTGTTCTTATTTTTGTAAATGATATTTAAAAAAAAACAGAAAAAATCTAATGGGGTAAGTTCAGGAGACCTAGGTGACCACCTCACTGGTCCATTCGTTCCCTACCACCTATTGGTAGATCTAAAAATTCAGCTACTCTTTGGGCATTATGACGTGTATGTGTGTGTGTCTGTGTACTTTCTAAAATATAGTCCCGACGCAGCATACTGTCTTTACCGGACTCAGTGTAACACTCATCATGTTGAATTTTTGTATATTGTCATAAGCCCTATTCACGGACTTTATCGGGATATGTGTAACTCAAACTTTTAACTGTTAAAATATTGGAAAAGATGGCGTCAAACAATTATTCCCAAAGCCTACTCAATATAAATAAGTTTAAATGCCCCTGCGTGAGCTCCATAGTCAATTCTGTAAGCAGGCTTTGAATATGTTTGTTTTACATTTTATGCTTTTAAAAATGTCGTTTTGATGCAGGAATGGCACTCATTATTATTCAAATTAATTTAAATAGGTCCTGGGGAAAATGAAAAAAACATAAGGGGATAAGGTAATAATTAAAAATCCCAAAAATTGAGTGAAGTAGGTTTTTTTTTTCGATTTAATCAATTATTTTATCAAAGGTATTGTTAAAATTATTTATATTAACTTCAGATAGGTTATCAAGTGGTTTTTCTTGTTATCGCCTCCAAAGATATAAATAAACTGCTCAGTTGCCATATTAACCACAGTTATATTTAGAAAATTAATATTTTGCAAAAACTCAAACATTAAATTTTTGGTACCGTCGCACACTGGTCGATTTACCCGGAATCGCGGCATAAATGCATAAAATTTATTTTTCTCAACATGACCAAAAATGTCCTAAATTTAAAGTCAATAATGCAAACAAGTTGGCTGTAAAAAATTCTTTCCAGCATTTGTCGTTCACTGACAGCAGACGTCAAAACAGAAGTATGTCAGCAGGTAATGCTTTGTAAGACTATAATCTGAAAAAAGTGTAAAATTTTAATAGTTGCTACAAAGACGTTATTACCTGGATCGATACTTATTTTCGGTGAATGTTAAATCTTAAGGTATGTAGTTACAAAATACGTATAAGTTTTAGATATAAATAGGATATAAGTCAAAAGTCTTAATATCTGCAAATTACAACTTTTTTTTTAAGGAACCTATATTACAGAAAGCTTTTTGTTTTTTCTATAAAATTTAAAATTAAATTGTGTTGAGTCTAAAAATCGAACTTTGCATTAATATGTAGTGTGTTTCAATGATGTCTTGCAAGATTTATCATTAGTTATAAAATGTTTCGCTGTATTATGTATGTTTGTTAAATAGAATAAATCAATGTTGAAAACGAAATCAAGCCAAATACCTCTGTACAGCGTTTCCAACTAATTTGTCAAAAAGTCCAAAAACGTGGAAAAAAAAATTGTAATGAATATGAGTTTAAAAAGTAAAATTTCACGTTTTAGCAGTCAATTTTTAAGTAAATGGGCAGCGGTTCATCGGATGAAGGAGGCTTTTATAAACAAATATGTTAAATGGTTAGACCTTACTATTAGGTTTCGAAAAAATATCCAGGATACCAGCGGGTGAACAAAACTTTTAAAAACTGCCCACCTTCGCAGTGTAACCAGATAATAAATCGACTTCTTGTCTCCTCGGATCCTTGCATCTCGAGTTTAAGAAAACTAGCACAAAAAAAGATTAAGACATTATTTCGTAAACAAAAAGAAAAATATTAAAATTGGTGAAAGGCAATGAATTTGAGTCATCGCAAAATAAAGAAAAGATGATTTGGCTCCTTCTGTCAAAGGTGAAACATGATATTACTGAGCAAATCGTCAAAAACCACATAACCAAAAACATTGAAACACTACCTGAAGAAGTACGTGTTAAATTATGCAATCCAAAGCAGCAAAAAAGTAACAAAAGATGTTTCATGGTAGTTCAAAGTTTTGGCCAAGAGGGGTCGTATTCGAACGTTTCAATTTCGCCCTTAGACGAAATTTTTTAGAGAAGTCCCAAGAGGGTTAAAACTTACTAATGGCATTATGCAAAACAATAATGCCCCTATTGCCAATGAAAAAGCTGACCACAAACCAAATCACAACGATGACATTGTGGTTATGAATCTTAATGTCCAAAGTATCAACAATAAGGTGCTACAACTGGAGGCCATGTTGTCTGACGTACAGCCAACCCTATTCTGTGTTACCGAACATTGGCTTCAGGGTCGTGACATTGAAAAACTGCATTTAACTGGATATAACCTGAACTCGTATTCCTCAAGAAAAACTTATCAAGGTGGAGGAACCGCTATCTTCTCAAGAGGATTAAAAGCCTCAGAAGTAAAGACACAGGTAGAGTCAACTGAAAAAATTTTTGAATTTTGTATATCAGAATTTGTAATAAATAAAAGAAAATGCTTGTTACTTACTATGTATAGATCTCCTATTGGGAATTTTGATGTTTTTATGAACAATTTAAATGATTTGCTTGTTAGTATATATTCACGGGAAAAATTTATAATAATATGTGGCGATTTCAATACTGATTTTTCAAAGGCTAATAATAATAATGCATTCTTTCCGTTGCAACTGCTTAGCTCATTTGGCCTTGCTTTACAAGTGAGAGGAGTGACTAGGGTTCGCAGGGACTCAGAAACACAAATAGATAACATATTTACAAATTTAAATCAAACAGAAGTAAACTGTAAAATTCATATATCACACGTGTCCGATCATTACTCTCAAATTCTGAAAATCAGTATGCAAAACCCTAATCAGGAACCTGTTTATATTCGGAAACGTGTTTTCTCTGACAGGAACATTGTAAATTTTATTGCTTTACTTAGTGCTGAATCTTGGAATGAAGTATGGGAAGCTGAGAGCGTAGATGAAAAATATAACACTTTTTATAGAAAATTCTTTTACTGGTTTGATATGGCCTTTCCAATGAAAAATTCTAGAGTAAATTCAAAATCCGACAATTGGCTAACTCAAGAAATAAAAAATTATTCTTCTTAAAAAGACTTGTCTGGTATCAGAAAATCAGCAAGCTTATTTACACTACAAGGCTGAGAAAAAAACATATAAAAGTTATTTATCAGACTATAATAGATCTATTTATGAAAATAATATTATAAATTCACAAAACAAATCAAAGACAGCTTGGAATATTTTTAACAGAATTTCTAATAAACTAAAGACTAAAAGTAACGTAATAATTGAAGAAAATAATAACATAATTAGTGACCCTGCAGGGGTTTCAGCACTTTTCAGCCAATACTTCACACTTCCATTTGAATATCGTAATGCCAATGCTCCTCATAATAATTTTGGGTATCCAACAATATTTCTGTATCCTTTAGATCAGCATGAGACTCTTAGGTTACTAATGAACCTTCCCAATAAATTCTCAGCCGGACTGGATGAGATTCCGACAAAAGTAATAAAATATGTTGCAGAATTTCTCTCTGAACCCCTGACACATATTATAAATGTATCTTTTTCGACGAGAGCATTCCCCACGGAGCTCAAAAAGGCTAAAGTGGTCCCTGAGTTTAAAAAAGGAAATCCCCAGTTGCTTAGTAGTTACAGACCCATCTCACTGTTATCGTTCGTGTCAAAGGTCTTTGAAAAAGCACTTTACAGCAGAATTCTCAATTTTGTTACTTCCCACAATATACTGGCCACCCACCAGTATGGATTTATACCAAAAAAGTCCACAGAACAGGCGATTTTTGCGGCTGTCAATTATGCTGTGGAGAATCTGGACTTTATCTTTATTTTGACTTGTCAAAGGCTGCTCCTTAAAAAACTGGATGGACTAGGTATACGAGGTGTATGTCTGTCCCTTCTACAGTCCTATATAACAGGCAGACAGCAATCGGTTTGCATCCTACACAATGGGAAAACACATTACTCATCCTTTCAAGGGTTGCAGCAGGGGGTGCCCCAGGGATCAATTCTGGGACCCTTGTTGTTTTTACTGTATGTGAATGAGCTCTCCGGGGGACTTCCTGGTGGTGGCCTAGTCTGTCAGTATGCGGATGATACATCAGTTATGCTGGCGGTTTCCGCCATGGCTGAACTGTCGGGGTCTTGTTCGCGTGCAGTGGAGGCAATGGGCTCCTGGTGTGAGGATAACTTCTTAAAGCTCAATGCTGGCAAGATAGGTCAGATCCTGTTTGGTAAAACTAAACAGAGTGAGTCACTTTATGTGAAATCGGGTGCTAGATCCATACCCATGTTGAAGAATATTAAATTCCTGGGTGTTTATTTGGACCCTCTTTTGAATTGGACTCAGCATAATAGGTCACTAATATCAAAACTAAATAACAGTTGTGCACTAATATGTCGACTGAGGGATGTTCTCACCGCAAAGACTGTAAGAATTTATTGTATGTCTTGCATACAATCAATCTTGAGTTATGGTATACTATTCTGGGGTTCATCTACCTCGGCCATTGATGTTTTCAGGGCACAAAAGCGTGTCATCGGCACTATGTATGGCCTCCATCCCAGGGAGAGTTGTAAACCTTGCTTCTCAGGCCAAAATATATTAACTGCTCCTTGCCTGTACTTTCTGGCCTTAGTAATGTACATAAAAAAACAACCAAATCTCTTTGACAGAAATCTGGATCACTATTCGTCGGAAATGAATGTTGTGACTTGGAATAGAACCAACCTTATCATTCCTCTCCATAATACCTCCTTTTTCAAGAAAGATCCCCTGTATCGGGCCATAAAGGCATTTCAAATGCTGCCTACAGAAATAAAGCATTTCAAAATTTAGGAACCAAACTATCCAATATTTACAAGCTAAATGCTTTTACTCTTTTAATTTTGAAGATGTTTAAAATTTTTAATTTGTGTTTTTGTTAAGTTGTCATATATATTTGTCATATTTATTTGTTGACCTACTTATTAAAGTGTGGTCCTTTATTTTAATTTATTTTATTTTAATTGTCACATATATATTTTCATTGTCTATATTTCAATATAGCATATCATGTACTCTCTTATGACTTTGCTTTGTGAATTGTGATCATATTGTTGGCAATAAAGTTATTATTACATATATATAACTGCTACTTAAAACTAAGGATGGAAATACATTTTAAAATGTAACTCTTTATTTTTTACATTCACTAAATGGTCTTTGTAGTCCTAAGGTCCAAGATCCTCCTCGAAACATTATCATATCCCGTAAAAACTATTTTAAATAAGTGTAACTATCATTATTAAATAAGTTCTCACTGTTCTCAGTAATATTTTTAATGTTTCTATTTTTTGCCACGTTTCCGTAAAAATCGACCAGTATGCGTCGCGGAAAGATAATTCAATTTCCAATCGACTAAGAAAAAATATACAGGATGTCCCATTAAAAAACGATAACTTTAAGCCATATCTCAAAAGCTGGAATAGATAGAGAAAAAGTAAGAAAGCCACTGAAGTCTACGTAAAAAACTCCATAAATCATCAGTTTGCTTTTTTTCTTTTACTACCAATAATAAGCGAGATATAATTTTCGAAAATACCCGTACCTTAATAACAAGTCAAGTTAGCCATCATCAATAAGCACGGTTAGAGTTCATTTGTAAAATCGAGTTTCATGTAGCACCGACAGTTTTTTCAGATCCCACTAAAAATATCGAATAAGTTAACGCACCACCAAAAACTAACCAAAAATTTTAAAGTAAATTTTTGTCCAAACTACTTATACGATTTGAACGTTTTTTTTTAATGATAAATTGTTTCTTCCAGAACGTTGGTATATGAACTGTATTGGTATAGAAATCTCATTTTTAGAAATACCAAGTGTAACAATTATAGCTTTTTTTTATAAATTTATAAAATCCTGTAGTAAGCCTATGTTATCAAGTCAGAATTGAAATTCCATTTTATTCTTATCTTTTCTAATGTTTTCGCTTTTTTTATTTACTCCGTTATCTTTCATATTACACGAGAAACACCATTTTATAACATAACATGATTTTATTGAATTTAATTAGCACTATAAGCACTAAAGTAGGCCATGGAAAAACAAGGAGTACTAGTAATTGTCAAATACAGATGCATATTGTCAGTGTTAATTGTTACGTCTTTTTTTACCTTCTTTTATTGATCAATATACAATTAGAAACACGAAATCTTATTCCCGAAGAATGTGCTCAAACAATGGTGTTATTTGAGGTAGGTTGGAGTTAACAAAGAATTGGTGAACGATTAAATGTATGTCACACGACATTTTCAAGTGTTATACAAAGTTACAGAGAGACTGGAATTCATGGTCGCCTGCCAGGATAAGGAAGGAATCATTTCAGAATTAAGACAACGTTTTGCGTCAGTGCGGACCCTTCAAACTCAGCTTCGAAATGCTTTACTACAAGTTTATACAGAAACTGTTCACCAGCGATTTAAGAGAACATAATTTGAGATCTAAAATTGCTGGTCGAGATTCGTAAAGCTAAAACTAAAGTTAACCGGTAAACGAGCCCAAATTTTGCCAGGGAGAATCGTAACTGGTTAGAGGCTGAATGGCAACAGGTATTAGACGGATGAGTCCCAATTGTTTGTACAATAATGACAGGCGTATACAATACAAGATTGTTTGAAGGAAGATATCTGAGCCCGGAGACAAGTGATCACAGATGGAAGACGTTCAGCTGAAAGGTACATAATGGAGATTTTAGCCCAACATAAAATGCCATTTTCGCCATATATAAGGCAAGGATTTTTGTTGATGCAAGATGATACCAGGCTTCGAGTTGCTCGAGTTGTGGGAAATTATCTAGAGGAAGTCGATGTCGCTAACATGACATGGCCAGCTCGAAACCCGGATTTAAATCCCATTGAGATTCTCTAGGACACTCTTGGGAGACTACAAGAGAAACGTAATTAATCACTTTGTAAGATCTACGGCAGAGACTGATTCAAATATGGGAAGAATTGGACCAAAATGACATAAAATCTCTTATTTTAAGTATTGGCCGTCGATGCCAAGTCGCTTTCGTTTTTGTTCTTTACGTTTTGTTCCATTTTTTCATTGGTAAATTAAGATATTAATTTTCAATAAAATCATGTTATGTTATAAAATGGTATTTATCCTGTTATAGGAAACATAATGGAGTAAAATTGACTTTATACTTTTGCTTACTTTTTGGTTATGGGTTAATTTCTTGAAAGAGTGTACTTATGCTAAGTGTATACGGAAAAACGATTATCGAAAGGAGAAAGTACCGTAAGTAAAGAACAGGTTTTAATAACATTGCTCCTGAAACTAAACCACAATTAAATTGATTGGATGTGGTTATTTGTATACCAATTATTTTTATTATATTTAAATAAATATGCGTATTTTTACTCTGTTCATCGGTAAAAACAAATACATATAAATGCTGATAAATAAATTCTCTTTAAAAAACAAAATGGTGTTGTTAATAACAATTTTTACGCACTTAATTTTTGCTCTTTATTTTCATTTATTTGTGCTGTTTTTTGGACATCAAACAACACAAAAAAATTATATATTGTATTATAAAACAAAAACAGTAAATACAACCAAGTAAAATTTTCCGGCAAATTCGCTGGAGGGTGTTTTTATCTATAGGATACTTATTTAAAGCGTACACCCAATTTTTAAAATTTGCATTTATTAGATATAATATTTAATGTTATGTGTAAGTCCGGTAAAGATTCCCATCAAATGAGATGGCCGTGACCTGTATTTCCAAAACCCAACAAAAATATTTTACGTAGTTAAAAGTTATTTTAGTGCGAATTTTTAATGTGAACCACAAAATGGGTGAGTTTTTAGAAATTCAATCTTACACACTCACACATTTATTTGGTACAGCACGTCGAATTGTTTTAAATATTTACCTAACTATTGCAGAATGCGGTACTTCTCTTCATGCGCTTCCCGTTGGTCGAAAGAACCCGAAGCGGAGTTCGGTCAGTAGCCGAGTGCGTAAAGCTCACTTTCCGCAGGTGTTAGGTTTTTCTAAGAACGTTATTTTAAGTAATTTATTTCAGTATAGGCGTCAAAATGAAAATATAGTTTAAAATTCAAACGTATATTATTTTTATTTGTTAATAACAATATTAATGGTAAAATAACAGTTACTTGTATACATTAAATTTATGTCTGAAGTTAATTGGCTTTTAACTGGTGTGGGAAGATTTCTTACCACTTCAGAATTATTCATACCTTGTGTATGTTTAACATGAAGTAGTTGAAGGTCAATTGTTGCTCGTAGCTGCAATTTGGAAGACGCTCCCTGGTTTTGGAGGTCAATTGTTCTTAGTTACTACGATTTGGAAGTGGTCCATCCATCCATATAACCTTTAGCAACTTTTGTAGACTTCCATCCACCATGGTGCTTAAGATTCGTGATGTCTACTCCACACTAGCAGGGTGGCTGAAGAGCGCCTAAAACAATACTCCGGATTTGGTAGTTTCAGCTATCCAGCCAAGTCCATGGGTATCTCGCCAGTGTTGTTATTCCAACATATTGGAGAGTTTTGTGGTTTAAAAAATCTTCTATGGGGAGTACTTTGTAGTTGCATTTATGTATATTTTTATATTAGATTTAAATTCCACATTTACCATTAAGCTTCTGCTCGAAAGGGTTTTATTATCAGGAATTGCAGTATGCGTAAGGGATTCCTTGTCTTTAATGTCAACTAGGGTCAAATAAGTTAATTCTTCACGGCTGGCGGCAGGCGCCTACCTCCCCTACTATTCCGACAAGTTTTGTATACCTCATCTGGAGCCTCGTTTACAAATTGCTCTATATCGTTTCTTGTTTTTTTTTGGCTGAAAACAACTTGGGGTCTTGTTCAGAGTAAGTATTTCGGATTTTGCGAGTTTTTCAAATTTTAAACAAAAATCTATGTTTTATGATACAGATTTAAAAAATAAAACTTACGGATAAAGCACTTTTGAACCAGGAAAAAAATAAAAATTTGCCAAATTCCCGACAATTTTCAAAACATTGCAATGCAAAAACTCCTTAATCTAGGATTAGACATAAACGTATACTTACAGTGTTGCCAGACAGCCTTACATTTCTTGACTTCTGATGGTGATAACACAAATTTGCTTACTGCTTCTAACTAACCCAGTATGGCCTCACCTGGTGCCTCCGCTATACTGTTTTTCGCGCCTAACCTGGTGTTGACCCGGTACCGATTTACCTAGGCTATCAACGTTGCTTGCCTGCGTGCTGGCAGCCTTTAAACCATACGGGTATTTTATGTTATGACTTTAATGATGATATAATTGGAGGCTAAGCTAGTGCTAACCTTTTACTCTTTCAACTAGTGTTTTTAATAAATAAACTGTTTATTTATCCATAGAACGAAATATTATTAACAACCTTAATAAACAGTAATGAATTTTAAGTTGACAAAATAGATTACGCTTGGCAACATTGCTTCTTGAATTTTAGCCGATTAATAGTGTTAATTTTCTGTTTGAGAATTTTTTTAGTTGTTAGTATGATCGTAATCCTGAAATTTTGCAAAAATTAACTAATGCTATTTTAGAATCTTGGGAGCAAATTTTACGAAGAATTTATTAACATGGTTTTTAGAACTTGAACTAGTTCAAAGCGGACCAACCCGTTAACAACAATATTTTAAGTTTTCTTTTTTAAATGTTTGAAATTTGGAAAATTTCTAAGCTGTAAAATTTGTCTTCACTATAAACGAATAAAAAGTTACTAGATCTCCTCACGGAGACAAAAAAATGCCAAATTTGTATAAATAACCTCAGATCAAGTAATTTTTATTTTCGTGTCATGATAATAACCTAAAGATTGAGGTTTTAAACTCCTTGCATCTGTCAATTTGGATAAAGGATATGCTATATGAAATATGCACAGAAGTATAGCTAAATTAAAAATAGTATCTACTATCTCTCACTTTTGAGAGTATTAATCATTTTACAGAAAATCTAGCACCTTAAAATTGCATTTCTAGAATTGAACCTAGAGAATAAAAAGAGGTCCCATAAAATAAAAATACTCGGATCATTAAGCCGTAATAATCAGTAACACACAAGTTAACCATTTAAATAACATTTTAGACATATCTCATTTTTAGCACACCCTGTGTAATAAAAAAGTTAGATAAGATGTTGTATTTTATTGCACTGTAAGAATTACATCTCAGAAGTATCAGATGCAAAGAGACCTCAGATAGTGCGTCAAAATTCACCACTTTTATAAAAATAGATTTTTCTTTTAGGGAAATCCAAAAAGAAATCATAAAACTTTAAAATTCGCATAACGTCTCGAACTATGCGTATGACGTACCGAGAAACAAGGATCCTCGATTGAATAAGCCGTAATAACTAGCAACAGACAGGATATTACATTAAAAACTTTTCAGACATCTCATTTTTGGGATACCCTGTATAGTAGATTACAAAAATTTCATCATAAGTTTATTTTTCTGTCTTTCTTAAGAAGTACACCTCAGAACCTTAGATGCAAAGTTAAGAGGTTTAAAATCTTTTTAGGAAAATTATAAAACTTCAGGATCGCCAAAACGTTCCACAGAATGACTCTACTGAACAAAAAAGATACCAAGAAATGAAAATCTCTTATTAAATAGGCTACAATTCTTGAGTTGACAAAATATTTAATTTCTGACAAAGTAGACTCAAAGAATTCCTTTTTAAACATCGGCAGGCGAAACTTATGGAACTACTGAACCAAAAAAGATACCAAGAAATAAAAATCGCTTATTAAATAGGCTACAATTCTTGAGTTAAATTTGACGAATTTGCAGAAGTTATTTAAACACCCTGTATAATCATCAAATCGATAGAAAACTGACACATTTTCTGACAAAGTAGACTCAAAGGATCCCTGTTTAAACATCGCCAGCCGAAATTTATAGATTTCGCTTTTTTATGCAAATAAATCGGAATCAGGTTAATATTGATGCTTAAGTTACTAATGAATAATGATTCTTTTTAAGTCGAGTTAGTGCGTTTTAAGCACAACCAATTTAAGATATAAGAATCTATACACAGAAAATGCATATCTAACTTTATTTTTAGTAAATATACAATCCATACGAAATAAAGTCAATAGATATTACTGTACTTCTTGAATTACAAAATAAACCCGATGTTACTCTTTTAACACGCCGTTGGCTCAAAGAAAAAGAAACATGTTTCTTGCTAAGCTTCGTAGCATTACTCAGTTTCTGTCGAAAGGAATCAATTCATAGTGGTACTATACTTTTTATAAAGAAGGTTTTTGAAAACTATTATTTAGTTGCTGTTGGAAAATATAATAATATACTAGTTGAAAAAGAGTTTGAGTTTCCAATTATTTTTGACAAAAATTAAAGCTGGTATCTATCGTGTATAGATAGACCACCGGGTGTGATTCGACTATCTTTCTGGAAAGATTATAAAACATTTTGTCTCAGCTGTCGCTTAAAATATTCGGGAGAATTAAATATCAACTTTATTGATAAGAAATCATCGTCCACCTCAGCAAAATCTGCTTAACTCATTTACCCTTAAAATGCATGTATCTTAACCAACACGTATTACCCAACACTCGTCTACATTATTGTACTATGTACAAATTTCTTCCAAAATTTAAACTTTCTTTTGGCCTTTCAAATCACGAAGCTGTTTTAGTTCATATCCCTTTTGAAAACCATAAGGTTAGACAAAAATCTAAGATGGGGAGGGTTTTTAGTAGTGCTACATTTTCAAAAACATTGCGCTTTGATGTCAGGGAAAGATGGTATCCATTCTTCAGACCCTTAGACTACATATCATATTAATTATGTAATATATTTAACAAATGTTTTCCTTAATAAAAAATTAAAAAGAAAAATAAAAAGCCTTGGGTAACTCAAGGAATTAAGATCTCAGCTAAACATTTAAGATGTCTTCAAACAATGTTAACCACAGTCTACTCCTACATAAACTAAAATGTTTGGGTTTTAGCGAATCTGCTATAAGATGGATATCGAGTTTTTTGTCGGGTCGTAGTCAGTGTGTAAAAATTCATAATTACATGTCTAAACAGATACAAGTATTGTCAGGGGTAACACAGGGATCTCACTGTGGCCCTTTATTTTTTAACTTATTTGTGAATGATATTGGTGATGCAGTGGCTCATTCTGGGTTTGTGCTGTTTGCCGATGATCTGAAATTATACAAAAGTATCAATAACCAAACTGATATTGATAATTTACAATCCGATCTGAATGGTTTATATTTAGGGTCAGAAAAAAAGTTAGTGCGTTCGGGTCTTGAATATGCGTCCACAGTCTGGTCACCTTTTTATCAATACCAAATTGATGCTCTTGAGAGTGTTCAACGAAGATTCCTTCGTACACTGGCATTTAAATCAAATATTAATGTTTACAATGAACTTAATTACTACATCGATTATGGTATTGTAATGACCAGATTTAATATTAAGACTTTGAGGGAGCGAAGACTGTGTGCTGACCTAATGTTTATGTTTAAACTATTAAATGGTATATACTGCTGTCCTGATTTACTACAAGATGTAAAGTTTAACACTGTGCGCAGAACTAGGAAAAGTAATTTATTCTTTGTACCGGCACACAGCACAAATTATGGATACCATAGCCCTATATCACGTATAACTCGATTATTCAACAATTTGGATGTGGATCCCTTTGGTATGAGTTTAACCACCTTCAAACGTCGATTACCTGTCCTACCTTTACTGTGATATTCAACAACCTATGTGATTCTACTATGTTTTTCTTTCACTTCATTTTTTTTTACTGTAAATTTTTAACAAGTTTAATGTTTAAGTTTTTTGTTTAATGTTTATTATAGATCATGTTTATGTATTATTACAATTTATTATATATACATTTGTGTAAAAATGGATTTTCCGTTGAAATAAATAAATAAATTAAGAAATTTTACTTAAATAATGAAATTTTTTTAATAACTAGCTTCGCATTTATAGGCAAGTAATAAAATGTGCTAAAGCAAAATACTATACTGCCATACTATTACAGTCAAGTAATAGATCCAAGGAGCAATGGTCAATAATAAATAGTTTAATAGGAAAAGGAAAAAATAATGTTCTCTTGATATAAACCCAAATATTCTAAATGACTTATTGCTCTATTGCTGAAAAACTTACTTCAAACGTGTCTGTTCCAAAAGATTTCCTGGACTATATTACAAACATGTAGCTCTGGAAATTAAATAACTTCCGGAAGATCGGATTCAACGTAACCCTCATAACGTCTATAATACCAGACGAAGTCTGAATTTAAATATCCAACTGCCGATTCCTAGACTTACACATACAAAGCGCTTTATTTAATAAATCTTTATCTTATCAGACAGTCAGGTTTCTGGGTATTTAAATCTAATTTTTCATGCTATGATACAATACAAGGGTGTCAGAAAAGAAGACTAGAATGTCATGTAAACCTATATCCAAAATTGCTTCGTTAGGGGGCTGCAGCTCCAAGAATGAGCCCCTCTTAATATGGTTTTTCTAAAATATTTTCGAAATATTAGATTATGAAATTTGCGTATTTAGGTAAATCGAATTCTGGAGCCAAGAATATCAATACTAAATCTGGAACGTCCGGAATGGTAGGAGGAGAGGGAATAATCACAACCATTTTTCTCTGCGTAGATATTTCCAATTTACTATTCCAAATTATAAAATTTGGGGTTTTCTTACTTTGATTTGTTAGAATAAACGATTTTCGAGAAAAATTAATTTGAAAACCTACATTAAAAATTAAAGGATTTGGGATTTAGAAAATAATTAAATAATTTCGTTTTTACTTTTAACTGAAAATTGTGCGTTTAACGCCATATAAGACAATTTTCAATTTTTTTTTTCGAAAATGGTTTATCCTATCGAATTAAATCAAGAGTTCCTTTCTTTGCTAGAAAGCCATAAGTTTTATCTATTTAGAATTATAAATTGAAAAAATCTAAATTAGGGTAAATTTTCCCTCTTCCACTTCCCATTCCTGATTTATTATTGATTTCAAAATTTGACTCGGCATATAAAAACCGACCGAAATACCCAAATTACATAGTCTAATATTTAAAGGTTTCGAAAATATTTAAGAAAGACCATTCTAAGGGGCTCATTCTCGGGGCTATAGCCCCTAACGAAGCAGTTTTCGATATATGCTTAAATGACATTTTAATCGTCTTTTATGACATAGATTGCTCTGTAAAAATATTGACCTTTAATTTTTTGACGCCCTGTATATTGAATATTATAATAATACTTTTCAACACTCGATCAGGAAATGAAATTTGATTCGTGACGACTTTAGCATTATCTTTTTTTTATAGTTATATGTTTCTAATTCGTAGTAAAAATTTTTTTCTTGCTAAAAAAATATTTTATGGGCTTGAATATATCACGGGTCATGGGTTTGCAGTTGTAGTACTTATTGTGTATTCTATTTTATCTTATGTATTCAATTTAATTGTTTAATTTTTTTCGTGTTTATATTTTTCTGTTGCTTTTACCAAATTTATTTTGATAGTTACTCTTGAGTCAATGTTAGCATAGCAGTTTTCTATATGTTATGATCACTACTGCTTTATTTTTATCAAAAACAGGTAAATTGTTTATTTATAAAATTATTAACGCTAAAAACCAAACATTCCTTTTAACGAGTATTTATCGCTGGAATCTTTAACTTACCCTTGATCACATAACACTGCAATTTACTTGATAGTTATGAAATATTCACTTTTAAAGAGTTCATTGCAAAATACAAATCGGTAAGTAACTGCCAAAAAAAGATTCGCGGCAAAAAATATCTTAATATTAGATGATTTTACTCACTAAGCACTTACACTCTTTTTGCTTACATTACATTTTTTTTAATACTAATAAACGAAAAAAAAATTATTAAAATACGCCTGCCCCAAAAAGTAAAAAGATCACATAAAAAAACAAAATTAAACTTTATTTTAGTTCAAACACCTGTAGAATTCCGCCACGCGACGCGCTGAAACTTATGAATGGAAGGCACATTGCCAAAGCTCCCGAACGTCGCGACGCCATGTGTGTCACTGGAGCGGTCCGTTCCGAAGTTCCTGAAAATTTTCGAAAGAGCCGAAGGCGCGCAAGCGTTTAAAATGCCCTACGCTCCTTTCACCGTTAGGCTTGGTAAGGTTATTATTTCTCCTTTATTGAGGAAGGATCTGATTTTGAACTTGAGGTATATCTAATTGATGAAGACAGTATAACTCGATTTTTTTGTAACAGTTTTGAAGTTATTATATACAAAATACAATGTATATTAAGAATAGTTATTTATATACTAAGGAGGCCCTGAGTATATGCTGCACATCTATTAATACGGCTATTAATGCATACATTTTCATTTTATCATAGTAGACACTATCGATGCTTAGGAAATGGTGTAAAGAATTCAGGTGCAACCGATGTGTATAATATAAATAGTTTCGTATTAAAGTCTATTATTGATTATGTGAATCTTCCACGTTCGGAAATTTTTAATGAAAGTATTCAGGCTGGTATTTTTCCAGACTGTTTTAAGTTGTCAAAGGTGGTGCCATTATTGAAGAGTGGAGATGCTGATGAGCCTAATAATTACCGCCCGATTTCAATAGTGCCATATTTTTCGAAAGTCTTTGAAATAATATTGAAGGACAGTCTCAGCATAGTCAGGTGTCTTGAGCAAAGGCTCCAGTCAGCTGTTACACTATGTGACCTCACAAAGGTATTCGACTGTGTCAATCACGCCCTCCTTTTACAAAAATTAGAAAGGTATGCCCTAAGGGGTCAGCCTCTCAATCTATTGGGCTTATACTTGGAGGAGCGACAGCAGTATTTAGAGGTTGGTTTTCAGCGTTCACAATAATACCAGGTGAGACATGGTGTTCCTCAGGGATCCGTTTTAGGCCCTCTTTTATTTATTATTTATTTAACGACTTTTTCAGTTATATGCATCCAACTCATTATTCTCTCTACGCAGACGATTCGACAATTCTTATAAGTTGCCCAAAGAGGTCCGATTTGGATGAACACATTAGAGGTGCTATGGCTGTAGCTAATAACTGGTTTGCCTCAAATTATTTGAAATGTAATCCAGAAAAGTCACAGACGCTGACATTTTCAAGTTCTGCAAATTCGGATGATCGTTAACCAGTCAAAATGCTGGGTATTATGCTTGATGGTTCATTGTCAGCTATCAAGAACAGTGTTTCTATTAAGACAGCTTAAAATAAATTGTCAACAGCTGCTTTGAGGACAGCCTATTTTGCCTTGTTCCACTCTCGACTGGCGTATGGAATAACAGTGTGGGGATGTTCTTCTGGAGTAATTAGGGTCTTTAAATCAAAATGCAGGAAAGGTTTGTAATTCCTGACGAAATTGCGGAAACAGCCACATAACTTGCAAATAATCGACAGACACCGACGATAGAGAATATCACAAATTACTAAACTGGATGGCAGAAAAATGTGTCGAACACATTAAAAAAAAAGGTAAACGTATCAAAGTTTTTGCCATTATTGACGAAGACGAAATGGAGAGTTTGAAGTTGATAAAAGGCTACGTGGTTTCACGGCCACGTGATAGTTCCGAAAAAATACTTTTTCTGATCAATAGACAAAGTCACTATAGTGTACAGTCAGTTGGAAAAAACGGATTGGGAAAATTTCATTCATTATTACGAAATATCTGGGTTTGAGCGTTCCTCACAAATATGCAGATATAGTCTCTTCGTCAAACATCGACAACTGGCTGGCAGAAGCTGTAGCCATTATGACCGCGTTGAAGCGCTATCGTAGACGGAAGAATACGTCGGTTGTTAAAGGATATTTAGAGAAGAGTATAGCTTCAAAAATGTGAGGATTCAAGAATGCTGACAAGCGTACCTTCTACAGTTTTATGTGAATTCGACTGAATAATGGTAAGTATTATTTTAATTTCATATTTTATAATTTTGTTAATAAGGGTTACTTATGTAAGTTAAAAAAAATGTTTTTTGTGACTTTATGTTCGCGCGTGTGCAGTATTATGTAGTTGGTAACTAAGCAATAAAACAATTAACTAGTATGACATGAAAGTCTTTTTCATGGATGAAAAAATAAATGTGTTTTTATTGCAAATGGACATGCTAAAATACTTTTGCAAGTGAAATAATAAAAGACAACCAAGCAATAGATATACAATTTGATTTTAAAATAACTTATGGTTTAAAACAGACTAACACAGTTTATCGTTGGTTCCTATATTTGAGAGGTCGTACTTGAGTTCCTACAAAAAACATTTTGTTCGAGTTTTGAATTCAAGTTTTAACATACATTTTTGAGAATAACGTTTTTTTTTACTCCGTAAAACGAAGCTACACAAAATGCGGTAAGAAAATGCAAACACAGGAAATAGAAGAATTTTGATATACCTTGAAATTTATTGAACAGCTGACTATGCTGCTAATGAAGACGCTTCAATTCGCTTCAAAAACGAATTACATAAACGCTGGTTTTATCCTTACTGGTTGATTTAATAAGCGAAATAGAACGATAAAAACTTCTTACCCCAAACCGTTTCGCAAATATATAGAATGTTCAGATAAGGGCGTTCACTATCCATATCTCGAAAGTCCTTCATGTTAAAGTCTTGAAAAAATAGCATAATAACATAACGAGAGTGGTCAGGAGCAAAAAGTTACCTTACTCAGTCGATTAAAATAGTATGTACGCACCTTAATAAAAGTAACCTCGATCAAATCGCCCATGGAAATGAAACAAATTCACGAAAAAGCGTCAATGTCAACATGATAATTAAAGTCGAGGTATATATATATACAGGGTGGCCCATCGAAAACGTACCGCAAGGCATAACGGCCAGGGTAATTTTTTTTTCAAAAAATCCAAAAACCCATCAATTTTGTTTGTGAGGGGGACAACTTTTGCCCTTAAAATGATCGCAAAATTTTCAACCCTCTAAGCGGGGGTGTCATCCCCCAAACTTTTTCAAATGGGAAGAGGGGTCAAGTGGTACCGCAGTGAAAAGGGCTTTCTATTCTCTATACATTCCCGCTTTGGTTTTGAAAATCGGTCAAGTCATTTAGAAAATATGAAGGATTGAAATTTGAAAAATACATTTTTCAAAAAACGCATAAATTGAATTAAATAAAAAAAACTTACCGTATTAATGAAGCAAATGCTGAAAATGTTGCCCGTCGACCTCCATACAGTAATACAAATTAGCTTCAAATCGTTCTCGAACATTCTGAAGAACTTGAGGGGTCACTTCGCGACAAACGTCAATAATTCGTGTTCGCAGATCTTCTAATGAGGCAAGTGGAGTGCTATACACTTTACTTTTTATGTGTCCCCATAGAAAAAAGTCTAAAGGAGTCAAGTCGGGTGACCGGGGAGGCCACTCAATGGCACCCCTTCGTCCTATCCACCGCCCGGGAAAGTTAGTGTTTAAATAATTACGCACATTTTGAGAGTAATGTGGAGGTGCACCGTCTTGTTGAAATATCAGTTCCGCTTCAACGTATCCAGGATTATTTTCGATGATGTCAGTTAGGGCTGGGTCGATGGTATTTTCCAGTAAATCTAAGTACATATCACCTGTTAGAGTTCCAGGAAGAAAAAAAGGACCCACAATAAAATTTCCAAAAATACCAGCCCACACGTTCAATTTCTGAGGATGTTGTGTGTGCACCTCGTGAAATACCCTGGGGTTGTTCTCAGCCCAGTACCGACAGTTATGCCGATTAACTACACCGTTCAAAAAGAAAGTGCACTCACCCGAAAAACACACATTGAATAGAAAATTATTATTATTGGCCACTCGTTCACTAATAGTTTCACAAAATTGCAAGAGGCGATCAAAATCGTCTTCGTTGAGTTCTTGTACCAAGTGAATTTTATACGGGTGGAAATGGTGTTTTTTCAATATTCTTTGGACACTTGTACGATTCACGGCGGTCTCATTGGCTAATTTTCTTGTACTCAGCGTACTATCCATGGCAACTTGGCCCAATACAAAGACCTCCATAGCTTCATTTACTACAGGATTTTCCATCTGCCTCTTTTTATTCATAAGGGATCCAGTTTCGCGAAATTTTGCTACTAACTCGCGAACAATTTTGCCGGAAAGGTGTTTTTCAGGATGTCGTTCATTAAATATCTGCGCAACCCGATTGCCACATTCATTATTTTTAAAATAAAGTTCGATTATTTCCACTTTTTCTGCAAGTGAGTACACCATAATTATTGATAAAAAATTTAATGATATTGAGAAATTTAAACGCACAAGTTACAGAACAGCTATCTAGCAACTACCGCACCTGATCGTTGTGGCATGTCAAATCACTAAAATCAGCAGTAAACATCTAAAATAACAGGACAAAAATAGCGAATTGGTCGAAGGAATTTATCCTTATCATTTACTCTGATAATTTGTAAATAAACATTTTAAATTTCAATCCTTCATATTTTCTAAATGACTTGACCGATTTTCAAAACCAAAGCGGGAATGTATAGAGAATAGAAAGCCCTTTTCATTGCGGTACCACTTGACCCCTCTACGCTATCTTCTTAACGTTTCGCCCGTACTAGCAGGCTTTTTCAAGAGTTTGTGTAATTATTTTTCGTGGCAACGTACAAGTATTTGAAAAATGTAATATTTAAAATACACAAATTTTCAAAACATTTGGTGGAACATGTACATTAATATATTCTTAATCAGAGATTAAAATTTAGCTATATACAAAAAAATAAACGCAAAAAAAAACAAAAAGAAACAACAAACAAACGTTTTTTTAATGTCGATATCTTGAAATAAAAATATGATAAATGAAAAACGCCATTAACTTTACCCCCTACGAACCATATATATATATATATATATATATATATATATATATATATATATATATATATATATATATATATATATATATATATATATTAACCCAAGTATATATATATATATATATATATAAATATATATATATATATATATATATATATATATATATATATATATATATATATATATATATATATATATATATATATATATATAAAACTGCATATATATATATATATATATATATATATATATATATATATATATATATATATATATATATATATATATATATATATATATATATATATATATATATATATATATATATATATATATATATATATATATATATATATATATATATATATATATATATATATATATATATATATATATATATATATATATATATATATATATATATATATATATATATAAACTCACTTCGCCGGAAGGGGGGTCCAGACTCTCAGAACTCCTTCCCCTGGCTAAGATCCTGCGTAAATATCGATTTAATTTAAATTAAAACATTTACATTCGTCCGGCAGAGGGTCGTATATTTAGTGTTACTTCATAAGCATAATGATTGATACATTTTTCATGGATCTATATCGTCACGGATATGTGTAAATCGACCTTTACTCATTCTAAATAATGTTTTAGCTTGTAAATATTTTCAAAATGTAACTAAAGCTCTAAGAGAATACATTTTCGTTATCCTGTTAGAACACATCATACAAGTCTATGCAGCAAATTCCAGTTCTAATAAGACGCCGTAGAGTAAAAGTATTTACACTTTCCCACACACTAGTATTCGAGAAATTTCAAGACATTTAGGTATGTCGATTGTATCTGTTCATACAATATTGAGAGATTATAAAATGCACCGTTATCACATTGTTTTTTACCGAGCGTTAACGGATGGATATTTCTATGGCCGATTAAATCATTGTCATTGGTTTAATCATTGTCATTGGTTTTTAAATGTCAAACGCAGACTCCCCTTGGGAAATTCTACTGTATGCTATAGACAGCTTTTGATGTTGTCCAAGATATTTTCGATTTTGCCCATTTCGAACGTTTTTTCTTTTCGATAATTGTTAATAGTGTTTTTTCCTCGGCCTATAAAGATGATGGATAAAAGAATATTATAAATTTTTATGTTTTACCAAGAAAAATTACAACTTAACCTTACAAAACCTGTAACGAAACTTATGCAGCCATAGTGTACAGCATTCCCTGGAAAAATTTAATTTTGCCTCGAGATTCCATTAGGCTTGTATTTCTCGTAAGCTTCTGTTAGTTTGGACCAAAATACGACGTTTTCTATCAGTGATTCTACAAGGTCGGCCTGGACTTTTATCACCACGACCACTAACACTAACTGTCTCTCCATATTTTTTAATAATATCCCCGACTGTTGATTTTGAAATATTTATAATATATTTATATTTAAATATTATAAGAAAACTAAGCTGACAGCTATTGACCCACGCGCACTAGATTTATCAGTCAGTAAGTGCGTGCATAATAATGATTTTAGTGTCAATAATGATTAGCGTCTGAATATTTATTTATCAGCAAATATTTTTTATGTTATTTTGTTATCTAGTTTATCTAAAATAAAATAATTATTCCTTACGATCGGATTTTATGTTAGGTAATGAGTACGTAACTTGATTTTTCAGTCAGAATTTAAAAAAAAAACAGTTTAGACCAAATAAAAATATGTTTTTTAACATTTCGTACATCGGCCGAACATATAATTGTTAGGGCTCGTATACTATTGTGAAATCAGATGACAAAGGTGCCAATAATTAATATTTAAATTAACCTCTTAAAAGTATAGCAAAAAAATAATCCTCATGTCAATTAAGTATTTTGAACGTCACTAAGTGTGTGTCTACCAGATTGATATATCCTCTTTTACTTTTTTATAAGCACAGAAAGGACTAATTCAAATTTCATCAAATTTGGTAGATTAGGGCCATGATTTGTGTTTTTTTAGTAAAAACAACTTAGTCATAATACATGTCTGATTTTTAATACTGTAATAGTTATAGATTTCAATGGTCATTCCCATGTCCCACCTCCAAGGGCTATTTCTTTAAAATAATATACAGTCATGTAGAGCAGATCTGAGAATAGCATATTATAGCATATAGCATATCTGAGAATAGCATATTATTAAAATTATTTCGTTTTATTACATGAATTAGATGGTATAATCTAGTATTACAACGAAAGGAAATAAAAAGAGAATGTATAAAAATTCCAGACAATTTTTCTACAGTTTTAAATGCCAAAACTGAAATTTAAAAATGAAACTTGTCTACAACAATGTTTTGTGCAGGTTTATTTGAAATCTTCGTTTTAATATATTCCGTCGCGAACTTGAAGGTTTATCCAGAAGGTCGCGTTGCAGGTCAAATTAGGTTGACATTTTCTCAGTCTCGCGATCGTCTAACCTATTATTGGCGAATGTTATTTTGTTGCAACATAAAAATGGAAAAATATTATACTAGTATTGTTAAAACCATTTAAACGTACTAAATAAAATGTTTTGTTTTTAGAGTATATTTACTATTTGAGTCACTGTGACATGACACAACATAGTTATTTTCTTCATTGTCTGGAGAACAATAGAGATATTAAATCTGATTTTTATTTCTACCGAAAGTAAAGCAAAGCAAAGATAAATAGAGGATATCAAAAAAAAACAAGTGTTCCAAAATGTGTTAAGTAATTTCTGAGACATCAAATTGCAGTTTTTTTCCTAGGAAAATAGAAAATAAAACTCCAATTTTTTTGTACAATCTATTAGACTATGACTGTCATTTGACTTCTGCGTTGCACTTAATACAAACGTTTTAAGGGAATTTCTTGATTATTCTTCCTTTATGCGAATTACTATTTTAATAAATTTAAGTATCTACAATGCCAGATTTTTTCATCTACAGCCAAAGGCTGAATTCAGTAAACGCCCTTTTATTGAATTCATAAATTGAGATCTGAACACGGCATGAGCTCGAAGAGATTCAGGCAGGTTTTTATACCCGACTTGTGCTTGCCGAACCGTGACTCGTGTTAAGATCAGTTTCCACGTGTGTTGTACACCGTAACACGTATTTCTATTGAAATTTTTGTATCTTTAAATATTTCAATCGATTCTCTAATTTTTCGTTTATAAAATCCTGGAATCGATACTAGAACCTTGGATTCCTTTACATTTATATGGTGGTATGCTGTTTCAGCTACAGCAGGTTGAACAATTTGTTTCTTTTTAATACGCCTTTCACGTTCCCTAAGTCTAGTTCATATTGAGCGCTCTGTTCCTCCCACATACACTTCTCCACAGGAGCAAGGAATTTTATATACTTCTTCTGTTTGGAAAGGTACAATATTTTTCGGGGATCGCGAGCATTGTCCAATCTTCTTATGTGTATTGAAGATTGTACGTATGTTGGACCGCCGAAGTAATCGTCCTATTTTGCCTGTAGTGTCATATATATAGGGAAGAACAACATTACATAACAATGGTTCCTTATCATTGTTCTTTGGCGAAGTTCAATGACTATATATTTTAATTGAACGCGTAATATCTTCAGTGCAATTGCCATTCCATGTGAAAGCTTCAGTCAGTTTCTAATAGTTCTAAATACTATTGAGGTAATAACCTAATATAACTTTCTTTTGGGCTGGATAGTGATGGGAATTTACATTTAAGTATCTATTTGTATGCGTCGGTTTCCTATACACAGAATGTACATTTTCCTTCCTTTGAACACATACATCTTGAAAGCCAATCGTTCCACTAGATTACAATTTTCATTGTGAGCTTGGTATCATGAGGTCGTTGATTAAGATGGTCCAGAAATATGAGGAGATTGTCCTGTCTATGAGGCCAAATAACAAAAGTATCATCTACATATCTGAACCAGTGTTTTCGTTTTACAGGAACGGATGTAAGAGCATCACCAATCTGATTAAAGCATCCAATCATCCAGGAAATCATTAAAACCGAACAGCTCTAAGATTCCTAGGTTCTACGGTCTTCTAAAGATACACAAGAAGAAAGTACCACTTTGAACGATTGTCAGTGCAATAGACTCACCGACATACAAACTAGGTAAATATCTTTCTTAATCGATTTACTAGAAAAACAGATCCTTTTATCAAAAACTCTGGATATTTCGATGTAGAATCACTATACACAAATGTTCCTGTGACTCAATTTCCATGATATCAGACATATTGGATCATAAGCATTTTGATAAGAACTTAATAGACCTATTGAAAGCTTGTCTTACATCCACTTATTTCATTTTTCAAGGAACTTTTTATGAACAAACTTCAGAGGCAGCTATGTTATCTCCCCTATCACCTGTGGTTGCGAATATCTTTATGGAAGCCTTCGAGGATATTGCTGTAACATCCGCTCCACTAATACTAAAACACTGTTTCAGATATGTAGATGATACTTTTGTTTTTTGGCTTCATGGACAGGATAATCTCCTCATATTTCTAGACTATCTTAATCAACAACATCATAATATCAAGTTCACATTGGAAATTGAATCTAATGGAACGATTCCCTTTCTAGATGTATGTGTTCAAAGGAAAGAAAATGGTACAATAGGACATTCTGTGTATAGAAAACCGATGCATACAAATAGGTATTTAAAGCAAATTCCGATCACGGTTCAGAACAAAAAAAATGGTTATTAATTTACTAGTATTCAGAGCTATTTCAATTTTCGATCAAGATTCTCTAATATCGGAAACATTGAAACTGACCGAATCTGAAGATATTACACGTTCAATTAAAAAATATAGTAATCCAAGTCCGCCAAAGGAGAATGATAAAGAACCACTATTAGGTAATGTTGTTTTCACTACATACATGGCACTACACACAAAATAGGACGATTACTTCTGTGGCCCAGCATACGTACATTCTTCAATACACATAAGAAGATTGGATAGTGCTTGCGATCCCCGAAAGATATTGTACCTTTTCAAACAGAAGGAGTATATAAAATTCTTTACTCCTGTGGAGAAGTATATGTGTATGTGTAATTTCAACTAAACGTAAGGAACATGAACGATGTATTAAAAAGTATCAAATTGTTCAATCTGCTGTAGCTGAACACCAAGCTACCACTAGCCATATTATAAATGTATAGGAAACCAAGGTTCTAGATTCGGTTCCAGGATTTTATAAACAAAAAATTAGAGAATCTGTTAAAAATATTTAAACACAAAAAATTTCAATAGAGATACGGGTTACGGTCTACAATACACGTGGAAACCGATCTTAAAACAGGGTCACGGTTCGGCGAGTACAAGTCGGATATAAAATCCCACCTGAATCTCTTCGAGCTCATTCAGTGTTCAGATCTCGTGGAGTAAAGAATTCCTGTAGATGTCTCGTGCAATCGAAGGCGAAACGTCGAATAGTAATTCCAATTTGCACGGTCTAATCCCAAGAACCATGATTTCTTTTTAGCATTATTTTTTCCGCACCCTGTATAAGAGATACACGATTGGACATCGTAATATTTTATTGTTATTAAGTTTATGTATATATACCAGATCTCAGTCAATTTCGATAAAGGGAACTTTTATACTTTTTAGCATTATTTTTGACGCACCCTGTATAAGATGTAAACATAGCTGGACACCATAATATTGTGTTGTCATCGGGTTTATGTACAGGGTTTTTTTTTATATATTGCCACCCCCCTTATCTTTTTTATTTGACATTTTAGAAAAATGTGTCCCAAATAAAAGTTTAATGGTTTCAAATGAATTTTTATGAAAACATTTTTTTTCATATACAGGGTGTTACAGAAAGTCTGTGCGTGGTCCAAGTTTCTTATTTCAAATAGGTACCCCATTTTTTTATTGAATTTTCGGATTCTCCTGAGAATTTTACACATTTTTTATAAGGGATATTCTATACTTAAATCTAAAGCCTAAAGAGATATTGTTATTTTTTGAAAACTATTATGTAAAACAGGTAAACATTTTTCTGGTCGTAAACTGGTCATTGACGGTGATCTGTCGTTCTGTCAATTCATTGAAAAGATGCATTACACTGACGAAGAAAGATGTGATATTCTTCGCATTTTCTACAAGAATAATAATAATGCTTGCGCGGCAAGAAGAGAATATCAGCGGCTTTTCCCCATGCGAGCTATTCCATCTCGAAAAACTTTCAAAAATATTGAACTTGGCTTTCGAAATCGAATGACTGTTAAAAGAAAAAAACGTACTGCGGTTATTAATGAGGAGGAGGAATTAAATATTTTATTATTTTTTCAAGGTAGGTTAATAGAAATTACCCACAGGATATAAAGTAACTTACGCAAATATTATTTATTTTCAGAAAATCCAAATGCAGCCTTAAAAGACGCATCAATTTTTTTTAATAAATCTATTTTCAAAATTTATTCGACATTAAAAAAGCATGGATATTTCCCATACAAAATTTTACCCGTCCAGAAATTAACTGAAGATCAGAAAAACCAACGAACCATGTTTTGCCAGAAAATGTTGCTGATGAAAGATGAAGATAACAATATTTTTCAAAAAGTTTTATGGTCAGATGAATGCGCCTTTAGTACTGCCGGGATTCACAACCGGAAAAATGTTAGATTTTGGGCAACGGAAAACCCTCGGGCCATGCGTGAAATTAAAACCCAAGGTCGGAAAACTTTAAATGTGTGGTGCGGGCTCCTTCACAACAAAATTATTGGACCGATTTTCATTGATGGATCTTTAAATGGAGAAAAATATCTAAATTTATTAAATAATGATCTGGAACCTATTTTGGATGACTTACCCCTCCGTCAATACAACCAAATTATTTGGCAACAAGATGGAGCCCCACCACACAATGTTTTTGCGGTCCTAAATTTTTTAAATCAAAATTTTGAAACGTGGATTGGTCGGACTGGACCGATTCGGTGGCCGCCCAATAGTCCCGACTTAACACCTCTTGACTCTTTTCTGTGGGGATTTTTGCAGAATAAAATATGTGAAACTCCCACGGAAGATATAGAGGTGTTAAGAAGGAGAATAATTGAAGCCATTGAGGATTTAAACAATAATCATGCACAATTCATTATTAATGCGATTAATAAAATCGAAGCAGATTATACAAATTGTATTGAAATGAATGGTGGACATATTCAGCAATTATAATATTTATATTTCATTTCATTATTGAATTATTTGATAATATGTAGTTTTTTGTAATAAACACAGCGTCAAAAAACTTGGACCTCTTCATAAGACGCAATGCAAAAATGCTCTGTTTCAAGACCTTGTATCTTGAGTAATAAATGATCCAACCATGTGATTAAAAAAAGTGTATGTTAATGAATAACAGGGCTGCCACTTTTAGCCACATGAAATATTCTATTGTAATTAGAACGCTCTACAGAGTGTTTAAAAGTTTCTCAACACAGGACCTAATGCAAATTAAATGGGAGGTCTGGCTAAAAAAAATTAAACTCTCCTTTTTAGCTTGCTGATTACAATATCATGGCTCAGTTAACTAAAAGTGGTAGTCCCGCTATTCGTTGACATAATCATTTTTCAATTACTTCGTTGGTTCATTTATTACTGAAGATACGCGGTCTTGAGGAAAGCTTATTTGCATTGCGACTTATGAAGGGGTCCAAGTTTTTTGACGCTGTGTGTAGTTTTTAAAATATTATTTTCTGTTTTCGTTAATATTATACATATATTTTTTAAAAACATGTGTTGCCTTAATTAGATTCATATGCATATTTCCAAAATTCGATGTTTTTGGAATACTTCGTAGAAGGAAAAAAATCCACGTCTGATATTTCAAAAAATGTTTGTTTAGATGGCGATTCGTTGGAAGATGGTGATTTCTGTTCTGGTTGCCTGTGTATTTTCGTTATTCTCATAAGCTATGCGAAGGTTGTCGGATTTTTCCTCATCGGAAATGTGACATTTTATCCAGAAATTGACAGAAAGTCTACCAAACAGTAAAACAGTCACCGTCAATGACCAGTTTACGACCAGAAAAATGTTTACCTGTTTTACATAATGTTTTCAAAAAATAACAATATCTCTTTAGGCTTTAGATTTAAGTATAGAATATCCCTTATAAAAAATGTGTAAAATTCTCAGGAGAATCCGAAAATTCAATAAAAAAATGGGGTACCTATTTGAAATAAGAAACTTGGACCACGCCCAGACTTTCTGTAACACCCTGTATATGAAAAAAAATGTTTTCATAAAAATTCATTTGAAACCATTAAACTTTTATTTGGGACACATTTTTCTAAAATGTCAAATAAAAAAGATAAGGGGGGTGGCAATATATAAAAAAAAACCCTGTACGTAAACCAAATCTCAATTAATTCCAATAACGGGAACTGCCTCAAAAGTTACTTGTAAAATTTTACCCCAAACATACTGAACAATTGTCTAACGGACTTTTGGGCAAAATTTAAAATAAATTCAATTAGTTTTTACATTGACACCTGCCGCCATTTTGCTATGTCATGTTAAATTGGTCCGCAGATATTTCCTAACCCCAAATAATATACCACTCTAACAAGAAGATCGTTAATGAAAAGCATTCAGAAACTTAATATCTGGTAAATATCTGCAGACCAACAGAGTAGGTAAAGACTGATAATATGGGGTTCATGCAGGATATAAAAATCCATGTGTCCTGAGGATGCAGCAATAAAGTTACGAAACATCGACTATTTGAAAACCCAATAATACACCACTATAACATAAAACCATTTAGAAATATATTACCTAGGAAATATATCTGGACAAAGGGAGTAGGTAAGGACTGATAATATGGGTTTCATTCAGGATATAGAATCTATATGTGTCCTGAGGATGCAACAATTAAGTTGCGAAACGTCGACAATTTAAAACAAAGACTTGTTTTTTTTTACTGTATCTTAACCCCAAATCACACACAACTCTAACAACATTTTTTTAACATTGTTGCGCCATATTGGATTTTTACCAAAGTGTTATCACATCATCCCCATATGACCCGTAATTTTTGGTCAACATTTGAAGTCAATGGGGTAAGTAATATTTAAGCTGTGTCGCGAACTGACAGACAAACCGACAAACGGACCGACGGAACTGATAAAACATGTTTTTTTGGCATCTAGGGAGGTTTAAACGTAAAGATATGTAAAACCTGAGAGGGTGATTTTTTCACGATTATAAAAATATTTTTTTAACCTCAATTTTGTTCCGCCTTCTTGAATTAGTAACACAGTTTTACTATTTTTAAATGTGTTCAGATTATTTGTTGCGTTTAGATTGACAAACAAAAATCTTTTTTGGCTTTTTCGCAACTGAATAAAAATATTTAACTTTAAATTAATTGAAGCAGATATTTAATATAATTACATTACATTAAATATCTGCTTCAATTAATTTAAAGTTAAATATTTATTCAGTTGCGAAAAAGCCAAAACAGATTTTTGTTTGTCAATCTAAACGCAACAAATAATCTGAACACATTTAAAAATAACGTTATAGATGGCTGCAAACTATCATTTTTTTCATATCTAGGTTACATGTCAAACAAACTGACACATTTTAAAATTTGGAAATCAATTCTTTTCTATTATTTAATGTTTTTCTCTTACGATCGGCGCACTGACGAGTCCCGATAGGATGAAAGTATTTGTACAACTACTATGTGTCTATAAAAACTTAAGGTAAATGATATAATTTCTTATGCTTGCTTCAATAATATTATTTATATTATGTATCGAAACATTCCGTAGACAGACTAGTCTACATGTTGAGGTATGTAATTATATTAAATATCTGCTTCAATTAATTTAAAGTTAAATATTTTTATTCAGTTGCGAAAAAGCCAAAAAAGATTTTTGTTTGTCAATCTAAACGCAACAAATAATCTGAACACATTTAAAAATAACGTTATAGATGGCTGCAAACTATCATTTTTTTCATATCTAGGTTACATGTCAAACAAACTGACACATTTTAAAATTTTGAAATCAATTCTTTTCTATTATTTAATGTTTTTCTCTTACGATCGGCGCACTGACGAGTCCCGATAGGATGAAAGTATTTGTACAACTACTATGTGTCTATAAAAACTTAAGGTAAATGATATAATTTCTTATGCTTGCTTAAATAATATTATTTATATTATGTATCGAAACATTCCGTAGACAGACTAGTCTACATGTTGAGGTATGTAATTATATTAAATATCTGCTTCAATTAATTTAAAGTTAAATATTTTTATTCAGTTGCGAAAAAGCCAAAAAAGATTTTTGTTTGTCAATCTAAACGCAACAAATAATCTGAACACATTTAAAAATAACGTTATAGATGACTGCAAACTATCATTTTTTTCATATCTAGGTTACATGTCAAACAAACTGACACATTTTAAAATTTTGAAATCAATTCTTTTCTATTATTTAATGTTTTTCTCTTACGATCGGCGCACTGACGAGTCCCGATAGGATGAAAGTATTTGTACAACTACTATGTGTCTATAAAAACTTAAGGTAAATGATATAATTTCTTATGCTTGCTTAAATAATATTATTTATATTATGTATCGAAACATTCCGTAGACAGACTAGTCTACATGTTGAGGTATGTAATTATATTAAATATCTGCTTCAATTAATTTAAAGTTAAATATTTTTATTCAGTTGCGAAAAAGCCAAAAAAGATTTTTGTTTGTCAATCTAAACGCAACAAATAATCTGAACACATTTAAAAATAACGTTATAGATGGCTGCAAACTATCATTTTTTTCATATCTAGGTTACATGTCAAACAAACTGACACATTTTAAAATTTTGAAATCAATTCTTTTCTATTATTTAATGTTTTTCTCTTACGATCGGCGCACTGACGAGTCCCGATAGGATGAAAGTATTTGTACAACTACTATGTGTCTATAAAAACTTAAGGTAAATGATATAATTTCTTATGCTTGCTTAAATAATATTATTTATATTATGTATCGAAACATTCCGTAGACAGACTAGTCTACATGTTGAGGTATGTAATTATATTAAATATCTGCTTCAATTAATTTAAAGTTAAATATTTTTATTCAGTTGCGAAAAAGCCAAAAAAGATTTTTGTTTGTCAATCTAAACGCAACAAATAATCTGAACACATTTAAAAATAACGTTATAGATGGCTGCAAACTATCATTTTTTTCATATCTAGGTTACATGTCAAACAAACTGACACATTTTAAAATTTTGAAATCAATTCTTTTCTATTATTTAATGTTTTTCTCTTACGATCGGCGCACTGACGAGTCCCGATAGGATGAAAGTATTTGTACAACTACTATGTGTCTATAAAAACTTAAGGTAAATGATATAATTTCTTATGCTTGCTTCAATAATATTATTTATATTATGTATCGAAACATTCCGAAGAACAGACTAGTCTACATGTTGAGGTATGTAATTATATTAAATATCTGCTTCAATTAATTTAAAGTTAAATATTTTTATTCAGTTGCGAAAAAGCCAAAAAAGATTTTTGTTTGTCAATCTAAACGCAACAAATAATCTGAACACATTTAAAAATAACGTTATAGATGGCTGCAAACTATCATTTTTTTCATATCTAGGTTACATGTCAAACAAACTGACACATTTTAAAATTTTGAAATCAATTCTTTTCTATTATTTAATGTTTTTCTTTACGATCGGCGCACTGACGAGTCCCGATAGGATGAAAGTATTTGTACAACTACTATGTGTCTATAAAAACTTAAGGTAAATGATATAATTTCTTATGCTTGCTTAAATAATATTATTTATATTATGTATCGAAACATTCCGTAGACAGACTAGTCTACATGTTGAGGTATGTAATTATATTAAATATCTGCTTCAATTAATTTAAAGTTAAATATTTTTATTCAGTTGCGAAAAAGCCAAAAAAGATTTTTGTTTGTCAATCTAAACGCAACAAATAATCTGAACACATTTAAAAATAACGTTATAGATGGCTGCAAACTATCATTTTTTTCATATCTAGGTTACATGTCAAACAAACTGACACATTTTAAAATTTTGAAATCAATTCTTTTCTATTATTTAATGTTTTTCTCTTACGATCGGCGCACTGACGAGTCCCGATAGGATGAAAGTATTTGTACAACTACTATGTGTCTATAAAAACTTAAGGTAAATGATATAATTTCTTATGCTTGCTTAAATAATATTATTTATATTATGTATCGAAACATTCCGTAGACAGACTAGTCTACATGTTGAGGTATGTAATTATATTAAATATCTGCTTCAATTAATTTAAAGTAAAATATTTTTATTCAGTTGCGAAAAAGCCAAAAATAGTATATTGTGTAACAAGTGCGTGAAGTTAACTTTATCACACAAGGGTATAAAAGTCTTCACGCACGTATTGCACACTATACTTTTTCTACAACCGTAAATAATACAAGTACGAAATAAAATTAAACTATTTAATTTTCTCCTTTATATAATACAAATTAAACTAATGAACTATTTATTTAATTTTCTGTTTTATAATAATTGTAACTTTTTAATAGAACTTATAGTTAAATTATTTAATTTTCTACTTTATAATAATTGTAACTTTTTAATAGAAATTATAGTTAAATTATTTAATTTTCTTCTTTATAATTATTGTAATTAATAATAGTAATGTTGCAATTTGTTAGATTACTAAATTTAACTTCTGTAGCCTCCTTTGATGATGATTTGTTAATAATATTGCTGCTTGTGATCGAGGTCATATTTGGATTTTGAACTGATAAAAGTCTATTTGAAATATCATTTTTCTTGTTAAGGGAATTTTCTACGTAACCCTCAGCTACCGTTGAAGATTTCCAACCGCCGTGTTGTTTTAACATTAGTAAATCTGCACCGGTTTCAACTAGCAAGGAAGCAGATGATCGTCTGAAACAATGGCCTGTATATTTTTCTGGATGTGGTAGTTTTAAAAATTTTGCTATTTCACTAGGCAATTTTCCAAATTTGTTTATCCCGACGACTTGGCGAGTACATTTTCCTCCTTGATACTTGATGAAGAATTTGTTTTCTTGATAATTTTGGGGACGAAGGGCGGCATATTTTCTGTATAATTCTAAATGCTCGGTAATGGTAAATTTTCTTGTTATTTTGGTTTTTGTGTCAGGGACGGATACAACAAGAACACTTCCTAAATCTTGAATATCGTACATTTTTAGCTTATAAATTTCGCTTCTTCTTAGAGCACCAGCAATCCCAAATATTAATATCACTTTGGTTAATAAAAAAACTTCGTCAGGAGCCTTATTTATGAACTTGAAAATTTGTTCTTTCTCCAATATTCGAGATTTTTGTGGAATATATCCTTCATTCTTCCGTTTTAAAAATGCATGAACTTTTGGATATTTACCAATGTCAATGTTATTTTTAATGCTAATAGTACTTTTTAGCATTGAATAATGACTCCATAGTGTTGATGATTTCACATTTTTTGACAATTCTGATAAATATGCGAGTAAAACATTTTCAGAAAAGGTTTTAATATTGTTCTTACTGCGCCAGGTCATAAATTTATTGTACGTGTTTTCATAAATTTCCTTTGACTTCTGAGGTAACAGAGAATTACTAGCTGTTTTGGCTGCTTCCGTAATATCTGGTGGAGTACACATTTCTATATCAGAGTCCATAATTATTGCTTATTATAACTTAAAATAATAAACTGTTCAAATTACTATTCGAACTTAAAGTGTCTATTTTAAACTGCTTGCATTGGCAATTTGACAACTCGTTACCTTGACAACGATACAAATTGCAAGGCACGGCCGCCTAATAAAATTATTACCAGTGCGGGCCCGGTGCCTAAAATTAATGGCGGCCCAAGCATTTCTTATTGAGCCGGTGCGTGAAGTAAATCCTTTAGGGAAAGCATTGTATTTCACGCATCGGTGCTTGAAAACAAGCTTTAGCTACTGCAATCAGTGTGTAAAATAGGATTTTAAGGACGGTTGTAGAAAAAGATTTTTGTTTGTCAATCTAAACGCAACAAATAATCTGAACACATTTAAAAATAACGTTATAGATGGCTGCAAACTATCATTTTTTTCATATCTAGGTTACATGTCAAACAAACTGACACATTTTAAAATTTTGAAATCAATTCTTTTCTATTATTTAATGTTTTTCTCTTACGATCGGCGCACTGACGAGTCCCGATAGGATGAAAGTATTTGTACAACTACTATGTGTCTATAAAAACTTAAGGTAAATGATATAATTTCTTATGCTTGCTT
The DNA here is from genome assembly GCA_030620095.1 of Kuschelorhynchus macadamiae. Taxonomy (NCBI): domain Eukaryota; kingdom Metazoa; phylum Arthropoda; class Insecta; order Coleoptera; family Curculionidae; genus Kuschelorhynchus; species Kuschelorhynchus macadamiae. The sequence continues at coordinate 550,686 of JAUTXW010003895.1, forward strand.
AAATAATATTATTTATATTATGTATCGAAACATTCCGTAGACAGACTAGTCTACATGTTGAGGTATGTAATTATATTAAATATCTGCTTCAATTAATTTAAAGTTAAATATTTTTATTCAGTTGCGAAAAAGCCGAAAAAGATTTTTGTTTGACAGTTTTACTAGTTGAGCCCTAAAACACAATAAGTTATCGCACACAATTTGAAATCAATCCATTAAGTAATTTCTCAGGCTAAATTTTTAAGTACTTTATTATACCTCCATTTTGTTCCGCCATCTTGGATTCGTACCAAAATTTTACCAGCTGATATACCTACTTGATTGATAATACTTGATGTTTATGCAAAATTTGAGATAAATTGGATAAGTAGTTTTTTGATAATATTTTTTTTTTACATTTCACTAGACCGCCATTTTGGATATTTACCAAAATATTAACAGGTCATCCCCTATGACCCTTAATTTTTGATAAAAATTTGAACTTAATCGGGTAAGTAGTCTTTAAGCTGACCGACAAAATTGACAAAACATATTTTTTAGCATCTAGGGACGATAAAACGTGAAGATGTGTGAGATAAATTGAATGAGTAGTTTTCTAATCATAATTTTTTAACATTTCACTAGGCCTCCATTTTGTTTCGCCATACCGGATTTTTACCAAAATGTTAACAGGTCATCCCCATAAGACCTTTAATTTTTGACCAAAATTTGAATTCAATCGGGTAAGTAGTTTTTTAGCTACGCCGCGAACAGACAGACAGACAGACGGAATTGAGAAAACATGTTTTTCGTCCTCTAGGGACCCAGAAACGTGAAGATCTGAAAAAATCTCGGAGAGTGATTTTTTTCACGATTACAACACTTCCCTTTTACGAGGGAAGTAAAAGCTTTTGAAATAAACATCTAATGTCGCTGACAGCAGAATTATTCTACTTGCCTTTATGAATCATTAAAAATTTACGTGGTTGCATATTATTAAATAATTTAAAAAAATGCAATGAGTAAAAATTAAAACGTTCAGGGCCCCGGCTTGCCTTACAATAAAAGTGTAGGAAACTGTCTATTTATTGTGACCGAATAACCGTGTTTTTGTCAGCAAGTTGAGTAAGGTTATTTAATGTACAAGGAGGGAATTTTGTTCCCTGCTTGAGACACTTGAGAATGATAAATGATATCTCAGCCTTAGTATGTTTCGTATATACAGCGATAAACCTTGGGCGAGTTATATAATTTAAAAGACGCTGCGTAGAAGAAGCAGTTAATATTTATCATTAATCTTAAGAGCAGGTATGAGGCTGATAATGAAAATTTCATGCACATATCATAGTGTTTCCATGAGTTAAATAATGTGTTGCAATTTTAAACAGCAAAAGGGATAAATTGACTGATTTTCTGGAAATATTTCGTATTTATTTTAATTTTGGATAAAACTTTTAACTCAAAGAAATTTCTGTTTGATATAATAAACTACTCTTCGTAATTGGGGTGATAGAACGTCACTAAGTCTGTGTTTACTCTATAGATAAATAAAAAAGCTACTCTTACTATTTTATAAGCACTAAAAGGACTTTTAGTTGGTATAAATCTGTAACTTAACCATTCTGACATACTTTTCGATAATTTGAAAGGATTTCAGTGGCGTAGCTACAAATTTCAAAAGTCATTCTGTTTATCTTCGGGTATGTTCCTTAGGACCTCCATTGCTTCACCACGCAAAGAACAAACTCATGCTTTTTCGGTGGAATCCCAATTACTTCCAGTTACGGCAGCTTCAAATTGTTTCAGGTAAATAACCCACCGCACCTTACCATCAAACGTAGGTAGTTTTATCAGATGTGATAAAGAGACAACGTCGAATTTTAACTCACTTTGGTTTCCATATTTCTGCATCTGGGAACGTAGACTTTGGACTTCTTGCTGCATTTGGTTATGAACCTCATGAACTTGCTTTTGCACTTTCTTCTCCATTTGTCCCATTTCTTCTTTCACATCTTCCTTGGTTAGTGTCAGTTCAAGCAACGATTTTCTAGTGATTTCTTCTTGATTCTTTTCCATTTTTTGGTTTACGCCTTCTTGGTGCCTCCTCATACCTTCAAGTTCATTTTTATGTCTTCTTGGTTTTTCCTCCTGTCATCTGTAAGTTCTTGCTTTAGTTCTTCTTGGTTCCTCTTCATATCTTCCTTGATTTCTTGCTTCATATCTTCTTGACTTTTCTTCATTTCTTCTTGGGTTTTCTTTATATCTTTCATATCGTTGTGCATTGTCATTATCAGATTCATTAAGTAATCAAATTTTGCTTCCATAATTATGATAATTTCTGTATCTTCTGTGTTAAAAAAAAAACAGTTCTTACTTCTTCGTCTTCCGATTACACCAATTTCAGACTCAGCTGGATCCTTATCCCGCTTCCGACACCAAATGTTCCGGATTGGCCGGTACACAAACACGTAGTTTCTGAAGGCACTCCTTTTATTCAACACACAGGTTACAGATATCACAGGTAAACACCGGTTATACCTAACAACCGTAATTAAGGTAACTTTAAACTTGTCAATGTCAGCTTGTTGACACTTCGAAATCTCGATTACAACTGAATCAAAATGTGACCTCGCGGCGCGCTTATATAGCCTTTAGAAAAGGATGGAATGATCTAGAAAATTCTAGTAGTTCTCCAAGTAAAGAAGAATCAGAGAAAGACGGCTTAGCATATATCGCTGAATATCTGGCTAAAAAACACAAAGAGAAATATCCAACATTGGGCAAATATACATATGAATCCAAAGAAGCCACAGAGTTTCAAAGATATAGTATTGGGTGCAAAACTTATCTTTTGGTGGCTTGGTCCAGCCATCAGAAGAATGGAATATGCAAGTTGTAATGGATAAATACTTCCAAAAACTTCACAAAGATATATTTTCTGATGTCAAAGAAGTGGTCCAGAAAACAACTAAGTACATATCTGCCAAAGTGGAAGATGTGCCAAAACAGCTGGTTAGGTCTTTCTGTCGACAAAGAATACTTAAATATTTGAATATCAAGAGGGAAGAGTCAAAATCCATAAAGAGGAAACCATGCAATCCTGATCAAAGAATAGCAAAAAAAATTAAGAAAATTCGAATTAGACAATAAAAAAGTATGTTTTTTTAATAATACAAAACTTTATTACTAAATCCCCTTTTTTCAGACACTCCTAAACCTTAGTCGTTCATTTGCACTATTCAGGATTTGTATTCTATTTGATGCAATTTTTAAGAATTGGGTGGAAATAGGAGAATGTAAAAAAATAATTATTTGACACAAAATTTCCTTTAAAAAATATGAGCCTATAACCTTTTTAAGGAGTTAAAATCGAAAATCCTTTTGATTCTCAATTAGTTTATTCAGCATTTTTCTTTTAAGATTCTATCATGTCTGCTCATAAAATACATGTTATTTGAAAAAAGCACATGCTAGATATATAACACGAGATATAATTGAGTATTTTTAGCTATAAATCGATTAATAAGAACGTTTTATTTCTATATTATATAAACGTGATTTTTAAAATGTCAATCTGGGTGAGGCAGTTCACGCGTTCAGGAGCTGACCGCTGATTGGCGCAAAGTTATTAGGCAACCTAACCTGTTTAGTAATCTTGATCTATACTCTCCATAATCCCCTTGAGCTCATTTGCAATTATTGCCTTTAAAATCTCTTTAAACCAGTGGTGTCCCGTCGTTCTTTAAATAATATGGCACTCCTTTTTGACTATACGCTCTTCAGATAATTAAAAAATGTAACTATGCTTTTGCTCTTTTGTGTTGCAAAAACGGCGAACTTTCGAATTTTAAGATGATTTAATTTTGATTTTTCTTGATCTATTATAAATAATATAAATATATTTTTTCTTGAGTTCTGTCATTAACGGTTCCCGGGCTACTGCCTACGTCCACTATTATTAGACCACCCAGTATAGTGATACACGATTTATAAGTCCAGATTTTACAAGGGCAGCCAGCATCAGATCAAATGAATGACATTTACCAAAATTTTAATTTATGCAGTTCGACTTTACCCTACTCGGGTATGCCAAAAGTGGCCGTCTGTCTCCGTTTGTCATATTAATTTATACAGGGGCCGTCATTGTGAAGTACTATACAGGGCGTTTCCTATTTGAGTGCTGATGTTAAAGTGAGTGTTTTTATGTCCTAAAGGTCTTAACTTTTGAGATACAGGACGGTAAAGTTTAAAAAGAAAACATTTTTTTTCGTCCCAATTCTGATGCTATTGTAGATAACTTCTATGCATTAGGAAGCATACGGATTTACCCAGGTTAGTTACATATGCACGCCACTGGTAGAAATTTCAAAAATTGATTGTTAATGAAAAATGCTCTTTTATGCATAAAAGAGGTGTATCAAATTTCACACAGTTATTTATCTATAATAGCATCAGAATTAGGATTAAAAAAAATGTTTTTTCAAAGCCCTGTATCTCCGAAGTTAAGACTTTTAGGTTCATATTAAACTTTTTTCTTAAAAAGGTCCAAGAATCACCCCCCTTTTACATTAACACGCAATTAAGAAACGCCCTGTATAGTACTTCACAATGACGCCCCCTGTACAAAGTAATATGACAGACGGAGACAAACGGTCACTTTTGGCATACCCGAATAGCCCAAAGTCGAACTGCATAAGTTAAAATTTTGATAAATCTTGTTCACTGGAATGAGTGCTGGCTCCCCTACAATAACTAAATTGATGTGTTAGTTTTGGAAAAATATGGGTTCTGTAGTTTTTCAAATATTAATTGCAATATTAGATATTTTTTGACACCCGGTATTGAACAGAAAACTAATTATTTTAAAGCAGTTTATTGACAGCTACTTTATGAACAATTTTACAAAATATATGAAAAAAAAACTAAGCCATTTTTGAGGTTAACGGCTGTGATTCTAATGGTTCGATTCCTTCTAAATCGTTGTCTTCCTCTGAAAATGATGAGGTTTCGTCGTCACTACTTGAAGATCCCAGTGTGATAACTAAATCATCAATAACCGTTTCAATTTTGCCATCTACTTCCCAGTATTTATCTTCAATAGAACGAACATGTTTAACGTACGATTTCCAATTTTCAGCCGATATTAAATCAATCGCTTCTAATGTTATTTTATTTAAATCTTTAATTGAAAGTTCACCGGTGTTGCACTCTCGAATATATTTTTTTACTCTTGCCCATGCAAGTTCAATAGGGTTGAGGTCGCACATCTATGGAGGCAGCCTTAAAGGTGTATGACCGAGGTTACGTAAAAGACCGTCAATTTTATACTTTTTTTCTCTAGGCTTGTTGGCTCATATTACTTCATATAATTGATGTTATAAGATTGTTCGATTTAAGATACGACATCATATGAGCTTTTGTAGAGTATTTAGTTGGCACTTTATTTACTACGTGAGAATGATAAGACGCATTATCCATTGCCACGACTAATTTGGGAGGAATGTTAGGTAAAAGCTTCTCGAGCAACCACTTTTCAAAATTATCTCTATTCATCTGTCCATGATAGTCTCCAGTTGTTAATCCCGAGCGAAAAACTAAAGCAGCACCTGGAACAAATCCGGCTTCTGAACCAGCTTGAACTATAATAAAGCGACTACTAGAGCGGTTTCCCTGAACAACACCTGTAACGCTTTCACTTTGCCAGCATTTGTTCGCTGTCATATCATTATCTACACAGGTTTCATCTAGATACATAATATTGCGTCCTTCTTGCCTATATTGCCTTACAGCTGGTCTCTCAATGAGCGATTTTCGTTTATTTTGGCACTTGCGCCAAACAAAACCATTTGATCGTAAAAGCCAATTTTTTATACCCGTACGGAAAATCTATTTTGTTCTTTACAGCACGAAGTAGGGGTTTGCAGGTCGGAACATTCTTCAAGTTTATATTAAAATGCTCTATTGTTCGTCGAATTACTTGAAAATCACCATCGTCAATTTTATCTTTGTATGATAATCGGGGTCTTTTTTACCAGGAGATAAAGGTGAAGTAGAACATTAGCGATCATTTTGTTCTCTTTGAATTTTTCTTACACTACTTTCCGAAACACCAGTGTAAAATGCAGCGCGTTTTGTTCGATTTTGAATTGGAATAGTCAAACTATTCTTTTCAGCTTCTCTAGTACAGGCCTCTATAACGCTCGCAATAACTTCACGTGCACCGCTTCGAATTGTTTTTCCTCTTTTGCTTGCCATCGTTACTTCGAAATAATAATTCAAATTCAACGCAACGCATTTATATAGAAATGAAAACAAATGCTCGAAATGTATAGGCGCTACTGGAAATAGCTAGAACCTTCTAGCGGCAAGTGTATGGAGACTCTAGGCACATCTCAAATACAAGTGGACCAGTGCGAAATTTACTAAATTCTCGATTCATTTTCCGTACCGCTTAGCTTGCGCACTTTATAGGTGAAGCGGCAAACTATTACAACAAATAAAATAACATAAAATTTATTTGCATACACAAATTTTACTTTTCCGCTTGCTTAAGACTATGAACCTTTATTTTAAGGACCGCTCGGTTTTTTTTCGTGTCCCGCACTTTAATCTATACTTCATCAAATTTGATAGCTTCAGATTTGGATTTTTGGGTTTTTTAGTAACAACAACTTAGTCACTATACACGTGTGATTTTTAGTTGTAATACTTATGGATTATAATGCTTATTCCCATGTTTTGGTAACTAATTATTTTATATCAATTTTTTAGATAAAATGTAACCACCTCAAATGACTATTTCTTTAAAATAAAGTACAGTCAGGTAGAACACATTTGAGAATAGCATAATATTAAAATTATTTCGTTTTAAACTATAAATTAGACAACAAACATAGAAAAAGACTCCAAGTCTCGGTCTCATTAAATTATAATTTTACAATTCACAACAAACATGACACGTGTTTCGCCCTTTCGAGCATCATCAGACCTACAAACAACAGAGAGAACCTTAGTAAATAATCACACTCACAAATCCTAAAACAATAACTTACAAATAGAATAAAACACACTAAAGCACAACAAAACAAATAGAGGATAGAGTTTGAGGTTTACCGGAAAACATCGTCCACGGATAATGTTATTCAGTATGCTTCAAACTCTCCTTACACACATAAATTTGCCGCGTTCAACTCCTTTTTCTATCGGTTGTGTAATTTACCATTGTCAAGGGAAGCGTTTACTAAGGAGCGTGATATTATAATGCAGATTGCTAGGAATAACGGTTTTCCTTTGGAGTCCATCACCAAATTATATTACAAATTTATAAACAAGTACAAAATGTCCTATACTGTCATAAATTCAAAACTTAGCGATGAGACAAATTTTTTCAAGTGCATTACTTTTTTCGGAAGTATTTCTCTCCAATTGGCAAAATTTTTTAAAAATATTAAAAATGTCAATATTTCATTCAAAACAGTAAATACTCTCAAGAGACATTTAGTAAGGACAAAGGACACAACCGATAAATTGTCCAGATTTGGGGTTTATGCACTAAATTGTAGCGAATGTTCCACGACCTATGTGGGACAAACAGGTCGAAAAATTTCCACAAGGGTGAGAGAACATTTAAGCCTTGTCAACAAATTCAGAAATACGGATGTAACTGAGACTGTTTCGGCCTTTGCCAATCATTTGTTGGAGTCAGGTCATGAATTTTCCATTTCTGACGTTGATGTTTTACATGAATGTCCGAAGGGGAAAAAGCTTGACCTTCTAGAAAAAATGGAAATAACCAAAGCTATAAAAAGTCCCATTCTCACTTGCGTTAACGATGTTTTTAATTTTGAACCAACCCTATTATTTAACAATTTAATGTAATAATAATTGTAGGCAACCTTCATTTCATTCACTAATTCATAGAGTGAGAGTTTTTGGTTCTTTTCTTCGAGTAGTTCAGTGGCCTGTGGGTGGTTGCTTCGGTGTCTCACTCGGATGGTCTGGGTTCGATCCCGTCTAGAGACATGAATCTTTTTTAATGCTTTTTTAATATTTTATTTTGTTTATTCACGTGAGACTTAACCTCATTTTAATGTCCATCAAATATGTATAAGTAGTTGTTTGTTTTGTTGTGCTTTAGTGTGTTTTATTCTATTTGTAAGTTATTGTTTTAGGATTTGTAAGTGTGATTATTTACTAAGGTTCTCTCTGTTGTTTGTAGGTCTGATGATGCTCGAAAGGGCGAAACACGTGTCATGTTTGTTGTGAATTGTAAAATTATAATTTAATGAGACCGAGACTTGGAGTCTTTTTCTATGTTTGTTATTAAAACTAGGTCTCTTTGAGCAATATGGACAATTTCTTCGATTTTTATAAATTAGACGATATAATCCGGTATTACAATAAAACGAAATAAAAATATAATGTATGAAAATTTCAACCGATTTCTCTACAGTTTTAAACGCCAAAAATTGCCTACAGCAATGTTTTGTGCAGGTTTATTTGAAATCTTCGTTTTAATATATTCCGTCGCGAACTTGAGGATTTATCCAGAAAGTCGCGTTGCAAGTCAAATTAGGTTGACCTTTTCTCAGTCTCGTGATCGTCTGACCTATTCTTGGCGAATCTCATTTTGTTACAACACAAAAATAGAAAAATATTATGCTAGTATTGTTAAACCATTTCAACATTTTAAATAAAGTATTTTTGTTTTTGAAGTTTATATACTCTTCAAGTCATTAAGACAAGACAGAAAATAGCCTTTTTTGTCTTGACCAAATAGGTGTTTCATTAATAAATAGAAAATGTAAATTTTATAAAGGTTAAGACTTGCCATATGTTTAGATTATTTCTCTTATTTTTATTGTGTTTTATCTACCATACCCCAAGTCTGTAGAAGGCTAGGTAAATTTCCTTTATCGGAAACTTCCCTTGTTATGAATCTTATCGTGCGGGTCCAAAGGTCACCAAAATTATGAATCAAATCAGAAAGCACAGTGAATACCAAAATGTTGTGTGATTTTTTTATCGAGCTATTAAATCTCGATGGGCTATTTACAAATATACAGGGAGAAAGAAAATAGTTTTTTTTTTATTATATTACGCAATATTATTAAGATAGCCACTTAATATTATTTTATATATTAAATGCCGAGGGACCAAATAAGAAAATTTGCTAAATATGTATTCGGATAAAATTTTTTGGTTGGCAAAAACAAAAATACACAAAATGGCAAGCACCTTATTAAAGTCAGAAGGCGATTCGAATCAGTGGAACAATCAGGATATGTTCTGTTTATACAGCCACTTAATGAATCAATCACCAAAAATTATGAGCTCCGCTTGACCTAAAAATCTAACCACTTATACAGTGTCATTTATTTAAATGCGGGCCACTCCTGTGCAAAGAAAACTTGTTTTTTTCTGTATTGTGATAACAAAAAAAATTTATTTTGCAAAAATATTATACACTTTTGTTAAAAGGTCAAAGGTTAAGGGTCCCTAGATGCCGGAAAACATATTTTCGCAATTCCACCTGTTTGTAGGTATATCTGTCCGTCAGTCTGTCTGTTCGCGGAGTAGCTAAAAAACTACTTATCCGATTTCTTCAAATTTCAGTCTCAAATTAAGGGCCATGCATGCGAAAAATACAGGCTATATATATATATATATATATATATATATATATATATATATATATATATATATATATATATATATATATATATATATATATATATATATATATATAGCCTGTATTTTTCGTTAGCCCCGAGTTTTTGGTAAAGCGATTTTATCGATTTTTATATATCAAATTTTGTCTTATAATTAATAAAAAAATTTACTTATTTTAATACGCTTTAAAATTGGAATAAGTATTCTATAATTATTTATTTATTGCCTACTAAATTACAAATGTATTAAAAAAGTAAGCAAAAAAATGGTGTCAAATCTAATAAATAAAATTTTAAATTAAAGTTCCCTGGCTAATAATCCAGGAGCCAGTGGCAAAAGCTCTGAGAATCGGTATAAGGAATGTACAGAAACTTGTTCATGAAAAAAAACATAATTTACTTACTAAGATTAAGAAATGTACACGAAAAAATCTAAAGGCGAAAGACTTAAGTTACAATGCAAAAATGGATATTCATAATGCAATTTATGATTTATACACGTCAAAGATTAATATAATCCTTCAGAAACTTTTTAATAATATAAACTAAAAAATATCGTCATCACTTAAAAAGTACTCATCTTCTGAGTCGTCCTCAAATGGCGCAATGATCATTGGTGCTATTTCGACATCTAAAACTCGTTCTCGATTCCACCAATCCCATATTAATTTCTCCGTATGTTCCATAGATTTCTTCCAGTACTAATATAATATAATTTAATGAATCTTGCCAAACAATTTGCACTTCATCTAATGTAAGACCATCGTTCACGGGTTTTTCGTAATATGATTTTACCCCAGCCCATATTAATTCTATTGCGTTAAACTGGCAATGGTATGGCGGCAGTCGTAAAACCTCATGTTCATTTTCCCGTAATATTTCGTCTACGTTATATATTGTTGGTTTTTTAATAGATTTTGCTATTAAAAAAAGTTCTAGTTTCAGCATATTGGGTAAAGGATTTTGTTTTTGTTTTATTAGCTAGTCATAAATATCACTTTTCTTCCAGGATGAAGTAGGTTGCTTATTTAAGATTCTTCAATGATAAGATGCATTGTCCAGAATGATTAAAGATGGAGCATCTAAATTTGAAATCAGTTGTTCTTTTAACCACTTTTCAAACAGTTCACAGTTCATATTATCATGGTAGTATACTTTTGTATATTGAAGAAAACAGTAAACTTGCACCTGGGAGAAATCCTGTTGAAGAACCTGCATGCAAAATGATGAACCGTTTTCCCGTCCCTCATTCCTTTTTTCTCTTGACACTTTTTACAAACTCGTTCTGCCAAGATTTCGAACCACTTCCATTAGAAAATATCCAAGTCTCGTCTAAAAATACCACTTTTCTAAAATTTGAATTAACATTTTCCGTGTATTTTTTGAAAAACTGGATACGCTGACTTGCTATATGTGGCAACTCGCATAAAAATCTTCGATTACAGTCCTTTTTATACCGAAAACCCAACATTTTTATTAATTTTGACAACGATTTTAGTCCAATGTCCAATATGCCTCGTTTTTTAAAAGCTTCTTTTAAAACTTGAAGAGTTATATTAGTTTTTGATGTGTATAAATCGTAAATTGCATTACGAACATCCATTTTTACATTGTCACTTAAGTCTTCTGTCTTTGGCTTTTTTCGTGTACATTTCTTAATCTTCTTCGGTAGAAAATTATGCTTTTTTTCGGGCACAATTTTCTGCACAGTCCTTATACCGATTCCCAGAGCTCTTGCTACTGTCTCCTGGATATTGGACGGTGAATTTTCATTTTCGTAATATTTTATTAGATTTAATGCAATTTTTTTCCCTTGTGGAAATTGTTTTTTATTACTCATTTTGTCACGGACTTGTCAATCTGACTTTGAAGTGACATCGCTCAAAGATTTTTGCAGCTACTGGTATTATATGTTTATCCTCTTTTTTCATATGAAAATATCATAGGTCTATCTAATTCATCTTCCGGATTATATGCGGAGGATATGATTACACGTAATAAAAGAAAAACAAACTTAAAAAGTTTGTCGTTGATAAATCGTATGACCCGCACGATAACACTGCTTTTGACATATGTCTTTTTAAAAATTTTTATTGGACGCCATGTTTCATCATATTGGATTTCTACCAATAAATTGCCTGGTCGAATTTAATCAAATCTTGGCATAAATAGATTTTTTATTTTTAAAAATTAATTACAAAAACGATTATTTCAGACACTTTATCAATCCAGGAATTCAGTAGGCCATGCAAATGACACATACACTTCTGTTTTATTGTTATATTAAATGTCAAAGCTGCATAAAATTACGACATTTTTAGACGCGTTGATAATTAGTTGTTTGGTTTATTGGTTTCAAAGTTCGTTAGATAATATATATTTGAAGTACTTTTAAAAATCAGTTATGGAAGAAGACCACGAAGGTATGTAGTTGCCAAAAAATAAAAATGTTAATATTTGGTTGTATTTTAAAACACATATAGAACCATTAAGTAGGTAATGTTATTTTCTTAGGTGACTTTTAAAAATATCAAAATTCAAAAACCAATTTGTTTGTGTTTTCACCACATTTCCATTATCGCATATTTTTTTCTGTATTGGGTAATATCTCTTTTTATTGAATACACAAAAAAAGGTTGCCCCAACTTGCCCATAAGGAATTATACAGTGTTTTTAAAAAGTCTTGAACTGGCTAAATTTGGTCAAATTTGTAAGATTCGCGAACGGTTAAGCTTTCGAAGATACATTTTTCTTTCTATTACATATACTTTTACCAAAAAAAATATAAAACCCTTTTTTCTGCTTCAATTCTGAATCTGAAAAAGAATTATTTTCATAATATTTTGAATTGTAAATCTAATTTTATTGAGTTTTACCGTGGTAGGTCTTAAAATTTTTTATGCTCGGACTTATAAACTCCCTGCTGGAGAGCTAACTTTGCATTTCAATATCTTGCACCTGACAAAGTCAAAGTTAACTTCTTTGTGTAGGGGTAATTTTAATCAATAAAACCGTATGCATTTTGTTTTTAGACCAAAATGAACCAGTCTTGTCAATGAGTTACATGAAGCTCTTTGAAATCTTTATAAGTTTCCGAGAAAAAAACCTGGACAGTAAATTTAATCGCTTACGAGCAAGAATTTTAGAATTTACGGGTTCTTCAAACCTAAGCCATGAAGCTAATAATATTTTAAATGGCTTCTATTATAAATTTAAACAAAAGTGGTCTTCATGTAATAGAACAAAAGATAGGTTTTTGCAGCATCATGGAGAGTGGCTGCATACTGTAGTTCAGTTTAAAACAAATTGTAAAAATAATAAAGGACGAAAAGCGCTGGATTTTAATTCCTGTAGCGAGAGAACCAAAAGACAAAAAACCAAACTATTGAGAGAAACATTTTCCCCGCAGCAATTAGCTTACGCAGCACAAATGAGTTATCGAGTCAACCAGGAAGTAGAAGCCTCTAAATTAATAAAGACCATTTGTGAGGAATCTCAAAAAGCTAAAGATTATTCCAAAGCGTTAAAAACGGAAAATTATTCACAACTTTCCTCAAATGAAGCTCTTTCTCTTGTGGTTGAAGCCAGATTAACAAAATTTCAATATAAACTAATTAGAAAACAGGTGCAAGAAAAAAACTGTTATATTTATCCATCGTATGATCATATACTAGAGGCAAAAAGAATGTGTTATCCTGAAAACATACGTGTAACAGAAAGTTCTGCAGAAGTTCCTGTCCAATCTTTATTAAATCATACGTGTCAAAGACTTTTACTTTTACAAAGGGATGTTCTGCTTAATGTAAATAGCACAAATAATGACATTTTAAACCTAATCTTAGCTTGTAAGTATGGTTTTGATGGGTCATCTGGCCAGTCTGAGTACAAGCAAGTTTTTAATAACGAGTCGCTCTCAGACTCTAGTATTTTTTTTACATCGCTTGTACCTATTCGATTAAGCCGACCAACTGACACCGGAAACATAATTTGGCTAAATTCCAGACCTTCCTCCACTCGAATGTGTCGCCCCATAAAAGTTCAGTTTTCACGCGAAACCCGCGAATTAACATTGGCTGAAAAACAACATCTAGACAATCAGTTAACAAATCTGACTCCTTTTAAATGCACCATAGATAACATTAATGTGTTAGTAAGTTTCGACTTACATTTAACAATGATAGATAGTAAAGTAGGAAATGTTTTAGCAGAAAATAATTCTACACAAAAATGTTTTATTTGTGGCGCATCGTCCAAGGAGTTTAATAACATCGACGTTGTTCTTCAGAGGCCTGTAATTAATGCCAATTATTTAAAATTTGGTTTATCCACTCTACATGCTTGGATACGTTTTTTTGAGTGTTTGCTGCATTTGGCTTATAAGTTAGACATAAAAAAATGGCAGGCCAGAAGTGAAGAAGATAAGCAAAAAGTCAAAGACTCAAAAAAACGTATCCAGCAAGATTTGCATTTACGATTGGGGTTAATAGTGGATAAACCAAAACCAGGTTTTGGTTCGTCGAATGACGGCAATACAGCTCGTAGGTTTTTCGAAAATGTAAATGTTGTTGCTGAAGTTTGCCATATCGATGAACAGTTAATTCACAGATTTTATATAATATTGCAGACTTTGTCCTGTGGTTATGACATCGATATAGCTAAATTTCAATGTTATACAATTGAAACTGCACGAATTTTTGCAAATTTATATTCATGGTACCCGATGCCCACATCTGTGCATAGAATATTAATACATGGAGCAGAGACTATTGGTGCTTTTGAAATTCCTATAGGACAGTTGTCCGAGGAAGCACAAGAAGCTAGAAATAACGACATTAAAAGTTTTCGTTTAAATTTCGCGAGAAAAACCTCTAGGCAAGATAATTTACAGGATATATTTAATCGCCTTCTTGTTTCCTCGGACCCTGTCATATCTGGGTTTCGCAAAACACCACCCAAGTCCAGTAAAAGCCTTTTACCTGATGCTCTTAGGTTAATAAAACCACCTAATATTTGCAACACGCCTTTAAATTTGGATGAAATTTTAGACTCATCAGATGAAGACTGATACTATAAGTCTAAAATTTATTCAAATTTAGGGCCAGTACCATGGAAATAATTGTTGAAAAAACTATTGTATCTATGGTTAGTATTCTCCAGATAAATTTACCCGGAGGTAAAAGTACTGGCACAAAGTTGTATTGGAAACATTTGATGGTTTTACTGATACTGAAAATACTACTTACCTTTGATCTTATAGAACAGAAATTTGACATTGTAAATTATTTTAAATTGAAACCAAATATTAGGCACATAAAAACTGTCAAATTTCTGTTTTATTAGACTATTATAATATTCCTACTTACCTGTTTACCTATACCTATCCAGCTCATCTTTCAACAGTGGCATAACTAGAGAATTTTAAAAAATGAATTACAACTTAAAAATTTGGTCAGGGATAGGGCTTGTATGCTCTGTCTCGGGTATACACCAGTATTAATTAAATAATAAAATAATTCATATAACATGTTATCCATTTAACATGTTGTTTATTTATACATACTTTATTTAAACTTTATTGTAGTTAGGCTATATATTACTGTAATACTGTATACCTTTGGGTTTTAGTATAATAGGTATCAATATTAAGATATTTATTTTTACTTATAGTCATGGTACAAGGTAATAGCTTCTAGTGTACAGACTTTATTCATAGACCACCTAATATTTGGTTTGAATTTAAATTAATTTATCATGTGGTAATTGGCAAATGTATTTGTTTTTTTTACTAAAGTTGACTATCGTTTTCATCACCCTGTATAATAAATTTTTTGTTAAATTTGAAAAAAATTAAATTTAATGAATAAATTTAAATAAATTATGTAAGTTTTTTAAACTTTTAATAAACCATAACATGTAATTCTATTTATGCCAAGATTTTATTAAATTCGACCAGTGTGCGACGTAAGATAACGAAGATGACAAATCGGCTAAAATAAATTAGCACCAATAGATGGAGCAATCACTAGCATGCGATTGTCTCTCGTTTTTAAATGCGTCACCAGTTGCATACCGTGATTTTTTGTTAAAACTTGTATGGTCGTCTTACACGCCGATGGACATTATATGGAATAATTATTATAAATTTGAGTACCGAAAAAATAGTGAATTATATTTTCCTTATATATATTATATATATTCCTTATATATATAGTATAAACTCTAAATTCCGTAATGTACAGTTATTTTGCACACTTTTTTAACCTTTTTTAGTTTTTAAAAATAGGTAGAATATATGTCAGAAAAACTACTAGACAGTCGTTGGAGTAAGGATAATATGAAAAAAGCAATAAGCGATGCTCTAAATGACGGAAGAAGCGTATATTCTATTGAACTGCAAAGAAATATGCCATCCCAGAAACAACATTACAACGATCTATAAGAAAGTATCCAGATGAGGTGATTACATTTTTGTAATGCCAAGATTAAAATGTTTTTATTAAGTTAAAACCCCGGTTAAAACAACCTAAAATTCATAATATATCATAAAAAGTTTGTTTCGTTAGATGGTTTTTTCATAAAGCGCTAAAAGAGGCGAGAGTAGGGCAAACTTCAGGTTTCCATCTAAAAAATAAAAATCGATATTAAATGTTTTTTTAATATGATTTTGAGATATACTGGCCGCATTTTTTTTTTTAATTATAATGGATTTTTTATTTTTAAATCTTTCCTTTCAATGCTGGGCGTTTTAACTTTTTCAGAAGACCAACTACAAAAAAACTCCAACAGGAGAACATAGGGTAGTAAAAATTACTTTGGCGGAAAGAGGCACCAATGTCACAGCAGTTTGCTGCATAAATGCTAGTGACTCATAGTCCCACCATTTCTAATATTTCCAAGTGAGAATGCAACCAGCTTAAATGAACAACACACCATCTAACTTTGTTGGTGTAGCACATGACAGCGGTTGGATAACTTCTGAAAACTTTGTAACGTATTTGGAACATTTTATTCAATATGTTCAGCCTAGTGAAAATAATCAAGTTTTACTAAAAACGGATAACCATGCTAGTCATGTAATATTGGAACCGGATGCAGCCGCTGGACGTATCATTTTATCACGGGTGGCTTGTCCCATGAGGCAGGTGAGGCAGTGCCTCACCAATAAATTTGGAAAATTATACGTGTTAATCGATTATATCATTTATATTACTTCTTATTCACTTCTTTATTCTCAATTTTACATTTTTACTATTTGCATCCATAAGCATTTGCAGCATAATTTTGCTTTATGAGAAATCCATAAAATACGACCCTGCCTTGTACCTTTTTCTAATCCAAACGCGCATCGTCATATCGGACGGGTTCTTTGAGTCCATCTCATTTCTTCTTTAGAAGAGTTATTGTTAGAGGCATGCCTCGCGCTTCCTTGTCTAGCGTATTACTAATATGTGTGTAAGCGGGTGGCGCGTAGTAATCCAGCCGAGTTAAGCTTAAGTAGGGTTAGCGCATAAAATGATTCTTTTGAGGCATGCCTCTAATGTAAATTCAAAGGAAATAAGCGGCAGATTTCCGATTGGCCGAATGGACAAATAGTCGTTAACAGGTTGAAAATTGAAACTGCAGGTGGTTTGGGCTATTTTTAAGTAGGTAGTAGGAGTAAGTAGGTTACGTTGCCGTTTTCCGCATTGTTTTGATTCGGTTGCAGGTTGCAGTGTTCTCTTAATTTTACTTTATTAATGTAGATTGCATATTTATATTAGCTATTAACTAAGTGAAGTGTAAACAGTGGAGTGGTCAGTGATTTTCAGTTTCAATAGCGGTGTCTGGATTTTCGGATTTAAATTGATTTAAATTTTCCAGTTACCCATTATAGAAAAATGGATTTAGCGGGACTTAGCGCAGCTTTACAACTTCCCCAGGTAAATGTAAATATTGGCAATTATAGTGATATTGTAAATGTTTTAATAAATCAGCAGAATTTTTCAAGTAACTCCTATGAAGATAAAGTATACATAGTTAAAGAAGTAAAGCGACCTGTTCCAGATTTAAGTAAACGTCTTGTTGCTATAGGTGGGGTAGGAATACCAAATCGGGGCTTTCATAACACTTGGTCTAAAAAGTACGACTTGCTTATTGGTAGTGTAACATTAAGTAAATTATTTTGTTGGCCATGTATTTTATTTGCAACAAATAATAGCGACAAAGTTTGGTCAAAAAGTGGTTATAGTAATTTAAAAAATATGTCTCGGGTTTTGTTACTACACAAAAAAAAGTACTCAACATATTTCTTCAAATTATAAGCTTACTCTCATGAGAAAACAAAAGCAAAATATCGCCCCAGCAATAGACAATGCGCATAAAACTGAAATTGAAAATGTTAATGCTAGGGTGAAAGAGAACCGACAAATTTTAAAAAGTCTCATGGATATTACATTAGACCTCTGTATGCAAGAGTTACCTTTCAAGGGGCATGATGAATCAAACGAATCTTTAAATCGCGGTAATTTCAAAGAACTAGTTATTCCTGTTAGCAAATATCACACAAATTTAAAAACATTTTTAGAACGTGATAATGATAATAGATCATTCTGGGACATCCAAAACAATTCGAAATGAATTAATTGATTCTGTTGCTTATTATGTAAATAAAAAAATTGAGGACGAAATTTGAAATTCTTTGTTTTTTTCCTGGCAAGTTGATGAAACCACTGACATAAGCTGTCATTCACAATTATTCGTCATTTTTCGTTACGTATGGTCAACCTGTTGAGCGATTCGTGGGATTTTATGACGTAAGTTCTGGTCATTCTGCGCTAGATTTATTTCAATTTTTAATCCACCAAATTCAAAAAATTTAACTTGCATTCGAAATTAGTGGCTCAAACATATGATGCGGCTTGGGTAATGTCGGGAGAAATAAACGGTTTACAGACAAAAATTAAATCTACAGCACCACAAGCATCGTTTACTCACTGCTATGCACATGTATTTAATTTGGTTTAAGTCATGCGTGCAGTTCAGCTCATCAAGTTAAAGTATTTCTCTCAATCCTATCAGGTTTTTAATCATATTTCTCTAAATCTGCAAAGCGGACCCAAGTGTTAGAACAAATTGGAGGAAATCGTATACCTACTAATGTAGCAACTCGTTGGAATTTTACTTCACGCGCCGTTTTGGCAGTTAATAACAATAAGGACAATTTACTTGAGACTTTTAATTTTATTATTAATAGTGGCGATTTCGATCAAAAATCAATTAGAGAAGCAGCAGGTTTAAAAACTTTTTTAGAGGATTCTCAGAACAAATTTTTGTAGAAACATTTGAATTAATTTTTTCCATTTTACAAAATAGAAATACAAATGTTGTTAAAACAAGAAATTTACTGCAGACTACTCTAACTAAAATTCGTGAGCTTAGGAGTAATAGTACTTATTTTGATTCAATTTATGAAAAACTGGATATCGGCGCTTTACACTCGAAACGTCGTGAAGGATTTAAAATGTCAGATAAAACTCAACAGTTAAGGCAAATTTTTGTGAAATTCTTGATATTCTAGCAAATCAAATAGAGGTTAGGTTTTGTGACATAGAAAAACTACATTTCTTTGATCTCCTAAATATTTCAAAGAATTTCCTCATGAGCTTTTAAAAAATTTGACCATCCAATGCAATATATTTGATATAAATCAACTAAAAAGCAAATTAATAGTTTTATACGAGAACGATGTGATAGAAAGTTGCACAAACCCTTATGAAATATTGACTTTTTTTATGATAATGATTTAAAACTTTGTATGCCAGAACTTTTTAAATTATTATGTATTGCTGTTGTTTTGCCAGTGACAACCGCGTCAACAGAAAGAAGTTTCAGAAATACTACTGGACAGGCGCGACTAAGAAATATGGCAAAAATCTTAATTGAAAAAGGTATTTATAAAATCACAAGATGAGAACGTTTTCATAGAGGAAGTAATAGACCATTTTGCTGAACAGGGGAATCGCAGAATTCCTTTAATTTATAAAAAACTTTAATTTTTAGAACTCGCGTCTCGATTTATGTTCTTTGTAATTCATTTAAGTATAGTCCCTTTTAATAAATCTTTTTTTCCATGTTTTAAGTGTTTTATAAGTCTACGTCAACTTACCCACCTAATTTCGTCAACTTAGCGTCTGATGATGCTAAGATGACGAACTTTACATTTTTACTTTTATTGATAAAATAAATCGATCTAAATCAGTTAGAACATTCACTAATGATACCATTCTTGAAAGATATAGAAGCAGTTTATAGAAAAATATTGTCAAATCAACGACAGAAACTTAAATTCGTTAACTTATCCCCCTTTCTCCTACACTTTTTACATTTTCATATTAAATTATTTTACTATGAACATTATATTTAATAAAAAAAATTAATGATAAAAAAATGCTAAAATGTCCCCCTTGAACTTCAATAGACGCATTAGCTCTTGTTATTTATCGACTTTCTAAGGGGATGTAATACGTCAGGCATTAATTTTTTTTTTTGAGAGCCAAAGACCAACTTTGTGTTTTTTTAATATAGTGCTAAAAATCTATCAGATTAAATAAACAGTGGCGTACCATAAATTTAGTAAAATAAAAATTAGAATCAATGCCCATGCACACAGCACTTGCTCACCAGGTTTTCTTCTGGTTGGAAAAATACTCTATCTCAAGAACGGGGATTTTTAGGCCATATGTTTATGCGAACATTATTACTAAAGCAATCAGTCCTAAAAGCTTGGCTATGTACTTAATTACCATCCTGTATACGCTAATTTTTTTTTTCTAAAATCGTTCTGTTTCTGTAAATTCCGGTATTTAATACAATTGACCGAAAACAGCATGGTAAAATAAATACGCGATAAATTATGGATGTTTCGCGTGTTACGGTTGGAGTGAAACATATTTTTAAAATCCATCAATAAAAGTGATTTATTACCGTGCTAATGCTGACAGGTTTTCGTCTTTTTTATTTACGTTCCCAAGATTAATTTTGCAGATCGGGAATTTATGTAGGTTATTTACCTTTATAATAATGGTAATAGCCACGAAACAACCGTATCACGAGACTTAAAATACGGATTGTCATTATTTCTTGCGTTTTGTCCACAATTTTACTAGAGTATAGTTCAGGTCTAGGAAATAAGGTCTAGTACATTTACTGAATTCGAAAAAGTTAAAAAGAAATGATTTATAACAATATTTCCCTTCCATATAAAAAGGTCCATTGAAGGAACACAGTTATCATTATAAAGAAAATATCACTTATGCAGATTCCACCGATAATTTACTAGGACATCTGATCAAATTAATAAGTGAAAATTTATCTGTTAAAAAATTTTATGCTTGTCGTTTTTAACTAATCAGGAGCTTTCTTTTTGACATGTTACTATGGCAACAACCAAATTTTCTGGAAATTTTACTTACCCATAAGCACCTACCAGTATAATTAATAAGTGGAAATTTTCCTGTTTTGACAGCAATCATATGTTCAGACAATATGAACTGTACTTGGAAACATATGTTTTATATTTAAATTAACTTAAATTATTACAGTTTTGGACTAATATTTGAAAATTTCTAATTCTAAATGCTTTAAAAATTTCACCTATACATCTTCTTTCCGTATAGGTGAATAAAGCACAACATTGTTGAGCTTTTTCACAATATGTCTGTGCATCATAAAATAAAAATAGTACTGCAACATCAGTTTATTCTTTTGAATACTAGATCTGTGGTCAAAACAAGGCACAAGGTCACGAATAATATTGTTTTCCCCCCTCCTGTATTGTAAGCAACCTATTTTGACACTGCTTTGACAGACGTAAGTGGAAGTTACTCAACAGGGTTGCCCTTAACGACTGGACGTAAGTCAACTTACATCCCTAAGGAAAAAATAATCTAAAGTTATTATAAGTAGCTTTAATTTTTGATTTCATCAACATATTACAAAATTCCAGCGATATGAATTGAAATGAATATTAACGGTACAATTATTACAATTACTCACATTATTAACAAAATTTGGAAACACGTTTTCTCGTTTCTTCTCGATGTGTTACATTTTCTGACTCCACAGATCCTTCATTTCTAACCAATATTCGTGTCACTGTTGAAGCACTGCAAGAGACTTCTAGCTGGGTCTTATTGTATAAAATTGTATTCGCTACTTCCTTTTTATTAGTGAGGCTCTCAGCTACGAAACTTTCCTCAACAGTAGCGGATTTCCATCCACCATGTCGCTTGATAGCTAATACATCAACTCCAGTATTTGCTAATAAAGTTATCGACGTTCTTCTAAAAGGGTGTCTAGTATACATTTTGAAGTTCTCAAACTTTAGAAATTTCGCAGTTTTACTTGGAATTGACGAAAACGTATTTTTCCCGACAGGCTGGTTTAAGCACTTTCCATTTTTATATCGCATAAAGAAGCGCGGATTAATAGTCGTCATGTGGAATCTTGTATCAATGTACTTTTGAATTATTTTGAAATGACAAACCTGAGTGTCGTCACTTTTTGTCACTGTAAATGTACGTGACATTCCATTTTTGCAGTCAGGAATGGTCCCAATTATGACTTCTTGACTTATTTTAACATTGTCGATTTTCATTTCACAAAGTTCATTAGAACGGCACGCTCCAGCAACTCCCATTACCATTACGACCCTCATCAATAAGTATATATCATCGGGCGCTTCAAGCATGAACTTATTCACATCTTCCCTGTTAAACTCATTCCATTTTTTGGGTCTATAACCATCATTTTTTCTTTTCAAAAATTCTCGAAGTTTTGGATACTTAGAAGTATCTATATTTTCCTCCATAAAAAGGGTGGACTTCAACATCGGATACTCACACCATAAGCTTGATGGGGACTTCAATATAGCACTTTTTTCGTAGAAATACGCCAAAAACAAGGTTTCTGAGACTGCAGTAGCCGTCTTGCTTTGGCACCAATTCTTAAAGTATTTATATGCTGCTTCATACCTTTTTTGCGACTTTTCCCGTAGTAGAGATAAACAAGCAATATTCGCTGATTCTTCTATGTCTGAAACATCCATTTTGTCCTCACAGAATCAAACAATTCGACTTCTTCAAACTTTTCGCTATGAATTGTCAACTTGACGTTGTTGATAAATAAAAACTGCTTATGTTGCTCTGGCAACGGATCACGGCTGCCTTCAGAATTTAATGAGAATGCAATCGAATGTAATGATAACGAAAATCCAAAAATATATCCAGCATTTTCTTGTAAACATACAATACAGGGAGGGGAAAATGTTATATACTATATAGGATGTAAGTACCATTAACCGGTCTCGAACTTTTTTGCCAGGCCTCGCTATCGCTCGGGCGCAAACTCTTCCTCGACTGGTAAATGTTACTTACAGCCCTTATAGTATAAATAACTATTATCTCCTTAAACAAATTTTCTTGCTCAGGATCCAATCCAGACTCTTCCACTAGATATGTTAAATACTATACATTTTTATAATAGCCTTTAATGTGCTGGTATTCTTTGCAAAAGGAACATAGACTATACGATTTCCGGTTTATTTCAGTTTTCTGATTCACTGTTATACTGCTTACTTGTTACGTTATGCGAAAGACGCGACTTTTATATAAACATTGACAGAAAACTTGTCATAAATTCCATGGTTAACTTTGAAAAAATATTTTCGCATACTCTTTTATTCACAGAATTATCATTTTTAAATAGGACTTTTAGATATTTTAATGTTTTCAGATTTAAATAATATTCAAAAAATAAAGATTTATCGTGTTTTTTTGTTACGCTTGTAGAGAATTTAGCCAAATTTACTCCATATTAGATTACCATAATTTGATAACTAATTAAACGACCTGTATCATTACTTGTCAGTATCAAATAAGTCAACAATAAGTTCTCTTTACCACCTTGCAATTTTTAAATTTCGGTCTTTTTGATATGTCAACCAAAATACAAACATTCAATTATTTGAAAAAAGCTTCAAGAAAAGTAATTCTGCTTAAAATGGATAGTTCGGATGAACAAATACCAGAAGAGGTACTAAACGCCGCAGAACAGAAGTATGAAAAGCAGTACGACTTTTTCGTGAATTGGTCCATAGGAAAAGGTGTGAAAACGGTTAAAGAAGAGGTACTATTAGCTTATTTCATTGAATTAAGCAAAGAATATAGACCAAATACTTTGTGGGCCAAATATTCAATGCTTAAGAGTGTTTTAAAAGTTAAAGAAAATATAGATATATAAGCAAATACTACAAATTAACTGCTATTATCAAAAAACAAAATGTTGGCTTCAAACCAAGAACGCAAATATTTTTACAAAAAAAAACGCATCGGATTTCATGAATAAGGCGCCAGATGATGAAACAAACAACAGTTGACATTGAAGACAAGGGAAATTTAATTGTGATCAAAATTCAGGATTCAAAAAATTACACTTCACGCTTTTTTGTTATATTCCTCAAAATTAACAATGGAAAGTATCTACTATTTTATAGAAAATATAAAGCCTTACGATCACTATCAATAACGCATCAACATCATCATCTCTAAAAGAAATTCCATGACGTTGACTTTATTCATAATAGAATATAATATGCAAAGATTTCCTGTTGCTGTGGTATAAATATTGTTTACGTGATATAGCTAATAAGAATTCGTTATATTATTTTAATACAACTAAAGCTTAGTGAAATTAAACAATAAATACATTTGTTTTAACCTGCATCAGTATTTCATTATCGGTTAATACTGGCATTTCACTGAAACCTACTATGACAAAGTTAAATAATCAATTAATTTTTAGCTAGCATTTATCTACTAACAAATAATTCATTTTACTAGAACATGAGGAAAATTTAAAAAATAGTTTGTCATCAAAATCGTTTCCAGTTTACTAAAATATTGCACATGCTTTTTTACAGTAGGTATAACATTTCTTTTAGAAGACAAATATTTACGAAAATTCAACGATTTCCTTTTAATGTAGTATAAAGATTGTTTATGTAATAAATTATTACAGCTAACTTAAATTTGCTCGTTTTCGACTCGGGATAATTTTCAAAATATTCATGAACTCTATAACATGTCCGGAGAAATAATTTAACCTCTTGTGGTATTATTAGTGATAATTCAGCATTCCAGCATGTTTCCTAACCTCCTACTCACTATTCGTTGATTCGTTGCATTCGTTCGTTTTATTACCCATGTTTTTTTCGAGGACTTGGGTTATTTGCTCTTGAAACGCCAATAAAAACAGCTTGCAATTTCTAGTCAACATGCTTTCATGCATAATTATCGGTAATTATTGATGCGCTAGTAATATTATAACTGAAAATCAAGAAATCGAGGTTCTTGGAACAAAACGTTAAACACTTCCAGTGTTTTCCGAGGATTTTTCCGAGGATACAACTGCAAATCGTAAAACTTTACAACATGATTGCACTTTCTATCTTAAAGATCGTTCATTAGTTACGTAAGGACGATTTTGGCCATTTTTTGCTTAAGTTTTTTGGATGGAATGAACAAACTGAGATTCCCTGTATCCCTGCAAAAGTATCGAAAGCCTACTTACGCAAAGTGTCTTTCCTGCACTTAAACCTTATCTGATTGCTTTTGCGTGCGGGAAAGTATTACTTTGCGCACTTGTTAGGAAAATAGCTATTTTGAACGCGCGATATTTGCCACCACTTTACTCAATGATCTCTAAAAGAAATTCCATGACGTTGACTTTACTCGTAATAGAATATAATATGCAAAGATTTCCGTTTGCTGTAGTATAAATATTGTTTACGTGATAAATTATTATAGCTATTAAGAATTCGTTATATTATTTTAATACAACTAAAGCTTAATGAAATTAAACAATAAATACAATTGTTTTAACCTGCATCAATATTTCATTATCGGATAATACTGGCATTTCACTGAAACCTATTATGACAAAGTTAAATAATCAACTAATTTTTAACTAGCATTTATCTACTAACAAGTAATTCATTTTACTAGAACGTGAGGAAAATTTAAAAAATAGTTTGTCATCAAAATGGTTTCCAGTTTACTAAAATAATGCACATGCTTTTTACTAAAATAATGCACATGCATATGCAAAATAATGCCCATGTAATAAATTATTACAGTTAACTTAAATTTGCTCGTTTTCGACTCGGGATAATTTTCAAAATATTCATGAACTCTAAAAAATGTACGGAGAAATAATTTAACCTTTTGTGGTATTATTAGTGATAATTCAGCATTCAAGCATGTTTCCTAATTTCCTACTCACTATTCGTTGATTCGTTGCATTCGTTCGTTTTATTCCTCATGTTTTTTTCGAGGACTTGGGTTATTTGTTCTTACAACACCAATAAAAACAGCATGCAATTTCTAGTCAACATGCTTTCATGCATAATTATCGGTAATTATTGATGCGCTAGTAATATTATAACTGAAAATCAAGAAATCGAGGTTCTTGGAACAAAACGTTAAACACTTCCAGTCTTTTCCGAGGATTTTTCCGAGGATACCTTAGGAGTCGTTCATTAGTTACGTAAGGACGATTTTGGCCATTTTTTTGCTTAAGTTTTTTGGATGGAATGAACAAACTGAGATTCCCTGTATCCCTGCAAAAGTATCGAAAGCCTACTTACGCAAAGTGTCTTTCCTGCACTTAAAGCTTATCTGACTGCTTTTGCGTGCGGGAAAGTATTACTTTGCGCACTTGTTAGGAAAATAGCTATTTTTGAACGCGCGATATTTGCCACCACTTTACTCAATGATCTCTAAAAGAAATTCCATGACGTTGGCTTTACTCGTAATAGAATATAATATGCAAAGATTTCCGTTTGCTGTAGTATAAATATTGTTTACGTGATAAATTATTATAGCTATTAAGAATTCGTTATATTATTTTAATACAACTAAAGCTTAATGAAATTAAACAATAAATACATTTGTTTTAACCTGCATCAATATTTCATTATCGGTTAATACTGGCATTTTACTGAAACCTATTATGACAAAGTTAAATAATCAACTAATTTTTAACTAGCATTTATCTACTAATAAATAATTCATTTTACTAGAACGCGAGGAAAATTTAAAAAATAGTTTGTCATCAAAATCGTTTCCAGTTTACTAAAATAATGCACATGCTTTTTGCTAAAATAATGCACATGAACATGCACATGCAAAATAATGCACATGTAATAAATTATTACCCTAAAAAATGTATTGTGGTATTATTAGTGATAATTAAGCATGTTTCCTAATTTCCCACTCACTATTCGTTGATTCGTTGCATTCGTTTGTTTTATTACCCATGTTTTTTTCGAGGACTTAGGTTATTTGTTTTTGAAACGCCAATAAAAACAGCATGCAATTTCTAGTCAACATGCTTTCATGCATAATTATCGGTAATTATTGATGCGCTAGTAATATTATAACTGAAAATGAAGAAATCGAGGTTCTTGGAACAAAACGTTAAACACTTCCAGTCTTTTCCGAGGATACGACTGCAAATCGTAAAACTTTACAACATGCTTACGCTTTCTATCTTAGGGGTCGTTCATTAATTACGTAAGGACAATTTTGACCATTTTTTTTGCTTAAGTTTTTTGGGTGGAATGAACAAACTGAGATTCCCTGTATCCCTGCAAAAGTATCGAAAATGGGACACCCTGTACATAGTAAAACTTCTGTATAGGTAACACATGTTAAATATATTTTCGATTTATTTTAATAATTGCTTTTGAAATAGAATATTTTTCTTAGGGGTTTAAATTTACCCTTCTACCTTAGGGAATATAAAAAGAAAGCTGCTTTTTGTCCTATAAAAATGTATCGGCAAATTTAATCTGTGACAACCTATGTATCATTAATATTGTCAAAAAAATGAAAACCACTGTCGAAAAATTATGTATTTTTAATTAAACTGTAAAAGGAAAGACCCTAGAAAAGCAATTTTTCGATGTGAACGTTAATACATCGGAAAATAGCCAATCGAAACGTGAACAATAGTTCTGTCACGGGTTTGATTGATATCTTCGGGAACAATTTCAGTGAAGGATCGCCATTTTTCATTGTTAGTTAATTTGCCAATAGATTTCCGTAAATGATACCGTTTAGTAGCCTTATGATATGTTCAAGGCTAGATCTATTTTTACTGTTTCATATGGATAAGCCTTTTTTCCATAAAAATCCGTTTTTTTATTTTAATATACAATTAGGTATATGGCTGGGACATTTTACTCGCGTAACACATTTGACGTTATTCGTAATTTGCAAAAATTAATTTACCCGTCAAAATGATTTAGATATTCGTTTTTGGATGTTATGTGTTTCTCTATTGTCATTATTTGATCATGTCGTCATCCATGTATTAATTATGACGCTATACCATAGAGCATATATGGGCAACCCCCGGCCCCCAGGACCATCCACCAGCTCCAATCAACACCGTCTCTACTAGAAAGCCTGGAAACGTCCGTTGACAGCTTGCGATGAGTCGTCATTAGTAGTTAATTTTTGTAGTTAACTGCTAACTGTAAATTCATTTACGGCGTGTTTTTTGCATTCGTTTTTACAAATAAATTAGAACATTAGTAGTCTTTAACTATTTCTATGCAAATTTGTGTTAGTTCTATTAATTTTGAGACTGGTGCTATAAAACTTTCGTCAAAATAGGAGTTTGTGGTAGTGAGGTTAAAACTTGAATTCTAATAAAAAGTGGATTTTCTAAGAAACATTTTAATTTAGAACAATGCCCTTTATTTGTTGTGTACTTAATTGCAATAGAAACTATCTGAAAGGGCCTAACGTTCATTTTTGGGTTTCCAAGGGACGAAGAAAGTCAAAAGAAGTGGCTTCATGCAATAAACAGAGGTTTTACTCTAGCCAAAAGCATTCATAGCATAACATAACTGTTTGCAGTTATTATTTAATTTTTATGGAAAGCACAGTTCGTAAAAGTAATAGTTGAGTTAACATCTCAGTTTTACTATAACTATCATCTACTTTATTAAAATCTACATTGAAATCTTCCAGAACCAAAATTCTCACTTTAACGTTGAAACTTCCTGCCAAATTCAATACATGGTACATTAACAAAATTCTCGATTTTGCAGATTCTGATAGCAAGAACATTGTAACATTGTACATTTATATAATTATTATTCTTCTATTTTGAAAAAATCTTATTAGCTTTTTAATATTATATTAGCCCCTATTCCGTAGTTTAAGTTGTACATATCTATGTATGTATATATTTGTGTATCTGTTAAATAGTCTGTGAATACAAGTTGATAAAAATATAGATATTGTTTGATTTTGTTAAAGATATTTGGTATGTTAGTTTATCATAATAAATAATAGAAAATTACTTCAGATTAAGAAAATCCTTCCTCTGTGAGGAATGAAAAAATGTTTTACAAAAACTAGAAAATTAGTTTAAAAAAAACTGGTTGTTTCTTTTTTCAATTAATTTTACAAATTGGAATTGAAGTAAATTTGTTAGACCAAATTTTTTGTCATGCAGTTACATATGAAACTGACAAAAAAGCACTGTTTACGCTAGAAAGTGCTTTATATCACAGGGATGTTAAAAAAAATTCGACACATTTCAACATTTTTCAAGTATTTGAAAGATGGTAAGTAAAAAAAAAGCTAAAGCCTACTTTTAATCTATTTCAAATCAATTACTCAGTTTTCTTAATACTAGTGTTGAAAAGTAAATATAGTCCTACTGAAGACTCTTTGTTGTAGGTTGTAAGAAAAATAGATACTATTTTTCCTATGACCTATCACGTTTGAAAACTTTCACTTTCAACACTTATGTAATATACTATTAGACTTCTACAGAGAGTTATTCTGTATAACTAAATTTTGCCAATGCTGATTTATTGTCCCTTACATAAACTGGTGGGAAGTGCTTGAATTTATTACCTCTGCGCACAGCCTATGTTGTGTTTAAATAACTAACTAAAAGTATTTTTTTTATAATTAAAGACAAGATAAAGGTTTATTTAAATATTTTATTATACATAATTTGTTGTAGGGACTATGACCAAAAAAAAATATATTTTACCGTTTTTTATTTCCACTTAAAAATAATATGTATCTACCAGGGGCGTGCAGTCCATGGAAGCAAGGGAAGCAGTGCTTCCCCAAAAAAAATTACAAAACATCTTCTAAAATGTAATTTTTGAAATAGGAAACCATTAATTTAGTTTATATTAAAAATGCTAAAATATTATCTTAATTATCAAGCCCATAATAAATGCGGCCTTGATTCCGATCGAGCCACAATAGAAATCGAATAGAACCTATGCGGGCCGCTAGCTTCTCTGCAGCCAAGTCCTGTATGCTTGATTTCCTGTGAATCGAGTCAGAGGTTATTGAACTTTCCACCGGCTGTTTGCAATTTTTGCATTTCAGTCGCGTGCTTTAAGTGGGGGCGGAAGCTATCGTTGAAGTAGGTTCTTTGTTTGAACGGCTATCCGTGTGTTGTGTGATACGTACGTCGCGTCGTGCAAGGTGCGATATGGAAAACAATAATACGGACGTGGATATGCAAATACCGTCAACTTCGGCAGTCGGTAATAACGTTGAAAATGTTGGAGAATTTAGTAAGAAGAGTGTGTGTGAATGTGTGGTGTGTGTCTTAATAATAAAGTGATTTTCAACATTAAACTTCGCTGATAAGTTTCAAATAATTTCCAAAGGAAGGGCAAAACCGCCTATGAAAAATTTAAGCACAAAAATAAAAAATTGTATTAGTCATTTTTATCCGGAAAAACAATACGAACAATTTAAATGGCTAACACGGTGTGAAAATATAAGTAAATTATTTTGTTGGTCTTTACTTTTTGAAAATGAAAAAGGTCTCTGGAATAAAACTGGGTTTTCCGATTAAAACAATTTCCATAAAGCTGTAAAAAGACACATTATGTCCAAAGCGCATTTGCAGGCCGTCATAAAAAAAAAAGTCTTTGGAAAAACCAGAATTGAACACGCCCTTAATAAACAGTTGGAAATTAGTCACCGCCAACACAAATATTAAGAAGACTTATCGATGTTGTTTGTTTTCTCGGACAGCACGAATTGGGATTTAGAGGTCATGACGAAACAAGGGTTTCTTCAAATAGAGAAATTTTCAAGATTTAGTTAGTTTAATGGCTAAATATGATGATTGCTTAATCCAGAATGATTTAATTTCCGCTGTTACAACCATTATTCTAAAAAAAATTAAGCAGAATATTGGCGAGGCGCGGTTCATTGCTATTGTTCTGAACGAAACAACTGATATCATTAATTTTAGCCAATTATCTATAATAATACGCTATGTTAAAACAGACGGAAGTATTCAAGAGCGATTTTAAGGTTTTAAGAATATGTCCGTAAATCGTACAGCAGACGCATTATATACCGTAGTATATATAACGTTACTAAAGAAATTAATGGAGAGAAAAAATTAGTTGTTCAAAGCTATGATGGAGCTGCAGTGATGGCACGACAATTAAAGGGTCTGCAAGCTAAAGTTCGAGAAATTTTCCCAAGTGCTGTGTTTGTCCATTGTTTTGCTCATAAATTAAATTTAGTTTTATCCCAGTCCATCAATTACATTAAAGAGTGTAAAGTATTTTTCGTTAATTTAAGTGGCATGGCTGCTTTTTTTTCCAAGTCGACAAAACGTACCCAAGCTTTGGACTCCATTGTCCACAAACGATTGCCCAAAGTAGCTGCTACTAGTTGAAACTATAATAGAAGACTTGTGTTAACAGTATCTGAAAATCGTGAATCACTGATTGAACTATTTGAGAATATATAGAATAGAAAATAATGAAACGTGGGACTGAGAAGCAATAAATAGTTCGAGGGGATTTTTGGAGTGTTTGAAACGAGATTTTAATTTTAATTATTTGTTGAACATATTTTCAGAAAGATTTCCATTCTCGGACAATGTTTTTAATATATTACAAACTAAAACAAATGATAATGCTTTTTGCCTAAAAAAAGTGGATGATTTTAAGTCCATGTTAAGCCAAAAAAGAGGTGACTTTGACCTATTTTGGGAGAAAACAATGACGTTAAATGTAGAGCCACAAGCCAAGCGTCTTCGAACAGACAAGGTCGGAGATGTTCAAACATCATACAGACGCCTCTTTTATGAAATAATCGATCAAATTCAGCAACAAATAAACTATAGATTTGACGGTTTAAATGATTTTAAATTCCTCGAGCTCTGCAATTTTAATGCATTTAAAGGAAAAACTTCCAGAAGATGCGTTTAAATATCTTCTTCTTTATTATGGCCAGTTCTTCGACCGAGTGTTACTGCGATCTGAACTAAAAGTGATTTACGAAACTGATGACATTAGCGCAAAAAATACCGCTAAGGAACTAATGCAATTTTTAAAAGACAAGGAGCCGGAAGATGCCTACACCGAAGTGTCGAAATTTTGTGAATTAGGATTGTCATCCCTGCCACAAGTTCATCAGTAGAACGCAATTTTTCAACACTTAAACGTATAAAAAAATTGAGTGAAAAATTCAGAGGGGCAGGAGAGACTTTCGCATACATCGCTGTTGTGCATTAAAAATAAACTTCTCCAAAATATGTCGGAGCATCGACGTTTTCATGATGACGTCATTGACGAATTTGCAAAAAATGATCGAAGAATCGAATTACATTACAATCAGGTAAGTTTTTAAAAATTGCTTCCCTTTCTTAAAATTTCACCGCACGCCCCTGGCATCTACTTAGATAAAACAAAATTAATATATGTATAATCTTCTCCCTTAAGCCATCAGTACTCCCTCCAATAAATCCACGCTTATCAAGCCACAATGCTGTGGGAGTAAGTGGCATTTCAGTTTTTTTTTTCAAATATTCCCATTAGTTTTGTGTTCTTGCCTCCATTGTAGGGTCTTTATGCCATTAAAAGTGTTTCTTACTGAAAAGGATAATAAAAAGCTTCTTGGTCTGCAAATGTCAGATCGGAAAGGGCCAGTGACAATATTCAGATATTGCCATAGGCAGTAATTAATAATTGTCCTATATTTGTCAAAAAAATATTCATAACCTTTAATACAATAAAACCAATTTATGGTTAATTACGACCCAGCTTTTACTAGTGAGTTTACAAAAATATCATTGCATATAAACTAGCTCAAATTAACTGCCAAGGGCGTCCGCAGGGGAGGGGTTAACAATATTCAGGCCCAGGAGCGTGGTGTGCCTTTAATATGTAATTTCTATTCAGAAATTAGAGAAAATTTTCCAAAATAATTTCAACAGAATAACATGATATTACTGATAAGCAATTTATTTAAATCCCATGTATAATCGATGATTACTGAAACTGAATTATGAAACTAAAAATCATTACGATGGGATGTTCAGTGGTGAAAAAAAAAACGTATTTTTATTTGAGAAGGCTGGCAAAATATACAAAATTAATCCGTTTCATGATGTTTGTGCTAAAAAACTTTTTAACATATAATTTAGGTATACACATACAGCGACTAACCAGGTTTCATTTTGCAATTGGCCTACTGTTTTCTGACATATTTCAGAAATGTTCTCTTCCGTGTACCGTGTTCTGCCAAACCAAACCCCATCTGTTACGGATATATTGTGGTATGCAAATATTAGCAATGTAACCATATGATGATACAACAATTGACTTCTATAGTATTTGCGCATAGATTCCTCAATATCATTCATCAAGTTTAATTTGCAAGTAACAAATTCAAAAATATATTATGGACAAATACTGTTTTAAATTTTTTTACAATATGAATATGTCCCGAAAATGTCTAAAGAGCGCTTACCCCAACCTTCTAAACACGATCTCTCTTATACTTGCAAGAGCATTCCCATTGATTATAGGAAGTTCCTCATCAAAACCATGTTTTTCACACTGTTTGAATCTACCGCGTTTTCTTCTTCTTTGCAAAATCTTGAATTATTGTTGAGAACCTGATAACAGAGTTCGTTGTTATAATAATCTAAAAAGGAAAAAAGGAATCATAGCCAAAATACACATATATCTATTATGATTATTTAAGTAAAAATCAAGCTTTATTTATTAGAAATCGACAATATTCACTTGTAGTTATTCATAAGCATACTTACATCAATGGCGGCTCGCGGGTGAAAAAGTAAGGGAAGTGCAAATGAAGCAAGAAAAAATCGCAATCATTTTTTTTCCAGATTTTTTTTATATATGGAAGGGGTAGAATATTTTTTACGACTTACCTAAATTTTGTATACTAAATTAATTTTCCTAACCTTCATAGCAGCAAATTTATTTATAACATCCTCATAAAATGGATGAGTTGTCCTAATTTCCTCCAGACATTACTTTTGAATTGAAATATTGCCTAGATAAGCAAGTCTTTCTTGAGATATTGTATTTCTTAAATAAGTTTTTACACGTTTGAGGCAGGAAAAGCTTTTTTCCACTGAAGCACTTGTCGACGGTATTGTCAAAATAAGGGAAAACACTTTATATGCTTTGGTTAAAATATCTTTATTTTCATCAATTTTTTCACTTTCTCTTGCAGCGATATATTCCAATTACTGCCATTAGCAAAAATAAGACCAAGAACATTTTGACTTTACAAATAACGCGCAGAAAAATTAAAGATTTAGCACACATAGTTTATTTGTAATTACTGTCAACCAACCAAACCACAGGTTCAAAAAAGTGGAAAGTGGACACAGAATGTCGTCAATTCCAAAACAAATAGACTAATGAATACTTTTTTATCACGCACAGTGGAAAATTTATGTGTTTGTTGTGCAATGAAACAATTTATGTTTTAAAAAAATACAATATGAAGCGGCATTACTCCAGCAAGCATTTCGCTCAATAAATATAATTTAGATTCCAGCCAGTTAAAAAAGGATAAAATCCTAAAACTCACTACCGATTTAGGGAAACAGCAACAATCAAATCTTTGTGAATGTGCTTTTAAAGCTAGGTTTTTAGTTAGTATTCCAAAATAGCGAAAACATAGAAATCATTAGAAACTGAATTATGAAACTAAAAATCATTACGATGGGATGTTCAGTGGTGAAAAAAAAAACGTATTTTTATTTGAGAAGGCTGGCAAAATATACAAAATTAATCCGTTTCATGATGTTTGTGCTAAAAAACTTTTTAACATATAATTTAGGTATACACATACAGCGACTAACCAGGTTTCATTTTGCAATTGGCCTACTGTTTTCTGACATATTTCAGAAATGTTCTCTTCCGTGTTCCGTGTTCTGCCAAACAATCATCTATGGTTTTTACCCCATCTGTTACGGATATATTGTGGTATGCAAATATTAGCAATGTAGCCATATGATGATACAACAATTGACTTCCATAGTATTTGCGCATAGATTCCTCAATATCATTCATCAAGTTTAATTTGCAAGTAACAAATTCAAAAATATATTATGGACAAATACTGTTTTAAATTTTTTTACAATATGAATATGTCCCGAAAATGTCTAAAGAGCGCTTACCCCAACCTTCTAAACACGATCTCTCTTATACTTGCAAGAGCATTCCCATTGATTATAGGAAGTTCCTCATCAAAACCATGTTTTTCACACTGTTTGAATCTACCGCGTTTTCTTCTTCTTTGCAAAATCTTGAATTATTGTTGAGAACCTGATAACAGAGTTCGTTGTTATAATAATCTAAAAAGGAAAAAAGGAATCATAGCCAAAATACACATATATCTATTATGATTATTTAAGTAAAAATCAAGCTTTATTTATTAGAAATCGACAATATTCACTTGTAGTTATTCATAAGCATACTTACATCAATGGCGGCTCGCGGGTGAAAAAGTAAGGGAAGTGCAAATGAAGCAAGAAAAAATCGCAATCATTTTTTTTCCAGATTTTTTTTATATATGGAAGGGGTAGAATATTTTTTACGACTTACCTAAATTTTGTATACTAAATTAATTTTCCTAACCTTCATAGCAGCAAATTTATTTATAACATCCTCATAAAATGGATGAGTTGTCCTAATTTCCTCCAGACATTACTTTTGAATTGAAATATTGCCTAGATAAGCAAGTCTTTCTTGAGATATTGTATTTCTTAAATAAGTTTTTACACGTTTGAGGCAGGAAAAGCTTTTTTCCACTGAAGCACTTGTCGACGGTATTGTCAAAATAAGGGAAAACACTTTATATGCTTTGGTTAAAATATCTTTATTTTCATCAATTTTTTCACTTTCTCTTGCAGCGATATATTCCAATTACTGCCATTAGCAAAAATAAGACCAAGAACATTTTGACTTTACAAATAACGCGCAGAAAAATTAAAGATTTAGCACACATAGTTTATTTGTAATTACTGTCAACCAACCAAACCACAGGTTCAAAAAAGTGGAAAGTGGACACAGAATGTCGTCAATTCCAAAACAAATAGACTAATGAATACTTTTTTATCACGCACAGTGGAAAATTTATGTGTTTGTTGTGCAATGAAACAATTTATGTTTTAAAAAAATACAATATGAAGCGGCATTACTCCAGCAAGCATTTCGCTCAATAAATATAATTTAGATTCCAGCCAGTTAAAAAAGGATAAAATCCTAAAACTCACTACCGATTTAGGGAAACAGCAACAATCAAATCTTTGTGAATGTGCTTTTAAAGCTAGGTTTTTAGTTAGTATTCCAAAATAGCGAAAACATAGAAATCATTTTCTGAGGGAGAGTTTGTAAAGGCCGTTTTACATGCCGCAATTCTTCTTTGCAATATGCAATAGTCTTGAACAAAGGCATGCGCAGTTTGACAAAAGATACAAATGTCTTGCCACTGCGCATGCTTTTGTTCAAGACTATTGCAACTTGCAAGAAAGAATTGCAGCATGTAAAACGGCTTTTAAAGAATGCCTAATAGATATTGCAGAACTTTTGTACCCAGAAAAGAAGAAAGAGTTTGAGAAAGTGAACTTATCGCGACGTACTGGCTAGTGATATAAAAAAAAACATTGAGTTTTCAATTTTTATCGATCTCTTTGGATGAGAATACCGATTTATCTGACACAACCCAGTTAGCTATTTTTATACGAAGTGTTGATGAAGAATTTGTAGTGACAGAGGAATTACTGGCTTAACGCACTACTGGAAAAGATATTTTTGCCGAGGTGCAAAGTACTTTTGAGCAATATGGTTTGCAGTGGTGTAAATTAGTTGGAGTGTGCACAGATGGTGCTCCTTCAATGGTCGGTTCATGAAAAGTTTTTATCGGAATTCTGAAGGAAAGAACAACCGCTATGAATGTGATTTAATAGCTTTGCATTGCATTATTCACCAACAAAACTTGCCGCAAATTTGTGATCCAAGATGGCATTGCGACTTGGCATTCCTGGTAGACATCACAGGACACTTAAACGACCTAAACTTGAAGCTTCAAAAACAAATGCAATTGGTAAATCAGCTGTACGGTCATCTTAAAGCTTTTCAACACAAATGAGAAGTAAAATGATTCATGTTTAACATTATCCAGTCACGAAAACATTGAATACGGTCGTTATGCTGAAGAAGTGTATTCCAACAAGGAGCACATCTCAGTAAGAAAGTTATACGTGGTATTGCAAATGAATATGTAAGTGCATTATTAAGATATTTTATATTTTCATATAATCGGTTTAAAACAACAATTTTTTTGTTTAAAGCCTCTCTCATTTTATCATTTGAGTAAGGGCATCCTAATAAACTTTTAGGAACGTATGTGTGTGCTTGATTAGCTATATATTCAATACATTCCTTTTTTATATGAACTGTGAGAGTTTATTGAAACACTGTTAAAACGAAATAAAATAAGTCTATAGAACTAGAACAACAAAATTCACATCCGACTTCTTGCAAGTCCAAAAACAGAGTCCTCCTCTAATATTAATACAAATCTCAAGAAACATAAAGTTCCACCCCCTGTGCCAAAATTCCTCGCTTTGATTGGTCCTATTCGTTGGCAAAAGGGGTTTTTTTCTATCTTCGTAAACTTTCCCATGGTCAAAATAAAAACATTCATTACAGATAGTAAAATGGGAATTTGGAGAAAGCTTTACTAAGAAGGGTCGTTTCGGTATTTTCCTATCACAAACCCTAAATGCAATAAACAGTTTACTATCGGTGATGGTTCCTACTATCGAACGTGCAACAACATATTTTAAAATCGTGCAAAGAAGTGTTGTAAAAATAAAAATTAACGGATAGCATACAAGAACCTTAAAACTGAATTAGACTCTAAATGACGATGGACATTCCCACAATTATGTACAGAAAACTAAGTACCTACAAATTGTTACATTTCTCAATAGCAATAGATAATTAGCCTAGATTAAAAAAGTAAATGTAAAATAAAATAAATATGTACAGTATGTTATGCAGTAACAATGAAAAGAAAAACAAATATAAATAGTGTGATATGCGCAAATTTTAACTTTGGCGGACAAATGTGGGAGACATTCAGTCGCCACAAACTGAACCCATCAAATGGCACCTGTAAGTAAAAGATCCGGCGCAACTTTTCTGAATTTAGAATATATCATCGGTTTTATCAAGAATAACTGAAATTTCGCATTTTTTGTAATTTATTTTTAACCCAATATCCGAACTTGGAAAATGGATTATTTTTTTTAAAGTCGTCCAAAACTGTAAAAATATTACCAGCTATTGTTCAATCGTCTAAATACCATAAATTCCCATCCCATATTAAAAGCAATAAAATAATTAATAAAGAAATTACTTTATCAGAATTATAAACATATTTAAGGTAACGACGAATCGCATGCGTAATTGTTTCTGCTTCACATTTGGTGCCAAAACCCAATTGATTTGGGCGAAATGTTTTACTTAAAAATTTGTAAATGAGAGAACACTTTATTTTCGCAACCAAACGGCGAGGACAAAAACCAACAGCGATTGGTCCGAATTCCACCATCTTTTTTGTTAAAAGCGCATAAGTTAGCCCAGTAAAAAATGGGACATTTTTGTTTTGGAATCAAACCTTTAAATATATTATTTGTAATTGATACGAGAGAAGAAAGTAAATTTGAAGAGTAGTTACCAAGCTCCTCTATGACTAAATCTTTGAGATTCTGCGGCCTCAATGAGTCAAGACCACCCGATGAAGCAGGTTTAAATGAAAGGATGGCTTTCTTAACTTCAAAAATAAAAACATCAAAAGCAAAATTAGAAACTTGTGGTACTTCTGGAAAACTTCTGTTTTCTGCTTGACTGAGGTGTTTTGTCATTAATTTCTTGTAAGTAGAATAAGTTTTCTCTTCCAAGCAGTGGCGGCTATTCAGGTGAAGTAGGTGAAGGAAAAATAAACAAGCAAACATCTAACTATATTATATCTCCTACATTTTTAGTTTTTACATTCATTTATTCACCTAGTTGGGAAAAAATATACTGTACATCTCGAATAAATATTTGACTTGACCGTTGGCGGCATGTCTTTTTAAAACTTTCAATCGAACTTTATCATAACAACTATAACAGTGGCGCATATCGCTTTGACTTTGCTGAAGGTGCTATGTTTAGTTTACGATTTTCCTACTATGTTGCCATGACAACGCGTACGTGATGACTTCGAGCCGAGCGCCACACAACGTTCTCGGTGAATTGCAGGCGCAGTACACTACACCCACGTGTCGTTCAATTTGCGGCGGTTGTTTACTTTTATTTTCGCAGATATCGCTGCAACCGGTGAGTTCCTTTGCAGTTAACTTGCCTGTTTTGTGTTATATTTATTTATGGTGTTGTTAGAACTTCAAATTTGAAGTTAGTAAATGTGATTGTTCAAGACTGGAATAAATTAAAAGACGTCTTTGAATTTATTACAAACTGCGAACTTGCGAAAGGATTTTTAGGTGAGATGAACGATTTTGAATTCACGTTTCTGGCATTAATATTTAATGACATTTTCTCAATCGCGGGCATACTATTTGACGTTCTTCAAAAAAAATCGCTTGACATTCATTTTTGCATATCTAATATAAAACGCAGTCGTGAGGCGCTGTGTAAAAAAAGAAATGAACATTTTTTTAATACCATGTTTGATAAAGCAAATTCTATTACAGAAATAAATCATTACAAACGTGAGCTTGCTAAGCTTTCACCTGAAGAAATTAGGGCTAAGGATAAAACCCTTTTTTATGAAATATTGGACCATATTTTATTATTTTATCATTTGAGAAAAAAACTTACATTTTCATGTTTGGCAGGTTCTGCTAAATTTTCCGAATATAGTTTAAAGTGTCCGACTGGCCCGTTTGAAAATTTGTTACAGTTATATGGGGAAATATTTTCAAAAAGTCAACGACTTAAAAATGAGCTTGGTCTTATTTTTGCCAATGAGAGTAATTGGAATATAGCGCTCCGAGAGCAAATGAAAAATATTAATAAAAATAAATATATATTTATCGAAGCATATAAATAGTTTTCCCTTATTTTGACAATACCGTTGCTTCAGTGGAAATTGGAAAGTGCTTCAAATGTGTAAAAACTTATTTAAGAAATACAATATCTCAAAAAAGACTTACTTCTC
Source organism: Kuschelorhynchus macadamiae (assembly GCA_030620095.1). NCBI lineage: Eukaryota > Metazoa > Arthropoda > Insecta > Coleoptera > Curculionidae > Kuschelorhynchus > Kuschelorhynchus macadamiae. The sequence continues at coordinate 590,944 of JAUTXW010003895.1, forward strand.
TTGGCAATATTTCGATTCAAAAGGAATTTCTGCGGGAGATTAGGGCAACTCATCCATTTTATGAGGATGTTATAAATAAATTTGCTGCTATGAAGGATAGGAAAATTGATTTAGTATACAAAATTTAGGTAAGTCGTAAAAAAATATTCTACCCCCTCCACATATAAAAAAATTCTGGAAAAAAATTATTGCGATATTTTCTTGCTTCATTTGCACTTACTTTTTTACCCTCGAGCCGCCACTGCTGCCAAGGTGTCTTCAGAACACAACATTCTTATTGTCACCTTTACAACTCCTTCACAAAGGTTGTTTTCAATCTTCTTAACGAAGTATCTGTAGTTTTTTTCGAGCTTTGTAATCATATAATGCCAATAAAGAATCCAATGGTAATAATTTGTTTTTCCTTCAAAAATTAATGTTGTTTTTAACAATTGAAGTTAAAGAAGAAGACTTTGACTTAGATTTAGTCGGGATCTTCAAAACAGCAAACTTGATTATTGCTCACACATATATTTATTTAAAAAGTTAATTCTTCTGCTATACAAGGCCTAGCTTCTTTGGGAATCCTCTTCAAAATTGGAACTGAGTGAAAGTACTTTACAATAAGTAAGTTATTATCAAAGTCGGTATGCCTTCTTGATGTGTGAAGATTAAGACTATTTTCACTTTTAAACTTTTTTTGGCAAAAAGAACATTCCAAGTCTAAAGGTTTTAAAGACTTTTCGGCACCAAAAAATGTTTCATCCCAGCTTGAAGGATGTAGTAGGCTATTTATATATTTCTTAGCACCTGGTGAATTTTTGAAATTTGAATTTTTAAACCATTTCAATTTTTGAATTTTATATTATATAACTTACAAGACGTATTTTTCATGCTATCAATGTCTTTTGAATTTATCAGTAAGTCAAAATGTCCGTTATTTGCATTACCAGTAAAAAGTAGTTGTATGGAGTTCTTATGATTTTAGTAGGATAGCTTCATTGATGGACCAAAAAAACTAACATTATCTCCGAGTATTGTCTTCGAATCTTCAAAATATACATTAAAACGGCTCTTGTAAAGAATTTTACCCATGGAATTTGACAAATTTAAAATATACATTTGAAAGATTACCTTTTTTTAATAATTCCTATACACAAAAATGTATGTATGAACCACTTTTTCAAATTATATCCAAAAAAACTAAGGTTTCGGAAGGTTGCACTGAATTTGTTTTTGGCGTATAGCTAAAAACACATTTTTCATAAACTTAATTTATGAACTACGTAAAAGATTATATTATAATGCTCTATAACACAAAAATGATTATTTTGAACTAAAAGTTAGAAGGAACTATTATATTAGACATTATTAAACGTTTTTAAACATAAAACAACTGCTAAATAAAGAAAGAGCGGGAGTGTCGCCCGTTGGATGGAAATCCAGTGTGCTGGAGACGCTAAGTTGCCAAGTTTATTTTATATATGACCTATATAAATTATATAAGAAAAACAAAAGCATTTGTGAGTTGTGGATAGCTACTAGGAGGAGGGCGAAGGCACTAGGTGGATTGGTTCCGGGTTACGTCCAAATGCGTTACTGTTGGGAGACAAATATAAAAAATTTAAATTCCTTACAATAATGTAAGTTCGGCAACAATGTAACATAACATCAAATTGTCATATTAAGGAATATGACGCTTGGAATGCAGTGAAAATATCGAATTTCTTTTTGATTTTTTTAATAGAAAAAGTGATTCATCCCTTTCTTTATTTTCTTAAAACAGTTAAATGAAGGTATTATCAAATTTCGTGTGTTTAATTGTTTACAAGACCCCATTAAAATTTATTTTAAACATGTCTGAGAAGGCAAGGCACTCAATAGATGTTCCAAAAATTCCATTTTTGCTCATTTTTACGCAATACTCGTCTTTACTTAGATTTGGCTCGAGAACAAAATCCTTTAGCTTATCCCATTTTATATATATATATATATATATATATATATATATATATATATATATATATATATATATATATATATATATATATATATATATATATATATATATATATATATATATATATATATATTTATATAATTGTTTTCACGTTTCGTTCTGAAAAGAACAGTTTTGCTGACGTTTCGCCAAAATCACATTTGGCATTTTCGAAGCTTTCTTTCTCGCGTCCGAATAGAGACTGAGAGAATGAGTCTCTATTCGGACGCGAGAAAGAAAGCTTCGAAAATGCCAAATGTGATTTTGGCGAAACGTCAGCAAAACTGTTCTTTTCAGAACGACAGTAGTGAACGGATGTACACCCGGAATGACAACACATTGTATTTTTCCATCCGTGAAGGAGTAAAAATCAACACATATATTTATATATATATATATATATATATATATATATATATATATATATATATATATATACTTTATAGTTTGCTCTCTTAGAACTTGTTTTGTGTATTATATAAAAAATAACTCACGTATCTAAATAGGCGATTGCCACCTCCTAAAATGTCGATTTTAGGTTGTTATCTAACAACATTGTCAGGATGACTTTCGATCGATCTGTCAAATCATTTCCATAAAAAAAAGACAAATTATATACTTCAGCTATAGCTTATTCTTCTTTTCTTCACCAAATATAAATCTGAAATTTCAATTGAATACACTTTATGTAAATGATTTCTTCCTACTTTCTTCTAAAAATGTGTAAATTTTTGACCATGTAAAAAATAGGTGTAAGGTAATTTTTGTATTATTTTATATTCTGCTGTTTTAATTTTAATACTTGTATTTTCTTGACTATTGTTCCTGTACTTTCACAAGTAAGTGTTTCTTTCTTTTGGTAATAATTTAACAACCTTATATTTTTTTAATACGTGTAGTGTCAGTCCTAATGATGATTTAGACTGGCCCAAAGCGCTTGACGTTTTGTAGTGAAGGGTTAGACTAGACAATTTTACATCAATACGATCGCTTAAGAAAAAAAGTTGTTAAAACCTGAATTTTTTAAACCTTATCACCACGTGCTTTAAACTTGGGCGCCTACGCTATTTACATTAGCAAATTGCGAATTACTACTTTTATTAAAAGCGTTTCGAACGAAAAAACATTAAGCCCAGGGGTAAAGAACGAGAAAATCTAATATTCTTAATCTTGAGTTTATTCTAAAGCCGAAGTAAACTCGAAATTAAATTTTTTGCCCTGTACTCTATACCAAAACAATTCCCATTCAGAAAACCAATTTCCCAATGTTTTTATTATGAAATTTAAGCTTTTCTTGTGAAATTTTATCCGCATTAAAATAAGTTTTAGTAACATGAGAACTTCTGTTTGTATATCTAATTAATTAGTACATTTGATACGGGATGCATTCACTTAAGTTTAACATGAAAACTTTTAACGACTTCTGGTACACTAGTAGATTTTTGCGAGCTTTATCACGATTAAAAAATGTAAATTTTTTCAGGGACGTCTCGTTTTTAATTTACATACACTCACGGGGAAAAATATTGAATATTATATAAATCTTGCATGAGATTTATAAGAAACATGATGCAACAGAAAAGGGCATATTTTGGGTCCGGTAAACTATCCTGACAGACGATTTTTGCATATTTTATTTTTTTCCAGAAAGTACCCATTTGAAATATTACATTTCAAAAATAAAAATTGCCTGATATGCAAGAGTTTTCTTAAAAAAAATTAACTAAAAGTCACACTCGGTAGTGTTGTAAATATTCGTATCATTTTACTATTCGGATAATACGAATTCGAATTAAGTTAATATTCGAATTAATTTGGATTCGAATTATTATTCGTATCGTTGGCCTATCACGCAGAGGTAAACAAACATATGCATGCGGCTGTCAATAGAAAAGATCTGCGTAGTCGGTAAATTTCGAGTCTTTACGTGATTCGACCGCATCATGTGTTCTTTGGCGCCGCGTATTGACTTGTAATTTATTAGTTAGTTATGATATAGGTTTCGGAGTAGGTGGATGTACCGCGTAGCTTTAATTTTACCGCTGTGACACACAGTGGCTTCCTTATTCACTTCTTATAAATTGTTCAGAATAAAAATATGGCACCTGCCCAAAAATCCGTCGTCGGGTCGTTTTTCAAGAAAATTTTAGAAAATAAATTTGCAAAATGCTGTTTATGTAAACAAGAATTAAAATATTTGGGTTCGACAAGTAATTTAAAACAGCACCTTGTACGAAAGCATCCAATTGAGTTTAATGAAGAGATAAAGAAAGTAACTCCTATAGATGAAGATACAGAAATTACTAGCGCAAATCCCGATTCACTCCCAGTTGTAAATAATATAGAAATGGACACAAAAAATGAAATTTCAAAAACAAAACGCAAGGCTACTCCAGTTTCAGAGCTCGAAGCCGCTTCTTCGAATCAGGCCACTTTAGGTCAAATGTCCAAGTTAAAAAAAAACCAAAAATAACACGACAACTAAAATTGTTTGGTGGAAAAAACACAAGTGAACTTAGCGAAGCTCAAAAAAAGCAATGTGACTTAAGCCTTTTGAAACTAATTGTCAAAGACTTTCAGCCGCTATCGGTAGTTGAGAATTCGGGTTTTCTCGAATACAGCAAAGCATTAAATCCATTATACATAGTTCCAAGTAGATATATTTTATCAAACACACTTTTGCCAGGTCTGTATTCAGAAGAAGTTGCAAAACTCAAAGCCATTTTACTTCATGTAAGGTATGTATCACTGACAACAGATATCTGGCAATCAGACAGCAATTCGTCTTACCTCTCATTAACGTGCCATTTTATACATAATGGAAATTTCCATTCGCGTGTCTTAAGTGTGAAAGAACTGTCATCTGAACACCATACTGGAAAAAATATAGCGGGAGATTTATCAACCATCATTAATGAGTGGGACCTTAATGAAAAGATTGTTACTGTTGTATCAGATAATGGGGCTAATATAAAAAACACAATCACAGAGCATTTACAAAAGTATCACCATCCATGCGTAGCTCATATTTTGAACTTAATAACGAAAGAGGCATTAAGTGAAAATGAACATGAACATCTAAAAACCTTAATCACAAAATGCAAAAATTTAGTTTCGTTTTTTAAACAGTGGCTTGGCAACAGGAAAACTTCGAAGATGTCAAGAAGAAATGGGTCTACCTGTGGTTAAAGTCAAGCAAGCAGTAGATACCAGGTGGAACTCCATTCTAATAATGTTGGAGAGACTAACTGAAATTAAAAATCCTTTATCTGTGGCCTTAACCAATTTACCTACTGCTCCCAATTTTTTAGATGCGACAGAATGGAATGTTATTTTGGATGTTATACCACTTCTAAAATCTTTAGAACTAATGACGATAGAACTCTCAGGTGAAAAGTATATAACTATGTCTTTAATTATACTGCTAGTCCGGGGTTTGCAGTTCAACTTGAAAAATATGAAACCCACTACTGATATAGGCATATGGTTGCAAATAAAGCTAAATGATACAGTAGCACGGCTTTTAGGGTCACTCGAATTAAATAAAATGGTTGCAAAAAGCACTTTCTTAGACCCTCGCTTCAAAAAAACTGCATTTGGGCTCGATGAAAATGCAAATAACACTCAAAAGTGGATTCTTGATGAAGTTGCAACTATGGTTTCCATTTCCAATTCAGGTCCTAGAGCTCATTCTCCTAATGAAACAATGTTTCCAAATATCGCATCTACTTCTAAAAGTATTTCGCTTTGGTCACATTTTGAAAAAAAAGTAAAAGTAGTAAAAACTAAAACAACACCGGCAACTACATCTGCTCTCTGTGTACGTCAGTATATGGAACTGCCATATTTGGACCGAACAGAAGACGCGCTCCTTTTTTGGGAAAAACATAAACTGATGTTACCGGAATTGTATCAGTTACACAAAAAATACTCCTGCATACCGGCAACATCGGTACCCATTGAGAGATTATTCTCCAAGGCGGGTCAACTTGCAAATGTGAGAAGAAACAGATTAGGTTCAAAAAATATAGACACGATATTATTTTTAAGTAGTGCTTTATAAATTAATTGGATTTTTTATTTATTAATTTTATTTTTAAGTTTATTAAGATTACCTTTATTATTTAATAGGTTTATTTTTAATTTAGTAGGATTTGAAATGTTTTTTTTTCTGTGTGCAAATATTTAACAAACCAAAGAATGCCTTGTTCCATTTCTGAAAGTCAGTTCGTAAATAAAAATTATATTTATTATTCCCAATAAATATTATTTATACTTAGTATAGTATCTATTTGTTGATAAAGATGTTGTATTTGATTTAATTTCTGTTTATCTGTTGCATCTCTTACAGTTTAATATAATGTACAAAATAAATATATAACAATTTATTTCTATTCCTGAATATCACACAACGTTTAATTTACTTATTTAGCAGAGGTAGCAAATATTTTTGATATCTTTATATTTAACTTAAAATAAAATTCTAGACTAAAAACTATTCTAAAATTCCATCTAGAATGCCCACTCACTCATCTCATGCATATTTCAATATATTAATTATATATATTTTGCTTTAAAAAATTGGCTACTCGCCATCCCTGCCCTCCTCCCGACGGCTAACGTACCTATTTTAACTTAAAATAAAATTCTAGACTAAGAACTCTATTCTAAAATTCCATCTAGAATGCCCACTCACTCATCTCATGCATATTTCAATATATTAATTATATATATTTTGCTTTAAAAAATTGGCTATTCGCCATCCCTGCCCTCCGCCCGACGGCTAACGTACCTGTATATCCGGATCCGAATTTATTTCCGTAATGTTTGTGTCCGGTCCTAGTCAATCACAATATAAAGGCATCTCGATCCGAATTAAAAGTTATTCGAATAAACTTCTGAACGATGCCGAAATACGAATCAACCAACATATTTTTGTTTCAGGAATCTTCGCCACTCCCAATTTGCCTTCTTTCGTATTTGTGAGATTTCGAATTAAATTTTTTTAATATTCGAATCAATACGAATATTTCAATATCCGAATCAAAGAATAATTTGATTCGAATTTTTACATCACTAACACTCGGTCACAATTTGACAGCCTTAAAACGAAAAATTTAGCAATGTTGCCAAATTTTAGATTTACCAATTTGTTACAGGAAATGAAATGACCAATTGAAAATTATTTGGACAACAGAATTGTGATTATTTATTGTTATTCTTTCTTTCTTTCTAGCCGTTTTCTATCCTTTGGATATAGGCCTCTCTCATGTTTCTCCAGTTTTCTCGGTTCTGAGCAACTTGATACCAGTTGAGACCTCCTGTTCTCTTAATGTCATCGTACCAGCGTTGTTGGGGTCTGCCAGTGCTTCTTTTTTCTCCCCAAGGTCTCCATCTGGTAACTTTTCCGCTCCAGTTAGTGTTGTTTCTGGCCACATGTCCTGCCCAGTTCCATTTTAGAGAGCAGATTCGTTTTGTTATGTCCTGGACTTTGGTCCTGCTTTTTATCCACTCATTCGTTTTACGGTCTTTAAGGGATGTATCTAACATTTTTCTTTCGATTGCTCTCTGGTGAACTTGTAGTTTGTTGAGAATTTTCTTGGTAAGAACCCATGTCTCGCAGCCGTATGTCGTTGTTGGAAGGATACATTCATTATAGACTCTGCACTTCAGTTTTGCACTTCAGTTTTATTGTTATTATTATTATAGTTTTAATGAAGGTTTTATTGACGAACCTGGGCTAACCTAACGTTAGCGCGACAGATCCACCTAACAATATAGATTTTGTTACAGAAACATCCCGCTTTCAATATAGACTCGGAATTCGGTTGGCGCGCTACCGCGCGCTTTCTTTACAGAAAACCTAACTAATCCTAACCTAACCCAATCCGTATTTTTGTTAATTATAAGTTTTGTTATAAAAAAAATTTAGTTTTACGTGTATCGTAACTAACAGGTATTTCTTTAATTATGAATACGGCAACGTCGTACATCAAATTAAGAACAAGCATGGAGATGTGAACAGTCGGAAAGATGTTTGCAATCAAAATTACCTTTGTTTTGTATAATAATTACATTACAAGTAAATTTTCAGTGCTGATGAGAGTTTTCCACACATTTTCTCAATTTGGACTGCTAGAATGGTAGATAAAAACAAAAAGAAACAAAAATAAACGAGATTTAAGAGTGTCAAAATAGTTTACCGAAACCCATATTTTCTATAAAACAAAAAGTTATTAAAAAATGGAATAGTCAAGAAAAAATAAGGCTTCAATCTGATAGTAAACGCTGCTATTGTTGAAGATACTTTCTAAAGTAGGTTTAGAAGTCTTGGTAAACAAAATTACACGCCATATATTAAGCTAAAGGCAATTTGGAATCTAAAAAGAAATACCTGTATAACTCTTGATTTTATTTTTGAAAGTCTAAAACGTTCAAATTGTATTTTAACTTACACGCAGGATGTGTAAATTTCGGTTTTTACTGATATTTCTATAGGTCCACTATAGCCCAACACAGCGATGGTTTGATCAATTTGGGCGAAAGTTTCAGGAAATACTTAGAATATTGTCGGCTTCCTAGCAAACATATTATAAAATGTTAAAAATTGCGAAATGTTGTCTATACTATCAGGAAACTACTCCAGCATGTCCTTGAGCTCCTTCAATGCTGCTTGACTATCTGAGCAGATGACAATCTCCTCCTCTACCCCTTCTGGCCCATTCATCACTGTTGGCACTAAAATAGCCTACACATCAGACTCAAACACCGTTAAAGCTTTCCCAAAGGGAAGCTGGGTTCGGTTTGTCCAGCTCCTATATATACGCCGGCACCAATGGCATACGTGGAATATATTATTTTATATTCTAGAACTCCAAGTGTGCTCTAAAAATGTGAAACCATCTCCGAGATATAACGATCTAAATTTAAAAAATACAGTTTGACACTACGACGAATAGGAAATTTTGAAAATGTCACGGACGATATAGCATTATCCGAATCGAGTGTTATAACAAGCTGTGAGGTAGTCACATTTTGTCTACCTTTTAATGTTATTTTTTTTATAGATATTACCGTAAGGCTAAGATTTGATTAAAGAATCTGGATGTTATTCGGTATTTATATCTTTAATAGCCGTCAAAAGATATTTTTGTAAAAATTACGACAATAAAAGTTACACCGAAAGGTGAAACACATATTTAAGAACTTTAAACAGTTCAAAAGTTACATGAAGAAACAACTTTTTTCCACAGATGCCCAATTATTTGCTTCAAATAATTGCGTCGCTAAAAGTTACATGGAACGGAAAGAACAGTCCTTTCCAGTTGTCAAAATATGTATTCTTAAATAAATTATGCCAATGAAAATTGCATGGAACCGTATTTAAAAATCTTAAGCAGTTCAAAAGTTACAAAAAAAAACACCTTTTTTGTAGGATGCCAAACTATGTTTTCAAATAAATTAAGCCACTGAAAGTTATATAGAACAATGATGACCGTATTTAAAAATTTTATGTAACTTAGAATTTACGTAAAAAACATTTTTATTTGACAGATTATTTTTTTAAATAAATTATAACATTTCCCAGTTACCCCATAAAAGAAAAATCAAAATAAATGATTGTCTTAAAACTCAACGACGGATGAATATCAATGTTGCTAAAACGTTTTGATTAATAGTAACAGAATAGCGGTTAAAATAATAACAGATTTTAAGAAGTAGTCATAGGTCAGACGCTTAAAAACCGAATGACTAAAAAAAAGGTATTTAACTAAGACAATAATAGATTTAAAATTAATAATGCCTTGGCTGAAAAGGTAATAAAGTAAAAGATGAAATAGTTATAGATTTAACACCATTGTAATCGGCCATGAACACTTATGAATATGAAATAATGAAATCTATCAGATTTCCACAAGAGTCGTGAGTGTTCGAGTACTCCAACCAACAGATGGGCGAACAAAGGCTTCGCAATGCAACGTTGCCGTTTTATTCAGTTAAGGGTTATTTCCAGATTTACCTTTGAGATACGTTATCGACAAATTGATATTCAGGTATTTTTGAGGCAAGTAGTAAAGTTTGTATTTATTAAATGGAAAATAAAAAATTATATTTATGAAGTACAATTAATCAATAAAATAGTTTTGCCGCACTCTTAGGTGCATGCACCTTTTGGGGGAGTCTATTTTTTCGTCAAGATATTTATTATAAATCTTAATGAATGTTGAAAATATCAAATATATCTTTATTCTTGGCACAAAATATTTCTTGTGTGTGGGCGTGGGAAGGAGACTAAAGGAAAAATATTGTGTTTCATATGGTTTTCAGAAGTTTAGTGTCCCGTAATTTAATTTAACTTATCATTTTAAATTCTGACAAGATGTCTTTTTGTCTAAAAACATGCGCTTTTTTTCCGACATGTTTGTAGTGCATCTTATGGAACCTTTATATTTTATCATAATATAAAATATTCTGTATATAGCCGATTTTAGTTTATAGTCATTTTAAAAATAATGGAATATATGTGACACATCTTTAAAAAGGTAATTTCCCTATTAAAAATAGCAATTAACAGGTACAATTCTATTGTAGTGATTTTTGAGCAATATAGCGTTATCAACCGGAAAATATGTGTACTTTTGATATTTTAATTGAGTATTCAATTGTTTTCTTATAAAAAATACTGAAGGAAAGAAAAAATAAAGTAGAAAACTGTGTGTGTATAAAATTGTGAACGAGTCGTACATCTCAGAAACGAAGCATGACCGAAAAAATGTAACTTCAGATTCCTTATCAGCGTCTGAAGGTGTAGCGGTGTATCAAAAAAAATCAAAATTGGCGATGATAAGTGTAAGTAAATATTTACCCCTTTGTCTAATATCTTAAGCGGTTAAGATTTTAGAATGACATTTTTGGGGTCTCATTTAACTGTTTTAAGAAAATAAAAGAAATGAATGAATCACTTTTTCTATTAAAAAAACCAAAAAGAAATTCGATATTTTCACTGCATTCCAATGCGTTATATTCCTTAATATGACAATTTAAAGAAAGGCTATCTTGCATTGTTGTATGGAGCTTAAATTTTTCATGTTTGTCTCCCGACAGTAACGCATTTCCCCCCCCCCCCCCCTGGGCCGATGCCTAATGTTAGACTTTCGCTAGTGATGCACTTCGCTGTGGTTCGCCTTTTATGTTAGGGCTTTAATGATGATACCTACGGCGCCTAACCTGGTGCTAACCGGTACCAATCTACCTAGTGCCGTCAACACTAATCAACAGGGGGGTGCATCACTGGCGGACGCCTAACATTCGGTATGACGCCGAATGTCGGATTTTCGCCAGTGATGCCCTACGGCGCCTAACCTGCTGCTAACCCTGTACCAATCCACCTAGTGCCTTCGCGCTTCTGCTGGTCCACAACCCACAAATGCATTTTGTTTTTCCTATATAATTTATATAGGTCATATATAAAATTAACTTGGCAACGTAGCATCCCAAGGACACTGGATTTCCGTCCAACGAGAGACACCCTCGCACTCTCTATTTAGCAGCCGTAATTATGTTAATAAACGTTTAATAATGTCTAATATAATAATTACTTCTTTTAGTTAGAAAATAATAATTTTTGTGTTATAAAACATTATAATATAATCAGTCTTTTACGTAGTTCATAAATTAAGTTTGTGTAAAATATGTTTTTAGCGATACGCCGAAAACAAGTATAGGCAACAAGGCAACCTTTCGAAACCTTAGTTTTTTTGGATATAATTAGAAAAAGTGATTCATCCATAAATTTTTGTATATAGGGATTATTAAAGAAAAGTAATCTTTCAAATGTATATGTTAAATTTGTCAAATTCCATGGGTAAAATTCTTTACAAGAGCCGACAAGGCAAAATATATTAATTTATAGCGTGGCAGTTTAACCAAACAAACCTATTTAAAAATCAAACAATTACATTATAATGTATTTTAAAGAACTGACAAGTATACTACGGATGTATAAGTTACAAAAGCCTAGATCCAGAAAAGAAGATTTTTCTTGTTTATAGTTTATGACATAACCAAGGAGTCTTCCGGTTTGCCTCGTCGAAGGCAGACCTCTGTGTTATTAACATAAGTGGTTCCACGAATTACAAAACGAGACTACGGAATCGCCTTTTTAAAAAATGTTTATTTCAAAAATACAAGTTGTTTAGAAACAAAAATAAAATGTTTTACGTCGATGCTTTCAACTGACTGCCGCCGCGTCGCAGAAATTCGCATATATTAGCGGTCATCTAATATGCAGTGTCAGCAGGTTCCTTGGTTGGATGGTCAGATAACTCCTCCCTTCTTAGATTTAACTAACCCTGATAGGGGGTAGTTCAATGAGTTGGCTCGAATTCGGTTCTGTTGTGGTTGTGGTTGCGGTCATCTTTTTCAAACATCTATTTCGGATAAAATATCTAAACAAAAAATATCCAAAAATAGTTAGAAAAAGGGTGTATATAAAAATTGTCCATAGGCTTGGAAATTTCGAAATTCGGTCGAAAAGTTCTGGGACATGATTTTCTTCAATTTTGTTTTTGATTTTGTGAAGTTCGTCTAATTTGATTTCTTGTAAATGGAAACTCAAATTCAGGACGGGAAAGTCTTGTTCAGGTGTATCTTGGAAGTCCGGGAACAGGATGGGTTGCTTATTAGTATCGACGTCGTTTTGATTATTGATAATCGACATATCGTTGATTTTTGCTTGGCATCCTGTTGGAAGGGTCAACATATAACTTCCATGTAGTTTTTGGCGTTCTTCTTGGGAGTCACATTGCAGTTCTACTAGTTCGGTATTTGGCAAAACTACAATCCATTGATTGAAATTATCCAATTGACTTATTACAGGTCGACTTATTGTAACGTCGATTTGATGGCAGGTAGAAGTGCTTTTTGTGGTCTGTAAGAGCTGTACTTCGCAAGGACTTTTTGAAGTGATCTCTGTGAGGTCTTCTTTTTTGCAAAGAAATAGGTTGGGCACAACTTCTTGGCAAGGGTCCGGACGATGAGTAAAGTACAATTGATTTTTAAGTAAATATTTGTTCCGCGGTATAACAACCTTAAACAGACTCTGATGCTCAATTGGTATAGAGTACAAGTGATAATAAGAAAAACTATTTGGATTGGTTACTGGAACTCGTAATAAATATGTTACACGGTTATTTAGGGTAAAACAGTCGACGTCTATAATATTTTCGAATAAAAATATATTTTCTAGGTTAGTGGGCAAAATTAAATGTTTTGAACCTACCATTTTTTCGAGTTTTTTGAGTTCATTTAAAAGATCTTTGGTTTGAATTATGCTCGGGTGAAATATTTTAAGCTTTGCGAATGTAACGGAGTTTTCAACATCTTGTAAAATGGAATCGATTATTTCGTACAAGTTAATAATTTGATCAAGAGTGTCTTTAATAAAATACATGTTCTCTTTGTACGTTGTTTTTTGTACAATATAACTTATTTGTTTTATTTTACCCTCGAGAAGTTTTTCATTTTGGCTTATTTTTTGAACTGTTGTGTTAAAACTCGTAATGACGCTTGTTGAAATCTGATTTAGGTTACGTATGTTATTACTTAATAAATTTTGGTTTCCTTGTAAGTTTTTTATTAGGTTTTCGTAGCGAGCGCCATCTTCCGCATCTAAGTTTCCCGTTACAGCCTTAAAAACAGACCCTGCACCATTAATTAATCCTCTTTTATTTCTTAATGGATGGGGTAAAATTTCTTTAATTTTATTTTCTACGCGTTCTTGAGAAATTGCAAGAATTTTTAAGTAATTAGATGATTCGGCATAGTATTCTTTATGTATAATTAATGAATTTGTAATATTTTTTGATTTTGCGTTTAATTTATTAATTTCAGATATTATTGGATTTAAGTCATAATAGTGAATTAAGGTATACGTGTATTCTGTAAGTTTAGCTTGTCCTAGCTTAATCGGCACGATTCCTGGGTTGTCGTCTAGTTGTCTGATAATAATTTTTTCTCTGTCTCCGATAACGGCGGCGACCAGGCTGAAATATAATACGTTTGTTTTAGTCAAAGCTGTAAGTTCTCCTTAAAGGTCGTTTTAAGTTGTCCATGTGAATTTTAGTACGAAGTTGCGTCTGTATTGTCTTACGGTTTTTATTTACAGATTTAACTTTGGTCGGTTTTTCGAATTTGTCAGCAAGTTTTTGTCTAACATGCTTCTTAACGTAAACGTCTTGATTTGGTTCAAATAGTTCAGTGTCGTCTCGGTTTTCATTTATTTTAGATATTACCTTTTCTTTCTTTTGTATTAATTTTTGATTTATATTGGCATACATAAGTTGTGATTTTTCTTTATGGTTATTGACATAATCTGTTAAAAGTAATTGGTTTATTTTAATATCAAAAGGATCATTATTTGTAGTATGACCATTTATAACATCAATTGGCTTAAAATTAGTGGAAGAATGAATTGAATGGTTATATGCAATAATGGCATAAATCATTTTTTGACTTATTGGTGTTTTACTAAAGGTTTGGTTATTTAGTAACCTTATATGCTCTGCTAAAGTAGAGTGGAGCCGTTCAACGGGCCCGTTTGATTGCGCATGACTAGGAGAGCAAAAGTGTACCTTTATTTTATGTAAATTCAAAAGTTCTGTCACTATTGTGTTCTTGAACTCTGTGCCATTGTCAACAATTATTTGTTTGGGAATACTATGATGTGAGAAAAATATTAAAAGATTGTTTACGGTTTCTGTAGCAGCGAGGGATTGCAAAGAATATGCTTGAGCATATTTTGAAAAACTATCTATTATTGTCAAAAATTTGGTTTGTTCGAGTGTATAAGTATCTAAATGTATTATCTCGAAGGGTTTTAAAGCAGTTGGTGTTACGTTCATTTTTATATTGATAGGATGTCGTTCATATTTACTTAATTGACATGTCTCACAATCATTAATGTAAGTTTGAACAGAATTTTTTAAGTTCGGCCAATAATAGCGTTCCTTTATTTTGCTCAAAGTCTCATCAATACCGCGATGGTTTGTTTTTGACTCGTGGTAATTTTTAATTATTTTTGGTATGTCTCGTTTGTCTGTAGCGTCAATAAGTTTTGTCAGGCAGCGCTTAAATTTTAGCGAAGGCCATTTGAATGTTTTTCTAATTACTTCGCAGAAAGGCTCGTACATTTCTGCATTCTCAAAATATAAATGATATTGTTTATCAGGTATGATTAATTCTTTAATAAAGGTTAGGATATCATTTTCAAAATTATTTTCAGAAATTTGAACAGAGATTCTCCGTTTTTTCTCGAATAGTATTGTCGTCTTAGGTCGTGCAGGTGAATGAAATACAGAGGAAATTATTATCTGATTTGATCCGTAGTTTACTGGAATATCGTAAATGGGAATTCCTACTATAGGGTCTTCACTCTGGTTTGTATGTACTGTCATGTTGTCGTCGGGTGGTTCGTCATCAGCTGTTTGATTATTTGTGGTGTGACCGACCTCACGCGCGGGTTCATTGTCATCTGCTTGTGCAATGGTCGATATTTGGTCTAAATTTTCATTTGAGGTTGTTCCCTCTAAAGATTTATTAAAATTTTCTACGTATGATTTTAGTGGAAAAATGTCTTCAGTTTCTTTGGTATGCAACTAGATTCTAGAAAGTGCGTCCGCGTTGGTATTCAATTTACCCCGTTTGTAGATAATGTTGTAGTCGAACTCATCAATTTTTATTCTCCAGCGTAGTAATTTAGAACTGGGATCCTTTTGGTTCATTAGCCATTGTAGGGGTTTATGATCTGTAATTAAATTTATTTTTCTTCCAAAAATATATGGGCGAAAATACTTTGTGGCCCACACAATTGCCAAAAGTTCTTTTTCGGTGGTACTATAGTTCCTTTCTGAATCATTCAAAGTTCGCGAAGCATACGCGATCGGTAAGTCTTGTCCTATTGGTCCTTGTGATAACACAGCACCAACTGCCACATTGCTGGCATCCGTCGTTAAATTAAATGTCTTGATAAAATCAGGGTATTGAAGTATTGGTTCGTTTATTAGCAGATTTTTACATAATTCAAAGCATTCAATAAATTCTTTTCATGTTCGATTTTTGCACCCTTTTTAAGACACTTTGTGAGTGGTTTCGTAATTCTAGCGAAGTCTTTTATGAACCGTCTGTAGTATCCAAGTGCCAAGTAAACCTAGAAAGCCTTTTATCTGTTTTGTTGTTTTTGGTATTGGAAATTTTTGATTGCTTTTATTTTGTCAGGGTTTGGTTTAACGCCATCTGCCGTGACGACATGGCCTAAATATGCCACTTCTTTTCTTAAAAATTCCGATTTATCTAACTGGATTTTAAAGTTAGAATCTCTTAACCTTTGAAAAACGCATTTTAGCCGTTCTAAATGTTCCTGTAATGATGTTGAGAATACAATTATATCGTCAAGATATACAAGGCATTTTTCATTTTGAATTCCTTTCAGGATATTATCCATGACACGTTGAAATGTCGCGGGTGCGTTTTTCAACCTGAATGGCATTCGAAGAAATTCGTAATGTCCATTTTCTGTGTTGAATGCCGTTTTCTCGATGTCATCTTCGTGCATTTGGATCTGGTGAAATCCACTGGCTAAGTCTAGGGTACTAAAGTACTGACATTTTCCCAACTTATCTAATAGATCGGTTATATTCGGGAGAGGATACTTATCATCTAAACTCTTAGAGTTTACACCCCTTAGATCGACTACTACCCTGTATCTTGGCTTCCCTGAGGCATCTAGCTTCTTGGGTACCACCCAAATGGGTGAACTCCACGGAGAGCTACTCGGTCGTATTATTTTTTGATCTAGCATTTTCTTTATTTGTTTATCTACCTCTTGCTTATAAATAAAGGGGTAGCGATACGATTTAGAATAAACCGGGATTTCGTCTGTGGTTCTTATGCGGTGTTTAATTTCATTTGTAAATGTTAAAGGTTCGTCTTCGTTATAAAAAATGTCTGAGTACTCATGAATTAATTTTAAGAGCTTTGCTTGTTCTTCTGAATTTAAATGGTTTGTTCTAAACTTTGAAAAATCCAAATTTTTTAATTCGGAACAATCGTTAAAATTATTTAAATTTATTTCTTCATATTCACTCGCATAAAAACGTTCTACGCTTATGGGTTGTGAGAAGTCTAAGGTTACTTCTTCACAAGTATTGTTGAGAATTGTTGTTATCGCAAAACCATTTTTTGCAACAGTTAGACATTCCGGTATCTCGCAATTGTGATACCTTTGGTGTGGTATTATGATATCACCGTTCTTTACCGACGTTTTTACTTGTATTTACTTGTTCGACACGTGGGCCGATTGTAATAAAATTTAACTCATTTTGCGTTTTGTGAAAACGTAATTTAATTCTAGTATAAGGTGTAACTAATAAGCCTTTATCAAAGTCGAGGTTAGCTTGAAGTATTTTTAAATTGTCAAGTCCGATAAGTCCGTCAAATATATTATGAAATTTAAATAGATAGAATTTCAAATCTTTTTGTTCCGGCAAATTAAAAATGTTTGATGAGGGAATCAAGGCACTATATTGATGGGCTGATTTTTGGAAAACGGTCGAAACTATAAAAGGATCATTTATTATATTATTTGGGTAAATTTTTTTTGCAAGATTCGGATCGATAAAAGATCTTGTTGAGCCTGAATCAATAAGAAATTTTAGGTTTGTTTCTGGGAAAATTATATAAGATAACTCACTAGGATTTGACATATTGAATGATATTAATTGAGGTTCTAAGGTTTTTTGTTGTCTGGAGGAACCTTGGTAAAATTTTCGCGGTCAGTTTGTTCTTCGTAATAATTCGTATTTTCTAGGAAGTCAGAGTCAGGTAATGTCACAATATGATTATTTTCTGAATCATATTCGTAAAATTCGGTCTTTTGGGCGTAATAATTTTGATCACAATACACATTCTGATACGGGTCGTATGTGCTAGAATGTGGACATTCTTCATACGAATATTGTTCATAATAGGGCATGTTATGAGTTTCAGTATTATGAAGCTCTTCGAAAGCAAATTTAGGTGGATTAAATCCTTGATTTTGAGAATAAAAATTAGAGTTTTGTTGTTGGTTGTTTTGTGGTGGTCTATTAGCGAATGGTTTAAATATAGCTGTTTCTACGCCTGACATTGGTTTTGGTGGTGGAAACCTGTTTTGATTATTTGGCTTAAACACATTAGTTCTAGGCTTACCAAAAACTTGATTATTTGTAAAAAATCTCGGTTGGGGCCTATTAGGATTGGGTCTTATATTCATAGGCTGTGACGGAAAATTAGGCCTAAATGCATTGTGTGGCGTATTTGCGTTAAAAATTGGTCTTTTAATAAAATTCGGTTGGAAATTTTGATGTGGCTTAAAAACGTTATGGCTACTGTTATTGGTATTATTTTTTATTAAGAGTGGTCCGGATTTATTTTGGTTTTGAAAATAATTCACGTTATATTCTTGTGTTACAAATTGTGAAGCTTACATAAGATTTTCAGGCCTCATACATCTTATTGTTGTCCCTAATGGTTCACGTAATCCACTTAAAAATGTTTTTAAAGCTAATTCATTGTATAGTTCTCGTTTTAGAATTTTATCTGAATTAGTTAGCTCATGCGCATCAATAAATGAACACAGCAGATTTAAAATATGTAAAACTCTATCGTAAAAATCATTTGGTTTTTCACCGGTGTTTTGTTTTAACATAACCAAATCACGATTTAAACACGCTTCATCCCTTTGATCTGCAAAATTTCGTCTTAATGTGTCTTTAAGTTCGTCCCACGTTGTTACATTTTGTATGTTAACAACTAGTTTAGCCTGACCTGTAAGTTTGCCTATTAAAGAATTTAACAAATAAATATTTTGAAAATTTCGCGGGTTGCTTGCATCGTAAAATGCGACTATGAGTGATTGGCATGTAGATATATATCTATTTAAATCATTTGCGTCTCCGTCAAAAACTGGGACGCAGTTTAAATATTCGAGTTTAAATTGGGACATATTTGATTCTAATAATTGATTAATTAGTAAATGATTACTTAAAGAAATTGTATTTTCAAAATTTTCTTGTATATTTTCTACTCCTACTTCTAAATCTAATGCTCCTAAATTATTTTGAGGAACAGAGTCAGCTGAAGGTGATAAACGAAGGCTATCTAATTCAGAAATTAAATTTTCAATCGACATCAATATGAGAGAAAATCAATTGCACTTACAATACTAGAAGAATGGCGATCCTAGTCATTCTATAAGTTCCAAACTTGGTTCGGCGATGTGGTCCTTCTCCAAAGCGTGGTACTTGCAGAGACAGACAATGTGGGTCCTATCCCTCGATGTTCGATCAAATGGAATGCTCTTACAGATCCGCGATGGATTGGGAATCGATCGATGTCTTGATCAATCCGCTCTATAATAAGCACTTCACCTAATGTCACAACAATTGGTTCTTTCCGGTTAATTCGTTAAAACGAAAAAGTTATTATGAGCGATTCATAAACTTCCGAAAATCCTACCGACTGCGCCAATTACAAAACGAGACTACGGAATCGCCTTTTTAAAAAATGTTTATTTCAAAAATACAAGTTGTTTAGAAACAAAAATAAAATGTTTTACGTCGATGCTTTCAACTGACTGCCGTCGCGTCGCAGAAATTCGCATATATTAGCGGTCATCTAATATGCAGTGTCAGCAGGTTCCTTGGTTGGATGGTCAGATAACTCACGTGTTCGGTTTTGCTGCTTTATTTCGGGGGGAAGCGGGAGACTCAAACGCTCAGAGTGGAAACTAACAACCCCGCTAGAAAGGGAGCAGACTCTGTGAACGTGTGAGGCCTAGTTGTTCCTGCATTCTATCCTGTTCGTCTGCCGCAGTTCTACATAGAATATTAGCGCAACGGCCGCTACGTGGCTGGAGTGGGAGGGGTAAGGGGATAGCTTGAAAGAAAGGGTCATCTCGAGATATCAGTAGTACTCTCAAGGGGCATCTAGTGGAAGCCAAGATGCATTTCAGAATTTAAAAGAGGAAAAAATCAAGAGTTATTTGATAAATTCGGGGTGTTCGGGAGCTAAGAGCTCGCCATCCTACCTATTGGGCTGGAGAATGGCGCTGAAAGCAAAAAAGTGGCAGCCGATTCCATTTTGAGAAAGAAAGAAAGAAGACATAACCAAGACTTATGTTGTGATTTTCTGGTTTTAGCTTTAAAAGAAAAATTGACTCCAAACGTTTGCTTGCTGCAGTCTTATTAAAAAGCAGTGTTTAGTGTACATATGTTTAATGAACTATTCATAATGCCGACGACTTGTCTTGTAATTGGTTGTGTAAGCCGTTTTAAAAAGGATATAGTAAACAAAATATCTTTTTATTGTGTTCCCACAATTTTAAATCACAGATATGCGATTGATAAAAATGATTTATCCAGAAAAAGAAGGGAGCTGTGGATAGCTGCATTTAAGCGTAGTGATCTTACTGCAGCAATACTCCGAAATCAGAGAGTATGCAGTAGACATTTTATAAAAGGTAAGAGGTCTTATTTCAACCATGATTGTCCTGGAATCACAGGAATTAATACTGAATTGCCCAAATGTTAAACAAATTCAGTGCCTCGTTCACTGATGTTTTTCTCCATGCTTCAGAGCCATCAGGGGAAAAATTAGGTTGAAATTTTAGAAGGAGGCAGCCCTATCCCTAACATTACAGGTAACCATAATGTTTTTTAAAACTTTCAAAAAAAATTTAAAAATTTCTGTCCATCTGTCTAGATTGTACCTGTTGGAGTTGTAGTTGATCATGATAGGGAATAGTTTTATTCAGAGTTTTTTTATTCACCTTTGGGGCTCTCTTTTTCTTTTTCATATACATAATTTAGAAGATAATTCAATGATTAGTGCTACCTAGTCAACTTTGTCTATGACATTAGGATCCTAACCATCACTAAATCCTTAAATAATCTACTGCAGCTACCAAATGAGAAGGTATTGTTGAGAGTAAATATTTCGGAGTTTGTGAATTTTTCATATATTAAACGAAAGCCTTTGTCTTATAGATAGTACAGATTCAAAAAAATACAATTTATAGATGAAGCACTTTTGAACCAGAAAAACAAATAAAAACTGGTCAAATTCCCCAAAATTTTCAAAAAATTGCAATGCAAATTCTCAATATATCATTAGAAATAAAAGGATACATACAGTGTTGCCAAAAACTGTACATTTCTTGACTTCTGATGTAAATATTTTAAGCCCCTAGGTTTCCAGTGATTGAGCTTCACCATTTTTTATGTTATGGCTTTAAAAATGATGCATTTGGAGCCTAACCTAGTGCTAACCCTTTACTGTTTCACCTTGTGCTCATAATGACAACATTTCAACTATGCAACAAAATCTTTTATTAAATAAACTGTTTATTTATTCAAAGAACAAAATATTATTAACAACCCTAATAAACAGTAGTGAGTTTTTACACTGACAAAATGGAATTTTGCTTGGTAACATTGCTCCTTGAGTTTGAGGAAATGGCCGATTAATCATGAAATATCAAATGTCATTTAATTTTCCATTTGAGAATTTTTTAGTTGGTTAACCACCATATTTTGTTGATATATTTTTAACATCAGTTCTATGACCTTATATGGTTTCGGTAAACTATGTTGACACTCTTAAATCTCGTTTATTTTTGTTTCTTTTTGTTTTTATCTACCATTCTAGCAGTCCAAATTCAGAAAATGTGTGGAAAACTCTCATCAGCACTCAAAATTTACTTTACGATGTAATTATACAAATCATAGGTAAGTTTAAGTACACGTAATACTAATTTTTTTTATAATAAAACTTATAATTAATAAAAATGCGGATTAGGTTAGGTTAGGATTAGTTAGGTTTTCCGTAAAGAAAGTGCGCGGTAGCGCGACAACCGAATTTCGAGTTTATATTGAAAGCTGGATGTTTCTGTAACAAAACCTATATTGTTAGGTGGATCTCTCCCGCTAACGTTAGGTTAGCCCAGGTTGGTCAATAAAACCTTCATTAAAACTATAATAATAACAATAAATAATTACAATTCTGTTGTCCAAATTATTTTCAATTGGTCATTTCATTTCCTCTAACAAATTGGTAAATCTAAAATCTGGCAACATTGCTAAATTTTTCGTTTTAAGGCTGTCAAATTGTGACTGAGTGTGACTTTTATTTAATTTTTTTTTAGGAAAACTCATGCATATCCCACAATTTTTATTTTTGAAATGTAATATTATAAATGGGTACTTTCTGGAAAAAAAATAAAATATGCAAAAATCGTCTGTCAGGATAGTTTACCGAACCCCAGTATATTATATAACAATATACTCTAATTATTGTCTATTCTGCATGCACTTTTAACGTAATTAAAGTAACAGTAGAGGTTTATAGCTATATAAGTTGCGCCTTACAAAGTTAAGTAACTGTAAGTGAAGTGTAACTATTTTTTATGCTTTTTGTTTGCAAAAAAGTTGGCAAATATTGTTGCTGAAATGTGCTTATTTCGAGGTAAATTCTATAGTGAATCCCAAAAATGTGAGAAAATTAAAAATAACTAATCTCTACGAGAGCCAAATGAAAGATTAAGGAATGCATTGTAATGGCTCCTTAATGGCAGGCTACTTTTTATATAAATAGCACATAATCTAATCAATGTTAAGTGACTCCTAGTCAACTTTGCCGATAGCACTAAAATCCTAACCATCAGAAAAGTCTTAAATGATCTATTTAACCTACCAAATGAAAGATGGAAAAACGCACATATCTGTTTTAGAACAAATCCAATGAATTCTTGTATCCCTGATGAGGTTCAGCTTAGGTTGACCGATGTACAGCTGGATGTATGCTCTAAGGTATTGGGGGGATCACATAGATCACAACCTTAACTGGAAGACTCATCTCTGAGGTTAGTAATAAAATTAACTTGCAAGGTACTCTTTAAGGGTTATGTCTAAATACCTGAGTATAGTTAATAAAGAAGTGTATAGTTTGCAAATATACACTCAGATCTTCGATTTGGAAGCAAATAACATTCTGGAATATTTTAAAAAATAGTGCTGCAATAACAAACTTGAAATTAATGAAGGTAAAACTCAGTATATAGTATTGTCTAAAAAATGTGTCATACCAAATTTTATACTATACATGGATAGTGTGGAGATAAAAAAAAACCAAAACAGCAAAAATTTTTAGGTCTATACATAGACAGTAACCTAACTTGGAATAATCACACTGACCATGTGGCAAAAAAAATAAATTCTGCATATTTTGCTATTATAAATTTAAAAACTGTATTATCAACCGGTCAACTAATTGATGTTTACTATGTAATAAATAGTGAGCTGGACAGAAAGAAAAGGGTAAAACCAATAAGCCTTAAAATAAACGACCAACTAATATCTGAACCCTGAAAAGTAGCGAATATACTTGGTGATTTCTTTGCAAATGTTGCTGAGCAATAGATTAAGGATTAAGGAGATAATATCTTATAGTCCAACAACTCCAGAACCCATAGGCAACACAATTTTCCTGGACCCAGTTACAACTGCTGAAGTAGAGCAACTTATCAAGCGCCTAAAAAATAAACAATCCTGTGGTTTTGATGGCATTCCTACAAAAGCTATAAAAAAGGTCTGCAATGAAATAAAGGAACCACTACAAATTCTAATAAATATTTCTTAAGTAGAGGCAAATTTCCATCTACACTAAAACTATCAACAATTGTACCTGTCTTTAAAAAGAGAGAACCCACTAACATTGAGAATTACAGACCAATTTCAGTATTAAGTACCTTTAGTAAAATCTTTGAACGTGTTATATATAACAGAATGATCAACTTCCTCCAGCAATTTAACGTAATTAGAAATGACCAACACGGATTTTGCACTGGAAGGTCAACAGAAACAGCTGCTTTTCAACTGGCGGACTTCATTTACAAAGAGCTGGAAGAAAACCGCATTGTCTTTGGCCTTTTCTTTGACTTGTCCAGAGCCTTTGACACACTAAATTTAAACTTTGTCTGCCACAAACTTAGCGCTATGGGTATTAGAGGCAACGCCCTTTCTATAATTATGTGGTTCCTCTCAGAAAGAAGGTTACTGGTAAGGGTAGAAAATTGTACATCAACAGAGTACAACTTAAATATTGGAGCAGCTCAAGGGTCGGTACTAGCCCCACTTATATTTTTGCTTTTTGTCAATGACCTATCTCTTCCAGACCTACACTAAAATTCGCCGACGATACTACAGCTATTATCTCGGCAAAGAACGAACCTGAAGTGAGATCAAAAATCGACAATGTCTGTGATGAAATGAACATGTGGTGTTATTCAAACCGACTTATTCTGAACAAAGATAAGACTGTTATTGTCCCTTTCATCAAAACGCAACCAAGACTATATGTAGATAAAACTGAATCAACGGTAAAATTCCTAGGAACATATCTTGACTCTAAACTCACTTGGGAGCCACAAATAGACCATATCTGTTCGAAGCTTAATCAAGCATTCTATGCAATACTAAAACTGAAACAAGCAGTACCTATGTCTACTCTGCTTACGACATATTATGCTATGGCTTACTCCCATATTGGCTACAACATTATTCTTTGGGGTCAAGCAGTGAACGACAATAGGGTTTTCATTTCCCGAAAAAGAATAATTAGACTGATCTTCGGACTGAAACCTCAGGAAACCTGCAGAGAAACCATGAAAAATTCTAAAATACTTACACTTAGATCTGTCTATATATTGAAGTGTGCCCTCTATGTGTTCAAAAACAAAAACCAGTTTAAGAGCAATTCTGAAAATCATACCTACCCAACGAGGCATTATGGTAATCTTACGTTTTCTCGACACACCTCATCTCGTTATGAGAAATCTCCACATTATGCTTGTGTCAGAATATACAACAAACTGCCCAACAATATCAAGGAAGCTAGATCCATAAAGCAGTTTCGTAGAAATCTATTAGTATATTTGAATGAAAGGACCTTTTATAGCTTCAAAGATTTCATGGATTATAGAGACTAAGATACTTACCCTAGATAATATTTAATCTTAAGACCATATTATTTACCATTTGTTTGTGTCCTGGTTTGATAGCCTGTACACTTAATGATTGTAGTTTTGTTATTCATTCAATTTATTATAAGAATTAGTATTACATTTACACATTGTTTTATCTAAATTTTATAAGTTTCTTATAAATGTAATTAACATAATATGTAAGGCACGTAGATGTCTAAAAACACCTGCATGTGCTGATTTCTAATTAGAATAAGTTTTGTGGTACATAAAATTTAAATTGTTAAAAAAAAAAGGAGAAACTATGCTCTTTCAGAAACTTAATATACTAAAACTAACTTAATCCTAATTATTATAAGTACTAATTATATTTAAATTATATATTTTCTGTTTTAGAAATTTGTATTATTTACTTACTGTATAAATATTGCAAAGTTTACATAGTTTTTTACAATATAATTTTTGGCCTGCTTATTAAAGATCTTATTTCTATTTATACATTTTATATTATTTGGCAATAAATTAAAGAACTTTGGCGCCAGGTAAGTAATATATCTTAAGTGATTAGTTGTGTTGCTATTAGGTACAGCCAATTGTTTATTTATATTGGATCTAATTTCATATTGATGGTTTACTAATTTTTGTATTGTTACATTTTTATGAGTATATGTACACACAGATAATATATACAAACAACCTATATCACATATGTTGGTATCATATAAAAGTTTGATTGAATAAAGTCTATTTCTTTTAAATATTACTCGGAGTATGTAGTTTTGAATGACTTGCAAAGGTCTTAATTTGCTTTTATATGATCCTCCCCAAACAATTAACCCATATCTGATCAACGATTCAACAAGAGCTTTATAAACCAACTTTAGCAATCTGCCACAAAGAAACTCTCTTAGTAGGTAAAATTTATGAATTAGGCATCGAATTTTTTTTGTAAGGTATGAAATATGTTCTGTCCATTTTAGATGTTGATCAATAAAAATTCCTAAGTATTTAGTTTTTAGGACACCTGATATTTTATCCTCATTATTAATTTCTATTTCGTTAAAATTGGGTCTGTTTGCAATTGTCAGAGAGAAGGCTATGTAGTTGGTTTTGGATGTATTTAGAGAAAGTTTGCATGAATCCAGCCAGTGTTTTACGATATTAATTCCGTCTTCCACCCTGTCTCTAGTTTCCTGCCATGATTTCCCATTAAATACCAAGACCGTATCATCTGCGTAAGAGATTATTTTCCCATTTATATCAAGTTTAAGAAGTGAATTTATGTAGGTTATAAAAAGTATAGGTCCAAGAATAGTACCTTGAGGTACCCCTATTTTAATTTTTAATGGTTGGCTAATAGAATTGTTAATTCTTAGATACTGGTCCCTATCAGTTAGATAATTTTTAAAGAGTTCTAAAACCGTACCTCGTATTCCATAATTTGATAATGTATCAAGGAGTCTCTGATGAGGGACAGTATCAAAGGCCTTTGATAAGTCTAAAAAAACTGCTATTGTTTTATTATTTTCATTAAGATTTGTTGTTATTGTTGATATAAGAGAATACATTGCATCTTCCGTACTTAATTTTTCTGTGAATCCATACTGGCTGCTCAATAAAATTTTGTTAATTTTGAAATATTCAGTTAACCTGTCTTTCATGCACTTTTCGAGTATCTTGGCGAAATTATTGATCAGACTAATGGGACGATAATTTGAAATTTTGTTTTTTTCCCTGCTTTTATAGATTGGTATTATCACTGATTCCTTAAAAAGTTTTGGAATTTTGTTGGATTTAAAAATGATGTTTATGATGTGCGTAAGTGGTTTAACTATTTCTTCATCATTTTTCAAAGATGATATTTGCCTTATAACTTCATTCTCATTGACCGGCCTTAGAAACAATGAAGTTTGCTTTTGATCTTTTAACAAAAGGATTTTGCTGACTGGGTATTTTCTTTTCCATCTCTATGCCAATGTTATTAAAATAGTTGTTGCAGTAGTTCACCATAAGAGTGTCATCTGAAAATTTTTTGCCATTCTCATCTACGAATGAGTAGTTGTTAGAGATATTAGATTTGCATTTTGAGTTTGTAGCCTCTGATATTATCTTATACACTATTATATTTTTGTTTTTTAATTAATTTATTTAGATTATTTCTGTACAATTTATATTCCGCATCTAGGTTAGGACTGTATTTTGCTTTTAGCTTCTTTCTGAGCTTGTCTCTATGTTTTATTGATACAACTAGACCTATGGTAATCCATTCTTTAATTTTTTTATGAGTCCTCTTTTTTATTGCATTTTTTGTTGTAGCTTGAGCTAAACTTTCTTTAAATAATTCATAAAAAGAGTTGGTCGCAGTTTCAGGATCCTCTGATTCGAGAACCTCGGACAATTGTTGCTGGGAAATATGGTATTTTAAAGTATTAAAGTCTATTTTGTTGTAGCATTTTGGTCTGTCTTCGGATGTATTTTGTGGATTGTTTGTTTTCTTGCGGCTTATATTTAGCATTACGGGATAATGGTCTGTTATATCTGATTCCAGAATGAAGGAATCTAAGGTTAGATTATTAATTTAATTTTTTTGCCTAATAAAAATATGATCAATGCAAGAGGAACTTTCATACGTTACCTTAGTTGGCTTATTTATATATGAAATAAATCCATTTTGGCCCATAAGCGAAAGATATTCATTTTCTATATTATTGTTATCATTATTATTAATATTAATATTTACATCTCCAATAAATATTTCTATATTTTTATTCAAGATTCTTCAAAATATTGCTTTAAGTCTTCGATAAATAAATTGTCATTTATAGGGGGTGGTTTATACACCCCAGTTATCCTAAAAGAAAGTCCACAGTGATCCAGTGTAATTCTGCTAATTTTTGTAGATGAGCTATTTAGTTTTTTATGAGTAACATTTATATTCAATGTATCCCTAACAAAGATCAGTAAACCATCATTTTTGTTATAGTCACCCTGATTATAATATGTATTATAGCCTGGAATATTATAAACATCACAAGAGGGTATCTGAAAACATTCACCCAGGATAATATCATCACAGTAATAAAGTTGATACGCTTCCATAAACAGAAGCAATTGGTCAAAATTCTTTTTAACACTTCTGATATTTAGATGCAAAACATTTAGTATTTTATATTTTTTACATATTTCTTTGTTAAGTATATTTTCATCAACTAATCTACCATGCTCCTTCGTGCCTGTGGTATCAAATTGTTCGATTATCTCATCTTCTGGAGACCTAAACATTAAATATTATAGTCTATTTTATTTTTAAGAATTTGTACATGATATCTATAACTTGGACAATTTGGATCAGAAGCAGCATGTAGAATGCTAGAAATATTATTGTTATTGTCCTTAAATTTTAAAACTTAGATTAACTTATAGTATGTGACGAAACCCATTTTATATATTGTAATCGTGTGGTAAATGTTCAAATAAATAAATAAATATGCACTGGTGTACCGCCATCTAAAGAACATGATTCTATGTTGGGGACAGACAACTGACCTAAATCGCATACTAGTTTTGCAAAAACGAATTGTCAGAAAATTTTCATTAATTCCAACTGAAAGTTGTAGACCTATTTTCAAAAGCAAAAAATATTAACTATTGTTAGTATACTTATCATGGAGGCTGGAATATATATGTAAAATGATATCCTCAAGAGTTCCTGACTATTTCCGCCCTTCATAATTACAAAAAAAAATAAAATGAAGAACTTTTGATTCCCAACTTCAGACTTTCTCTATACAGGAAAAGTCCTATCTGCTTCAGCAGTTATATTTTTAATAAACCCCCCCCCCCATATATAAAATATAGAGGGAGGTTCATGTTTTAAAAAATCATTAAGAAACTATTTTTTAGAAAATACATTTTACACAATTAATTAGTTTTTATGTTTGTAATTAGTATAATGTCTTATAATTTTGACCTGTATTTATGCTACTTGTATTATTTAGGTATTAGTTTATTTTATTCTTAACTATCACTTTGTTATTTTCACATGTTTATTGACATTGTTACATCTGTAAAGATCCTATTAACAAATAAATGAGTATGAGTATTCTGGTGAAAACTCTGTGGAATCACAGAGGGTTTTTATTGGTCAAAAATGGCATGTTTGCATTTTGTCAGATTTGAGGACTAGAGATCCTGTAGAGGTAAATTTCAACATCACAAAAAATCAAAATAAAAATTTACAAATTGTGAAATACACCATCCTTTTAACAGCTGTTCAGTGCATGGCATAGGTTGATTGCAACTAAATTATATTAGCATACTATTGCTTAATAAACTTCCTACTAGCCTAAAGCTGGAAACCAATTTGAAAATTTTAAGAAAAAAAATATCAGATTTAATTGTGAATTTAAAACCATCTAGAGTAAATAATTTTTTAAATCGATTTAATTGTTTTAATTATATTGAATAGTGCATTTTGACTCTATCATTCTGTGGGCGCGATCACTATAACTTGTTTTAAAATGCAATGGAATTGTTCCATTAATCTATTTTATCTGTTTAGTTATGTAGTATTATTTATTTTAAGTATTTGGATCTGGTAAATTGTGATTTGTTTGTGAATAAAAGAGATTTTGGCTTTTGACTTATTTTTACTAGTTTCCAATATGAGTTTTATTTTTAAGGTAAACCAGCTTCTTTGGAGGATGAAAATGACCCAGACTGGGTTCCTTCACGAAATATGGGACCTACTTTTGAAAAAATATTAGACAAACATGAGAGTGAAAGCATCGAAACTAAGGTACTAATCCAGTTTTCATAAATTTTTAATAAACATATTTTACAATAATTCACTAAGTTTTTCGCTCCACAAAAATTCAGCAAGATATTATGTGTGACTTGAGAAGAAATAATGCTTTATCAAAGGAGAAAAATGAGAGTGACATTTTCCTAAAATTCAAAATTATGTTGCAATGTCAACTGTTTGAAGTTATCCAGCTTTTTTTCTTAAACTTATATTTACATTTATCTCTAAAACGATGGAAAAAAAGGTGGACAGAAGAATTAAGAGTTGTTTTGGAAAATATTGCAAAAATGCATCGAAAAAAATTGTTATTTTTGTTCCTGGGGAAGGTGATAAAACGAAATCATGCTTTGAAGCAATTAAATGAGACTTTTCAAATAGCATAACTTGGTTTTACTATTGTGAGGATCATTTTAATGTGAGCTAGAGAACTTTTATATTTTTATGTAGCAATAATTTAGTTTATTTGTTCTAAATTGTTTAATTTCCCTTCGAGGTATTTTTGTTTTATAAAATATGCAGGGATACAAAACACAAAAATAAAAATTGTTCTATAGCTTTGTTAAAATTTTAAATATCTTAAGTTAGGTTTTACAAATCTGTTCTATAAATAAGAAATGGGGGATCTATTCCTAATGAACAGGGGCGTGCAGTCCATGGAAGCAAGGGAACCAGTGCTTCCCCATAAAAAATTACAAAACATCTTCTAAAATGTAATTTTTGAAATAGGAAACGATTAAATTGGTTAAAAATGCTAAAATATTATCTTAATTATCAAGCCCATAATAAATGCGGCCTTGACTCCGACCGAGCCGAGCAATAGAAAATCGAATAGAACCTATGCGGGCCGCTAGCTTCTCTGCAGCCAAGTCCTGTATGCTTGATTTCCTGTGAATCGAGCCAGAGGTTATTGAACTTTCCACCGGCTGTTTGCAATTTTTGCATTTCAGTCACGTGCTTTAAGTGGGGGCGGAAGCGTTGGAGTAGGTTGTTTGTTTGAACGGCTATCCGTGTGTTGTGTGATACGTGCGTCGCGTCGTGCATGGTGCGATATGGAAGACGAACGTGGATATGCAAATACCGTCAACTTCGGCTGTCGGTAATAACGTTGAAAATGTTGGAGAATTTAGTCAGAAGAGTGTGTGTAGTGTGTGTCTTAATAATAAAGGGATTTTCAACATTGAACTTCGCTGATAAGCTTCAAATAATTTCCAAAGGAAAGGCAAAATCGCCTATGAAAAATTTAACCACAAAAATGAAAAACTGTATTAGACATTTTTATCTGGAAAAACAATACAAACAATTTAAATGGCTAACAGGGTGTGAAAATATAAGTAAATTATTTTGTTGCCATGTTTACTTTTTGAAAATGAAAAAGGTCTCTGGAATAAAACTGGTTTTTCCAATATAAAAAATTTCCATAAAACTTTAAAAAGGGGCATTATGTTCAAAGCGCATTTGCAGGCCGTCATAAAAGAAAAAGTCTTCGGCAAAACCAGAATTAAACACGCCCTTAATAAACAGTTGGAAATTAGTCACCGTCAACACAATGAACTAGTCGATAAAAATAGGCAAATATTAAGAAGACTTATCGATGTTGTTTATTTTCTTGGAAAGCACGAATTTGGATTTAGAAGTCATGAACAAGGGTTTCTTCAAATAGAGGAAATTTTCAAGATTTACTTAGTTTAATGGCCAAATATGTTGATTGCTTAAAAAATCATTTAGAAACAGTCTAGCGTTTTTCGCGGAACGTCGAATCGAATCCAGAATGATTTAATTTCCGCTGTTGCAACCATTATTCTAAATAGAATTAAGCAGGAGATTGGCGAGGCGCGGTTCATTGCTATTGTTCTGGACAAGACAACTGATATCACTAATTTTAGCCAGTTATCTATAGTAATACGCTACGTTTAAACAGACGTAAGTATTCAAGAGCGATTTTTAGTTTCCCAAGTGCTGTGTTTTGTCCATTGTTTTGCTCATAAATTAAATTTAGTTTTATTCCAGTCCACCAATCACATTAAAGAGTGTAAAGTATTTTTCGTTACTTTAAGTGGCATGGCTGCTTTTTTTCCAAGTCAACAAAACGTACACAAGCTTTGGACGCCATTGTCCACAAACGATTGCTCAAAGTAGCTCCTACTAGTTGGAACTAGGAAGACTTGTGTTAACAGTATCTGAAAATAGTGAATCACTGATTGAACTATTTGAGAATATAATAGAAAATAATGAAACGTGGGACTCAGAAGCAATAAATAGTTCGAGGGGGTTTTTGGACTGTTTGAAAGGAGATTTTAATTTTAATTACTTGTTGAACATATTTTCAGAAATATTTCCATTCTCGGACAATGTTTTTAATATATTACAAACTAAAACAAATGATATTGCTTTTTGCCTAAAAAAAGTGGATGATTTTAAGTCCATGTTAAGCCAAAAAAGAGATGACTTGGACCTATTTTGGGAGAAAACGATGATGTTACATGTAGAGCCACAAGCCAAGCGTCTTCGAACAGACAAGGTGGGAGATGTTCAAACATCATACAGACGCCTCTTTTATGAAATAGTCATTGACGAATTTGCAAAAAATGATCGAAGAATCGAATTATATTACAAATAGGTAAGTTTCTAAAAATTGCTTCCCTTTCTTAAAATTTCACCGCACGCCCCTGCTAATGAACAATATTTTAACCCTTAAGTGGTCGCTATTATAACCTAGTAGGTCGCTTGGCGTATTTTGTACGCCATAAGAGAAAAATGTGTTAAAAATAATATAATATATATTTTTTGGTATATACAACTTATTGATAAATGGATACCAAAGGTGTACTTAAGGATACCAATAGTGCCCTGCCTCTACATTTGTGTTGTGTCTATCAGAAAAAATATTCATATGACAATAAGGAAGTTCAATAACCTCATGACACATAGGGCAACCTTGTAAGAGAAGTCCGTATGTTAATTGCATAAAAATATATAATAAATAACGAGAAAATATAAAAACTATAAATACCAAAATTTAAGGTAGAACTTGGAGACTCCTATATAAAAACTCTTTATTCTTTGGATGAGTTTTTTAATCAGATGTTTTGGTATGTTTTAATTGTGTCAGTCAGTTTATATTGTATTTTGTTTTGGTATTTGGATTATTGTATTGATATAGTGAAAAACTAATTATTTTCCTTATAGGATGGAATTGTTGTTGATATCAGAATTCATGGTAATTGCGAAAAAGAAATATCCATAACAACAAAGGTTGAAGTTTCAATGGAAGATTTGAAAAGTTGAAAGTTCTAACAGTGGAGGGATCATTGATGTGGTGAAATTTCAATTGTTTCTGGTACTAATGATCACTCCTGGGAAACCTAAATGAGTTTCATATTACTTTAAATAGAATTCACTAATACCATCAAAGTTATATACACAGCCATGCGTTATTAAGTATCCTTTGGTTCAGAGTTTGTTATAAATCCTTTATAAACATTTCATTGATGTGTACAGAGACTTTAGTCTTATATCTACAAAAATATTGGAGGTTAATTATTGTTATTGTAGATATTAGTGTTTTTCAAACTCAGTGTTAATACACAAAAAAACAATTTAGTCATAGATTTGTTTATAGTTTGCAACATCGCATGACAGAAGTAGATAACCTCCAGATATAACATAACAGTGAAGTATTCGTTTTACATGAAAACTAACCTACAAAACTGAAACTTAAAAAGGAAGTACATTAAAAAACAGATATAGTCGAATGCGGTCTTATAGTGCGGGTCCAAAGGTCACCAACATTATGAATAAAATCAGAAAACACAGTGAATACCAAAATGTTGTGTGATTCTTTTATCGAGCTGTTAAATCTTGATGGGCTATTTACAAATATACAGGGAGAAAGCAAATAGTTTTTTTTTTATTATATTACGCAATATTATTAAGATAGCAACTTAATATTATTTTATATATTAAATGCCGAGGGACTAAATAAGAAAATTCGCTAAATATGTATTTGGTTAAAAAAAATTTATACAGCCACTTAATGAAAGTAAGATTTTTTTGTATCAATCACCAAAAATTTTGAGCCCCGCTGACCTAAAAATGTAACCACTTATACAGTCTCATTTGTTTAAATGCGGACCACCTCTGTGCAAAGAAAACTTGTTTTTTTGTATTGTGATAACAAAAAATTTTATTTTGCAAAAATATTATACACTTTTGTTAAAAACACAAGATAATTAGTTATTACTTCCCTCATGAGATTTTTTCAGATATTTACGTTTAAGAGTCCCTAGATGCCGGAAAACATGTTTTCTCAATTCCGTCTGTCTGTAGGTATGTCTGTCCGTCAGTCTGTCTGTTCGCGGCGTAGTTAAAAAACTACTTATCCGATTTCTTCAAATTTCAGTCTAAAATTAAGGGCCATGCATGCGAAAAATACAGCCTATATATATATATATATATATATATATATATATATATATATATATATATATATATATATAGAGCCTGTATTTTTCGTTAGCCCCGAGTTTCTGGTAAAGCGATTTTACCAATTTTTATATATCAAATTTTGTCTTCTAATTAATAAAAAAATTAACTTATTTTAAACACGCTTTAAAATTGGAACAAGTATTCTATAATTATTTATTTATTGCCTACAAAATTATAAATGTACTAAAAAAGTAAGCAAAAAAATGGTGTCAAATCTAATAAAAAAATTTTAAGTTAAAATTCACTGGCTAATATCCAGGAGCCAGTGGCAAAAGCTCTGAGAATCGGTATAAGGAATGTACAGAAACTTGTGCATGAAAAAAAAACATAATTTACTTCCGAAGAAGATTAAGAAGTGTACACGAAAAAATCCAAAGGCAAATGACTTAAGTTACAATGCAAAAATGGATATTCATAATGCAATTTATGATTTATACACGTCAAAGACTAATATAATCCTTCAGAAACTTTTTAATATTATAGACTAAAAAATATCATCACTTAAAAACTCCTCATCTTCTGAGTCGTCCTCAAATGGCTCAAATCATTGGTGCTATTTCGACATCTAAAACTCGTTCTCGATTCCACCAATCCCATATTAATTTCTCCGTATGTTCCACAGATTTCTTCCAGTACTCCGGCGTAATATAATTTAATGAATCTTGCCAAACAATTTGCACTTCATCTGATGTAAGACCATCGTTCACGTGTTTTTCGTAATATTGCCCCAGCCCATATTAATTCTATTGCATTAAACTGGCAATGGTATGGCGGCAGTCGTAAAACCTCATGTACATTTTCCCGTAATATTTCATCTACGGCATATATTGTTGGTTTTTTAATAGATTTTGCCGTTAAAAGAAGTTCTAGTTTCAGCATATTGGGTAAAGAATTTTGTTTTTGTTTTATTAGCCAGTCATAAATATCACTTTTCTTCCAGGATGAAGTAGGTTGTTTATTTAAGATTCTTGAATGATAAGATGCATTTTCCAGAATTATTAAAGACGGAGCTTCTAAATTTGGAATCAGTTGTTCTTTTAACCACTTTTCAAACAGTTCACAGTTCATATTATCATGCTAGTTCATACTTTTGGATGTTGAAGAAAACAGTAACTTTGCACTTGGGAGAAATCCTTTTGAAGAACCTGCATGCAAAATGATGAACCGTTTTCCTGTCCCACATCCCTTTTTTTTCTTGACACTTTTTACAGACTCGTCCTGCCAAGATTTCGAACCACTTCCATTAGAAAATATCCAAGTATCGTCTAAAAATACCACTTCTCAAAATTTTGAATTAACATTTTCCGTGTATTTCTTTAAAAACTGGATACGCTGACTTGCTATATGTGGCAATTCGCATAAAAATCTTCGATTACAGTCTTTTTTATATCGAAAACCCAACATTTTTATTAATTTTGACAACGATTTTAATCCAATTTCCAATATGCCTCGATTTTTTAAAGCTTCTTTTAAAACTTGAAGGGTTATATTAGTTTTTGATGTGTATAAATCGTAAATTGCATTACGAACATCCATTTTTACATTGCCACTTAAGTTTTCTGTCTTTGGCTTTTTTCGTGTACATTTCTTAATCTTCTTCGGTAGTAAATTATGCTTTTTTTCATGCACAATTTTCTGCACAGTCCTTATACCGATTCACAGAGCTTTTGCTACTGTCTCCTGGATATTGGCCGGTGAATTTTCATTTTCGTAATATTTTATTAGATTTAATACCATTTTTTTCGCTTGTGGATGAAAAAAGCCCGAAAATTGTTTTCTATTACTCATTTTGTCACTGACTTGTCAATCTGAGTTTGAAGTGACATCGCTCAGATTTTTGCAACTGCTGGTATTTATATGTTTAGCCTCTTTTTTCATATGAAAATATCATAGGTCTATCTAATTCATCTTCCGGATTTTATGCGGAGGATATGATTACACGTAATAAAAGAAAAACAAACTTAAAAAGTTTGTCGTTGATAAATCGTATGACCCGCACGATAACACTGTTTTTTACTATAGAAATAAGTTTGACGCAAATGTTCCAAGACGAATGACGTAACTTTCATTGTGTTCCACACTTAAGAGAGAAGCTAGTTAACATAGATGAAACTAGATTTGTTAATTTTTTAATCCATAGGATCTACAGTAGTATTTTACCACTATTCTTTGATGCACACTGATTCATGTTCAAAGAAGTTAGTGCTTACTACTATAAAATAAGCATTGACATTCTTGAAGATCAGTATATTCAGATAATGTTAGCTGCAATTAATTATTAAATGTGTGTTCTTTTATTCAAAAAAGTATATTTTTAATCAAAACGTAATTTTTTGTGCAATTGTGTTCTAAATATCAAACTGGGTTTTTGGTTAACCTAGGTTGTATATTTTTTATTTGTAAAATACTAGTTCTATCCTTCCCAAACATTGTTCCAAATTTTGTTGTATATATTCTCTCATATGTCTATTATACTATGGGACAATTCCACAGAAAAAGTTTTTCGATCACTTTGCACATAACGTGTATCTGGCAACGTCGGTTTTGCCTGGTCTAACTAAACCCTTGTATAATTGGCAAACTGCAATCGTGACTGTGGCGCCACTCGCGGTCATTTGCTAAAATTGGTCATTGACAATATTGGAGAATAAACAAAGTTTATTATGTGTTTGGTGTGACCTGTCCTAGCTACATGGTAGGGCATTGAAGTTGCGTTGAAAAGGTCTTGGGTTCCATTTCGGACGTTCAATGTTTTTTTGTCTACTATCAAAACTTATAATTGTATGTAAACGTATCATGAATATTAGTTCTAGTTAGGTTTTTCTTTCTGGGTTGATGTAAGAAAGTGTATCTATAATAAAACAATAAAAATATATTTGAGCAGTAATTTTAGATTTATTGTGTTTTAAATATTGGACTGCGTATTTGGTTAGCCTGATTACTAAAATAAAAAAATATATTTAAGCAAACCACTGCAAGTGACGCGGTAGTCTCAGATCAAAGTTGCATTCTTTGTAATTTATATTATGCAGGGGTAAGTCTGTTAATTTTTCATAGCCATGCGAGCTGCATTTAAATAGTGATATGTCTATATGTGATATCTGTTAATTTTTTATATATATTAAAATAATGCTATTTATGTTTTGTACTAACGAAGGGAAAAACAATTAAATATGTTCAAAAGTGCACATTATTTAAAAGACAATCTTTAGACTAATTGATAAACCAATGATTTGTTTATAATTACACTGGCCGACAAAACATTTTTTTTTGTTGTAACACAAATCAGAAGAGCTTAATCTAATAGAATGGACCTATCCAAACACGAAAATGACAAATAGAAAGTTGTAGCACGTGGGGTTTTCTTGTTAGAGTTGTAGAACCATATCGAATGTTATGATATTTAATATCTACAGAAAAAATGATTTCAGAAAATTCTTAACCCTGTTTATTGACTATGTTTACAGTTTTCGCCTATTAAACACACCATACATCTAAGAGAAAAGCAAACGAGAAAAATATTAACTTAAAACACTAATTAAACTTTACTTTTTACGTTTATGAGGTGTCCTATCTTCTCTCTTCAAAAACCAACATTAGTCACCCATCATGGCTGAATCCCATCGTCCTTGGTACCGAATTTCCATTGTTCTGATATCTTGGTGAAATCTTTCACCCTGCTCGTCACTAACAGCTCCCAAATTTTTAGGAAAAAATGGCAGATGGGAATGGCGGAAGTGAATTTTTAATGACATTCTGGCACCAAGCATTGTATAGGCATCTAAGAGTTCATTAACTAATTGTTCATAATTTTCATCCACATTGTTGCCTAAAAATCCTCTTACTACATTAACAAATCAATTCCATGCTCTGAGTTCCTGACTTGTAAGCTTTTCCGTAAAATTGACATCGTCCAGCAATTTTCTAATTTGTGGCCCAATATCACTTAACTGGGGAAAGACTTGTCTTAGGTATTTAAATCCATCACCATCTTTATTCAAAGCCTTCACAAAGTTTTTCATCAGCCCAAGTTTAATGTGAAGAGGAGGCAAAAGGACATTTTTGGGATCAACAAGAGGTATAAATTTAACTTTTGAGATCCTGCTTGAAATTCGCTTCTTTCTGGCCAAATTTTTGTTACATAATGCTGATTTATTGCACAACTGTCTCATGAACAAAGAAAACAGCAATATTTTGTAGATCTCCCCCTGAAGCCCCACTAAAATCGCTATAACTTTTAAGTCCCCACGTATCTGTACCTATTGTAGTTTATTGCATCCAAAATCGTGCCCATATTTTCATAATTTTCTTTCATTGCAATTGAATGGGCAACTGGTATAGAGGGTTTTAAATTTCCATTATGCAATAATACAGCTTTTAAGCTATATTTAGATGAGTCTATGAATAAGCGCCACTTACGGGGAGAATGTTCAATATCAATTTCCTGCATTAAACTGTCTATATCAGTACACGCGTACAATGAATTTTCCATACTGTAGAATTCAGAAAACATAGCATTTGTTTTTCTGAAATTCGTAATTTTTGTTTCTTTGCCCAATAGGTTCCATTCCTTAAGACAGGAACCCAGAAGTTCTGACTGTTGCTTGGATAACCCCAAATCACGTGCTAAATCATTTAATTCACTTTGAACAATCAAATGTGGCTCGCCGGAACTGGGACCTGTGGTAAAAGTGGTATCGGTGCACTGTTCTTCTCAGCTGCCTGATGATGCGTTATCTGCATTATCTCTCAAATCAATAGCTTGCTAATTTAAAGGCGCAATCAGCACTGGCAAATTTGCATTATGAGGAACAGGTCGTATAGCAGATTGCAAATTTGGATATTCTATATTATGCTTTCCCTTTTTGTCAGGCAAAAATAACAATCGTCAGAATGATTGGTGGGTTCTCGCCATACCACTGGAACTGCAAAAGGCATACTATTTCTCTTTCCCTTCATCCACTGCACCAATGATACACTACAACTAACACAGCACACATGGGTAGCACCACCATCTTGATCCCGAATTAACAAACCAAAATATTTAAAGTAGGCTTTTTTACAGTTTCGAAAAAATGGCCTGGCTTGTGATTTCGCCAGAAATTCTCCACAAATATAAAAAAATTTGTCAGGAGAAATTTTGCAACTTCGGCGCGTTTGGCTTGACACTCTCGTCTTCACATACACTTGCTTATCAATACACAGAGAACCACTCAATTCGAAACTCAACAGAAGAGTGATGTTTAACGTTTATTTTATGTCTAATGTTTTAAACAACCCAATCTAGGTAATTCTTCCGTTGTAAAATGGACCCATTTTAGCCGCCCCACAATAAAATTGTTTACCTGCCAATATAAAAGGTTCTAATTAGGCTATTAAAAAATGGTACATATTAGGGCTTTCCGACTGTCCTGTGTTAGAAAAATCTTGTCGGCCAGTGTTATTTGCCTCAAGTTCAACAAAGTTAGAAATTGAAAAAAATCCTTGCTTCAAGAGAATTTAAATAGCACTGCAATCTTGTTTTGGTATGTAAAAAATAGATATGTAAATATGTATTAATATTTTAATGCTTATATATGTTATTGTAAATATTATTTTTTAAATACATTTTGGACAAAAAAAAATTGATTATCCTTCATAGCTCTGCTTTAGACCGTAGTATTTTTATGTGAAATATGTATATGTTGTTGCGAATACCAGTTTTTTTTTGCTATAAATTTGAAAACATTTTTACCCTAATATCAAAATTTCTCGCTTAGGGCTCGTGGGCTTTTAAAACCTGCCCTATAAATAAAAGCTATTTAATTTAACTATAAAAGATTCCATAAAATGTATGTCCATTTTTACCACCCTCTAATAGACCTTATTATACATTTTAAGGTATAAATGTTACCAAACCAAGGGGTAAAAAAAGCTATAGCTGTCCAGAAGTTAAGTCTATTTGACTACCTAGTTTATTCAAAGGTAAAAAACAATTATTTATTATTAACGTCTTTCGAATAAAATCGGCTCCACCCGCAGGGCCGTCAGAAGGTGTATCTAACAATTTTTAATGTCAGTTCGTTCGCATGGCGTTGTTGAAAAGGAAGTTTCAAGAAACCCCCCAGGAAGCAAATTTGTGCCTACGCTACTTCCGGGCGAAATAAAAATCGTTGACTTTTTTGCTGTGATTTTTTGTTCGTTGTTGGAGAACATGCACTGAAATTTCTGTCAGCACCAGCTTCTTCAATATTTAATAAAAGGCTATTTTCTTAGGTTCGAAATACATGAAGAAAAAGTTAGCAGATTGTCAACTGAAAATGCTGAAATGCTGCTATATCTCAATCAAAATTGACTTTTGCTTAAGTTTAAATATTAAAATGTTTTATATTATTGGGTAATGTATTGTTTTGAAAAGTTTTTCTTAGCTCCTACTTCTTTGTGCTCAATCTAGCAACATTGCATTTTTAGTTTTGTTTGGCATACGGATGCAACAGACATGTTATCGTGTGTGTGAAAAATAAAACTCATTTTATCTACTTTCAAATAAGTGGCTTTATTTCTAATTCCCAATCAAAACAACCCAAAAGGTTATGGGCCCAGGTGGGAATTGAAAAGACAGTACAGTCGTGTGTCGGAGTACTAGTTTTTTAGTGATTAAAGTCGGTCGGTCGGTCGGTACATTGTTTGTCGTGTACGGGATAAGATGACGGAAAATAGAGATGTTGCGCGAAAATTTGAGGGCGAGAACTACATGCAAAGGAAGTTCCAAATAAAATGTGCTCTGAAGGCAAAAGGGCTCTGGGGCATCGCTGATGGGTCAAAAAAGATGAGGGAAAACAACGGCGATGAGCAAGAAATATGGCTCAAAAAGGATGCGCAGGCTATGTATATCCTGACTGCATCGATGGAGTTTAATCAGATAACGCTGAAAATTGCGAAAGAAGTAAAGAAATATTGGATAAACTCGACTCCATATATCTTCAGAAGAGCGAAACCAATAAGATGATAGTGCACGAAATATAAAATGGATGCAAACGACTCCATTGCACAGCATTTTGCGAAAGTAGAAAATATAAACTGGATGCAAACGACTCCATTGCACAGCATATTGCGAAAGTAGAAAGCCTTGCGAAGCATGTCAAGGAAGCTGGCGAGCAAATAAGTGAAGCCGTAATCATGATAAAAAATAATTAGCACCTTGCCTCCCAAGTTTCGAAATTTTCGACAAGCATGGCTCTCATTGGATGACTCAAAACAGAACATTGCCAATCTGACGTCAAGACTTCTCGATGAGGAAAATAATCTTACCGCCTACGAAGAATCCGAAGTTGCAATGGCAACGCTATCGGTAAAGAATTCGAAAGAGAAGAAGGGAACGCGCTCAAATGTCATGTGTTACAGGTGTAAAAAGAGAGGGCACATTATGAGAAACTGCAGGGAGAAGGATAGATTTCAATCGCATGAAATCTCAACAGTTTCAACAACAGCAGAAGAAATGGTGGAGGTGACAGGAAAATGAATTCTGACAGCATTTACCGGAGTGCAAGAATCTGCCTTCACTGGCTTATGGACAGAGGCGCATCAACGCATATGTGCCATAGAAAGGAATTTTTCGAGAGTCTGGATGAAAACACGAAACTGAAATTCTGTTGTTTTAGGGAATGGTCAAAGAATTCAAGTAAAAGGTAGGGGCACCATTAGAATCCGGAAACTACTAAATGGTGAGTGTGGAATGCCTCAATCAACGACGTACTGTATGTGCCTGACTTGAAAAGAAATTTATTTTCTGAAGGAGTGGTTACTGCGAAGAACATGAAAATTATAAAACAGAATACGCTCGCAGAAATTTTAGACAGTAGCGGAGTGGTCGCAGTAGCTCTAAAGGACAGTAACAACACCTACAAAGTGTTGTTTCGTACAATAGTAAATTTCGCTAATACAGTGCTACAGGACAGTCTAAAAGTGTGGCATCAAAGACTAGGCCATTTGAACATTGCGTCGATATGTACCATGGCCGAAAAGGGCTATGTAAGCGGGATAAATTTAAGTGACAACAACAAGTTCTTTTGTGAAGCGTGTGCGCTCGGAAAAAGTCACAAGTTACCGTTTAATCAAAACAAAGAACATATTAAATTAAATCTCGGCGAACGAGTGTACCGGGTGGTCGAAATTGGTCTGTTTTAACAGAGAAAACCTATTTCCTGACTAGATAGAGCAAAACTGACTTAGGTGTCATGGGCTCGATTTCTGAGAAATGTTTAATGGCAAAAACCGCCTGCCGATATTTTCACTGCCAACTGAGATATAGGGCGTTTTTCAATTTTCGGCCATTTTGAAAATTGTCCATAACTTTTTTATTTTGCGGAATATTAACATTCTGCAAAGACATTCTAAAGGCACTTTTTTATGTGCAATCCAGTGGCGTACTCAGATTTTTTCTATAGTTGTCCGTTTTATCATAAATAGGCAAAACTTTTTTTTTTCAAATGGAAATCATAGTTGGCTGTAAATTATAAAAAATGCTCGCGTTTAGCCCTTTTCAGTGATATAAAGTTGTAGGTACTTATTTTCAAAAATAACGAAAATATTAGGTGTTTTTGGTTTACATCGAAGTAGGCCTTGGAATAATGACGCGCGTTCAATATTTTGAATATATTGCTGTCAGATTACTGTAGTCTGGTGTAATTATTGCGTTTTGGTGTTATCTTTATAAAGTTGTGTTAAGTTGCTGACAAAATATGTTTGAGAATTATGAAAAGTATGATATGTTAAAATGTTACATATTATCTAACGAAGTTCCTGAAGCAGCTAGTGAATTATATTTTAATACATTTCCCAGCGACGTCAACCGGATAACCGAATTTATCAAACATTAAAAAGTAATTTAGTAAGTTACGGAAGTTTTAAAAAGTTAAGAACAAGACATTATGAACTAAAGGAAGAAAGGGAAATCCAGCAGCTAAATATAATTGGTGAGGTATTAGATCATCCTAGCACCTCCTCTCGAACATTGGCTAATATAACGAATGTTCCAAAGACCACCGTTTTAAAAATACTCAAAAAACATAAATTCAAACCGTACAGAACGAGAAGAGTTCATCAACTCCGTGAAGGGGACGCCGCTAGAAGATTGAGATTTTGTCAGTGGTATGAGCAAAAATTCATGGAGAATGAGAATTTTCCATTAAATATTATTTGGAGTGATGAATCCAGAGTAGATACTTCTGGTATATTTAATAGATATAATTCATATCACTGGTCCACTGAAAATCCACACGTAGTTGTGCAACAAGACCGGCAAGGTCGGTGTGGATTCAATATATGGGTGGGGATATTCCGAGGAAGATTTGTGGGACCTTATTTTTACGATGGAAATTTAACTGCAGATGATTATGTAAATATTTTGCGCACATATATTGTCCCTTTGTTGGAAGACATACCTTTAGCTGATGCCAGAAATATCTACTATCAACAAGATGGTTGTCCCCCGCACAATGCAAGGATCACAACTGATCTTTTAAACTTCGAATTTCGAGAAAATTGGATTGGTACGTGGGGCCCCATACCTTGGCCTGCTAGGTCCTGTGACTTAACTCCCTTAGATTTTTTTTTGTGGGCAAGATTGAAGGACTTGATATTTAAAGGAAGAACCTTTCACACAAAAGAAGAATTGCAAGAGGCCACTAGGCAAGCTTTTGCATCTATTAGCCCAGTTAAACTAATAAATAGTTGCAACTCGGTACGCAAAAGATGCTTAGTTTGTATTCAACAGGGAGGGGCTCAATTTGAACAACTTCTCTAAATATATTTATCAGAAACCTATCTAACTAAATACCTAGATTTTCATAATTATTTTTTATTTTCACTTGTAGCTGTAAATAGTAGTTTAGTTTGTTAATTTTGTTCAACTTTGCTATGTAAACAAAAAAAAAAATAAAAAAAATTAATAATAAATAATTAAAATAACGTTAGCTAGTGTTATTTAAAGTTGTGTTTAAGTTGCTAACAAACTATAAATCTTAACAAT
The DNA here is from genome assembly GCA_030620095.1 of Kuschelorhynchus macadamiae. Lineage (NCBI taxonomy): Eukaryota > Metazoa > Arthropoda > Insecta > Coleoptera > Curculionidae > Kuschelorhynchus > Kuschelorhynchus macadamiae. The sequence continues at coordinate 635,294 of JAUTXW010003895.1, forward strand.
ACATAATTGAGATATTGTCATCACAAATCAAAGCCTACTTCGATGTAAACCAAAAACACCTAATATTTGCGCCGCGCGCGCCGCGCCGCGCCGCGCGCCGCGCGCCGCGGCGCCGCCGCGCCGCCGCCGCCGCCGCCGCCGCCGCCGCCGCGCGCCGCGCCGCGCGCCGCCGCCGCGCCGCGCGCCGCCGCCGCCGCCGCCGCCGCCGCCGCCGCCGCCGCCGCCGCCGCCGCCGCCGCCGCCGCCGCCGCGCGCCGCCGCCGCCGCCGCCGCCGCCGCCGCCGCCGCCGCCGCCGTCGTTATTTTTGAAAATAAGTACCTACAACTTTATATCACTGAAAAGGGCTAAACGCGAGCATTTTTTATAATTTATAGCCAACTATGATTTCCATTTGAAAAAAAAAAGTTTTGCCTATTTATGATAAAACGGACAACTATAGAAAAAATCTGAGTATGCCACTGGATTGCACATAAAAAAGTGCCTTTAGAATGTCTTTGCAGAATGTTAATATTCCGCAAAATAAAAAAGTTATGGACAATTTTCAAAATGGCCGAAAATTGAAAAACGCCCTATATCTCAGTTGGCAGTGAAAATATCGGCAGGCGGTTTTTGCCATTAAACATTTCTCAGAAATCGAGCCCATGACACCTAAGTCAGTTTTGCTCTATCTAGTCAGGAAATAGGTTTTCTCTGTTAAAACAGACCAATTTCGACCACCCTGTACAGCGATCTGTGCGGTCCTATGAACGTACCATCTGTGTCAGGTGCGAGGTACTTTATGCTAATGAAAGAGGAATGTTCAGGGTATAGGGTGGTTTATTTTTTAAAACACAAATCGGACCCGTTGGAGTGTTTTAAAATTTATAATAATAAAATGAAAAACAAGTTCGGAAAATCGGTCGGTGTTTTACATGTGGACAATGGTACCGAATATCCAACACTGATTTTAAAAACTACTTGTTGCAAGAAGGTATAACCCTGGAACTGACTGCCCCCTACACCCCGGAACAAAACGCGCGGGCAGAGCGCGATAATAGAACAATTGTTGAAAGTGCTCGTTCAATCATGTGGCAAAATATTTGTGGGCAGAGGCCGTAAATACGGCGGTATAAATTTTAAATCGAACGCCAACCAAACAGACAATCGGGTCGACGTCGTACGAAATCTGGACGAATCAGAAGCCATTTTTGGCACACCTAAAAATATTCGGTTGTGATGCGTTCGCGCATATACCGGACATTAAACGCACAAAACTTGACCAAAAAAGTAGAAAACTGATTTTTGTCGGGTACGATAACAACTCTACGAACTATAGACTTTTCGATCCTGTGACGAGAAAAATCACTATTTCTCGAAACGTAATTTTTCACGAGAATTTGGAGAAATCGGGTAGCGGAGCTGGCAACGCCGCAGACAATCTGTCAGCGAGCAACCAATCCGCGACCATGCGTTTCGACGAAGACGATTGTTGTTTTGATAATGACAGCAACGAAGTAAATAATGAAATTCAGCCCGAAAATAACGAATATGATCCAGACGATGAGCAACCAGAACCAGAGGTACCAGTACTGAGGCCTTCTAGAAGTATCAGAGTACCAGCGAAATACACGGACTATGAATTAAATTTTGCTGAAACAAATGTACCCCAAACTTACGACGAAGCTCTTGTCTCCCCAGATGTTTCGCAATGGAAAGGGGCGATAAACGAAGAGCTGAAGGCGCTAGATAAAATTAAACATGGTATCTTGTGCCTAGACCTAAAAACGTGAACGTTTTACAAACGAAGTGGGTGTTTAGAATTAAAAGAAACACAGACGGCAGTTTCTCGTTACAAAGCTCGATTATGTGTCAAGAGATGCTCGCAAACAGCCGGAAGTGACTATCACGAAATATTTGCGCCCACAACTCGTTACGATTCTATACGTGTGTTGTTAGCTGTCGCGGCGCAAAACTGTTATGAATTAATGCAGTTTGATATAAAAACTGCATTTATATATGGTGAATTGGCTTGAAACAAGGTGAAAGTTAGTCTGATATTGTCTGCAAGCTCAACAAGTCTCTGTATGGGCTGAAACAGGCTCCACACTGCTGGAACAGAAGGTTTCATCAGTTTTTAGATCAATATGGTTTCAAAAGATGTGAATCAGATAGGTGTGTATATACTGGATTTGTACATAAAATTGAAAGTTATTCTAGTTATATTTGTTGATGATGGACTGGTTATTTCTGAGAGTAAAGAGGTAATTTTACAAGTTCTGAAGCATCTCAAATCAGAATTTGATGTTACTATATGTGAACTCTCATATTATGTTGGTGTAGAAATACAAAGAAATCCATTGACAGGCTCGATATTTATTAATCAACAGAGCTACATTAAACAGATAATTTCAAAATTCAGATTGGAAAATGCAAATTCCTGTTCCACTCCAGAAGATCCATCCACCGATCTTACTGCTCAGGCAGATATGTTTTATCTGAGGGTGAAGTGCCCTACCGACAGGCTATTGGATCCTTGCTATTTTTGGCGACTGTGACACGTCCAGATATTTCACACGCAGTGGGAGTTCTCAGTAGGTTTGTCAACAGCCCCACAAAAGCACATTGGAGAGGAATTAGGGTCAACTGGGGTAAATGTGAATAGGGGTAATTGGAAACGACTCAAATAAAATTTATATTTCTTCTAAATTCGTAAATATGGCAACGTCGCCTTGAACCCAAACGTTTTGCCGTTTCAATCACGTTTTTTCAAGTTTCTGGAATTAGTTTGCCATAACATTTCAGAGAGAACGTATTACATTGCATTTTACTTCGTGAATCAAAACTCGCGCGCTTTTTTCTATTAATTCTTATTAAGTGTGGATTGTATTTGAATTATCGACATGTTTGATTACTTTTTTTTTAATGAGACAAGTAAAAATTCGTTGTTTACATTTACCCCAGTAAATTAATGCAATGGGGTAAATGTAAATAGACCACGTGGGGTAAATGTAAATAACGGTTTTTTTTAAATTTTTTTCAGAAATAATGCCAAGGAAGTATATTAAAATACGACAACCACCAGCATACTCAATTGAAGATCTAAAAAATGCAGTTAATGATATTATTAACTGTAACCGGACCTATTCCCAGGTCGAACAATTTTATGGACTTCCACGGGCTGTGGTTTACAACAGAGTAAAAGGCAGAAAAACATCTGTGGAAAAGATAGGGGCAGGCAGACCACAAGTATTGAACCCCATAATCGAGCATGATATAGAAAATTGCCTTAAAGCACGTGCAAGAATGGGCATTTCATGTAACAAGGAAGATGTAAAAGATATTGTGGAAGAATATGTTAAACTTGAAAATTTGTCTACTCCGTTTCCTGCAGGAAGACCTGGCGATGATTGGTATTACAGTTTTATTAAGCGGCACCCTACCTTATCTGTTAAAAAACCCGAACTACTGCAGAAGTGTAGAAAAGATGCAAGAGATCCTTTTGTTGTGTACGAGTTTTACGACGAACTTACCCAACTAATAAAAGATAATAGTCTGGAGGGTAGACCGGAATTTATATTTAATTGCGACGAAAGTGGATTTCCAACTGACCCCAAGAAATTAAAGGCCATTGGTGAGAAAGGAAGACCTCTTTCAAGAATTTCAGGAGGATCTGGAAGGGAGTCCGTGTCAGTACTTGCAACAATATCTGCAGATGGCTATTGCCTACCCCCACTCATTGTTTTTAAGGGAGTGGGTGTACAGGTAAGATGGATATCGACCAATAATTATCCAGGAACTAAATATACTTGTTCTTAAAATGGATGGATGGAAGAGCCGCAGTTTTTTGAGTGGTTTTCGACAAGTTTTGTAGACCATGTAAACTTTTTGAGAAATTCAAAAAACATGGAAACTCAAACTGCGCTTTTACTTTTTGACGGCCATTGCAGCCATATCAGTATTCGTATCATCAAAACTGCAATGCAAAATAATATCCATTTAATGAAATTACCGAGCCATTTAACTGACAAAATCCAGCCCTTGGATAAAGCAGTCTTTGGGCCCCTTAAAAAGATATGGGACGGTCTTTTGATAGAATTCATAAAGAAGCAAGTTGGATCTATTGAAGGGATAAGAGTAACAAAGTGTAAGTTCTCGGAATTGTTGGGAAAAGCATGGGAGTTGGGAATGAAACCGCAAAACATCAAAAAAGGATTTTTGACTACTGGAATATATCCAGTTGATAAGACAAAGTTTCCTGTGGACGACTTTAATCCAAGTGCATTAAGAAGATATATGGCTGAAAAACAACAGACAACAGATTCACTGCAACTTACAGACATTCAAACCACCAGTGACTCAAATAGTCCATTATTAAATGATCACTCTAATACAAGAAAAAATTTTACACCAAATACAATAATAAATATTTTTGCTGAAAAAATTGAAAAAATCCGAAATGATCAAGTAACTGATAATCCTTCAGTAAAAAGACAGGTTTTCCCAAGGCTTAAGCCGGCCAAATATGGAGAAATATTAACAGCAGAGAAAGTAATAGAAAAGATGGAGACTGCAGAAATGATGAAAAAAAAGAAAATTGAAAAAATAAATCCTACTAGAAAGAATCCCAAAAATTCACAAAGAGCTTGAACATCGAAAGCCAAGACAAATGTTAACACTAGCAGCGATTCTGAACTAGAAGAAGTAGAAAATGAATTGTTGGAACAAGAAATAATTGAAGAGGAAGCCACTGATGGTAGTTTAGCGAAAGAAGATTGGATTTTGGAGACTTTAAAAGAAAACATCAATGAAATAGAATGCAAGGAACCCATTTGGGCTAATTTGCAAACAGGAGATTTTATTTTGGTGGATTTCTTAGGTGGAAGTCGAAATAAAACTCACTATAAATATGTTTGTTGCATTAGAAAGAAGGATGAAGAGGATGGCGAGATATCAGTTACTGGTTGCAAGAGAGAGAATGAACTCGCAACTGAATTTACCATAAGTGAAAATGACCTTGCAAGTGTTACCTTGGAAAATGTTATAGCACTTCTGCCAAACCCAGAAATAAAATTTAGGCAAAGAAAAATGGTTTATGTGTTTCCAGGAGCTAATAGAATAAAGTTTTTAAAAAAATTAATATTAAGCATCCATCAACACCTTAATATCCTATAATATCTTAGAATATAGTTTTTGTTATTTTTTTAAAATAAAACGTTAAAAAACACAGTTTTTAAATAATTAATTTTTTCGGGGTAATTGTAAACAAGTATAATACAAACAGTCGATTTGTGACTTCATTGGATTATATTTCAGAATCGTTTACAATTGCCCTGCCTGCCGCATTATTAACATTGTTCGTTCACATTTCACCCCTAACTACTGTGTACAAAAACAAATAGTAAATAAATATTTAACTTCAGAGAAAAAGTACTTCATCTCACTTTCCCACTAAAACAAGCTGTTACATTGCTAGCAATATGTCACCCAACAGTTCGTT
>JAUTXW010003896.1:0-63947 GCA_030620095.1 Kuschelorhynchus macadamiae
TTGGCACCCGTTGTATGTATTTTTGTGAAGAACGGCAGTAAAAATTGCTTTGCTTGTTTTCCTACGAGTAAAATTGCCGACATGCTAGAGGAATGGGATTTCAAGATGAAAAGGAAAGGACTATAAGGAGAATTGTGTAAAATCAACATGGAATACCACTGCGAAGATGATCCAGGAAAAATATATTTTTACGAATTCAGAATATCAAGAAATCATGTCAAATTGGAATTACTGTCCGACGTTTCTCTCTCATCATCTTCAGGGATATTTACTCCATGAAATCTGAACACTGAATTCAGGCAATTTTCTACAGTTCTAAACTTTTAGATTCAAAAAAATCAGAGGCTTATAAATGTTAATGGAATCCCCGCAAACGCTTCTGTTGGAAGTAAAATAAATTTGCTGATTGATTTTTTTTAAACATTCAAAAATTTGTATCTCAAAACTTAGCTGTTTCGGACATATATCGACATCACCTTTTTGCCTTGGAATTATCTGAGGAATCATTACTTAAAATCTTTTAGCCTGCTTTCTAAACATCCTGTATCTTGCGAATGGCCTTTAATTAAATCTGGGCAAACCTTACAGTGCTTTTATTTGATTTCATCTCATCTTGAACCACTAGCTAATTTCTACATGCTTTCAAGAGACTTTGGAATTTTGTTTCACATATTTCGGTAACTCTAGTAACACGCTGTTTGTAGAATTAATCTTAAAGATCTTTCCCTTTTTACTACGTTACAATCTTACAACAAACTGAGAGCAAATAGCATTTCACCGAAAACAAATAACCTGAGTAATAGGTTCCTAAGAGACGTAAACCTGTCGAATATATTATAAAGCTAAAAGCTTGAAAAAATGCATACTTTTAAAACTCTCCGGAGCCCCAACAGATGGCGTTTAGTGTTAGGCTTAGCTCGTAGAACTTTTTTACTTTCATAGACGTTTTCATTTTCGATTCTATCACATGGATGATCTCTTATTTGAGATCTCCCTCGATACAAGCCTACCTGATGAGGGTAAAAGCCCTGAAACCGATCGCAGGTTAGTATCCTGTGACCAGCGTTGCCAACACTACCGATTTATCGGTAGATCTGCTGATTTTGAAACTAATCTACCGATATACCGATTTTCTGCGCCATTTAATTTATATTTTTGAGAACTAATATTTTCATCCATACACCTAATGAAATTAAAAATAAGAAACAAATTAAACACGGATTGTTACAAACAAAAAGGTATGTCGGCAAGAACGTTTGTTACGATTTTACTGTAAATAAAGAATTAATTTCAAGAATGAACAAACTAAATTTATATTCTTCTAGTGATAAATAGAATTAATATCTGAAAGTGTAAGCAATAAAGCAGCAATTGTTAATACATTTCAGTCTGTTCATTTGCCCTTTTTAACATTCTCATAATTTATTATTATTTAAAACTTTGAATTTGTTGAATTTTTGTTTGTCTTATAAGAGTTTTTTAACGTTTTTCTTAAATAAAAGTTTTTTTTTATAATATTGATGTTTTTATAATCTACCGATTTTTTGTATTAATCTACTGATTTTTCATGCTCGAATCTATCGACTTTTAATTTTTAAAGTTGGCAACACTACCTGTGACATAATCGAAAGCAATTTCTTCTCGTAGGCCGTGTTCCTGCAAAAATTAAATATTTTTGCTTTTCTACATTTGAATAAAAATGTGTGGAAGCACATTTATATTTGTTTACAGTTAATACCGACGCGTATTAATAATCTTATAGGTTGCAGCCGGAACTCTCCGGAGCCCTAATAGGTGTCGCTAAGGGTTATGCTTAGCTCGTAGAACTTTTCTACTTTCATAGACGGTTTCGTTTTCGAGTGTCACATGGATGGTTTCTTATTTGAGTAAGATATATATATATATATATATATATATATATATATATATACGTACATATATATATATATATATATATATATATATATATATATATATATATATATATATATATATATATATATATATATAATATATATATATATATATATATATATATATATATATGATAGTATGTTTTCATTCCACTTACACCAACGTCATAACAAGAAAATGATCCTTGTTTGGAACATGTTCTGCATCACAGCAGACACAATGATCCATTTTAGTCAAACGACGATCGCGATTTCGCTCTTATTAGAGCTCATCAGACCGCCATAGACTAGCCAGCCCCGTGTAGGGCAAAGACACAAAATTGAATCACAAAAACAACTACTCCGCTGGCTAATACCACGACCGGCATTGAATTACATTGTGATTCCTGGCTTTCGTTGGGAGTATTAAATGATAGTATGTTATATATATATATATATATATATATATATATATATATATATATATATATATGTATATATATATCTGGCAGCTGGAAGTACTACATGGAAATAATAACATGATGGATTATGCCTTAAAAAGGTCATAAAAACAATCTAAACAGTGAAAGCAGCAAAGGCATTTTTTTGCCATCGTCCGGAGCATTAGTTGCAAGAGCGCCAAACCACAAAAAGCCATAAAAAACATCTAAAGAATCCTTCATTTTATGGGCTATTTGTTCTTACTACCCGACTTTCATGTGTCGGCCACATGGCCGGTATTATAATCATATTTCATAAGCCGAGTCATATCTTTCTGCCGTGTGATTTGTAAAACTGAGCCATTTGTCAAACGCCTCTTATTAAAAAATGCTCTACATTAATTCACACTGATGGGTTTGAGTGCAAGCGATTAATACTTTACACCAAGGGGAATTGCGTGTGGCTAAGTATGGAGTAAAAATAATCAGTCTTTGACACCACCTTATCTATTTCGGCTTAAAATATGTTGTTGATGGGTTTGCTTTCGTTGCATTTTGACGAATGACTGGCTTACAGTGGTTGGTGCGTTGACATTTAATTCTGAACAATATACTTTTCAAAACATACATGATAAATATTTTTATAAAAAATAATAAAACTGATAGTAATATTTTATTAGGTTTTTCTTTTTGACAAATTTGACCTTTTCTTTATATTTGGGTTATCATTCTAGATAACTTCGTGAAATTTTATACATATTTTTTACGCATCAAGACACATTTTTTTAATTTCTACCAGCGGCGTCCGTACGGGACTTGCATTGCAAATTTTTAAAGACGAAAATGGTACACCATATTTTTTATTTCGATTTTTTTTTTTGATAGCCGAGACTTTTTTACATCTATATTGCGTTTTTCTCATCCGATCTAGCCTTTAAGGATTATTTAGCAAAATGTCGGAATTTTTATAGATTTATTATGGCTGTGGACGAATGATCATTGTGCCAAATAGCTTTTAAAACAGTAGAAAGACTAAAAAGTAAGGGAGCAGAATAGGGAATTTGAATTTGGTATTCCTTGTTGATATATATAAAAATAAGGGGCAGTTTGTTATCAACGTTAGGGCAAAAGTCAACTTTTAGGGAGATATTGCGGTACAAAGATAGCGGAAAAATCATGTTTTTATTTTTTATCTTAAAAACGAATAGCGATAGAATAATGACATTTTATGGGAGTATGACTACTATGAAAACATACTATCTGCATATTTTTTCACTTTTTTAAAATGAGTGGAAGGGGTTGAAGTAGACTACGCCTATCCTTGTTAACTAAATTTAAAGAAAAACTTACGCATAAATTTGGATAGTTTGGTTTATTTAAAAACTTATTTACCTCTTGTATTTTAAACTGTAAAACATACCGATTTGAAAGTAAAAAGCAAAATATAAAGCATTATGCGACAAAGAAATTTATTCTAGAAAAATAATCTAGTTGGCTGCTTTCAACCACAGTTTTGTTTTATCCTAATGTTAAATTTTCTTCTGAACCAGGGGCGTGCAGTCCATGGAAGCAAGGGAAGCAGTGCTTCCCCAAAAAAAAATTACAAAACATCTTCTAAAATGTAATTTTTGAAACCATTAATTTAGTTTATGTTAAAAATGCTAAAATATTATCTTAATTATCAAGCCCATAATAAATGCGGCTTTGACTCCGACCCAGCCACAATAGAATATCGAATAGAACCTATGTATGCTTGATTTCCTGTGAATCGAGTCAGAGGTTATTGAACTTTCCACCGGCTGTTTGCAATTTTTGCATTTCAGTCGCGTGCTTTAAGTGGTGGTGGATGCTATCGTTGGAGTAGGTTCTTTGTTTGAAGGGCTATCCGTGTGTTGTGTGATACGTACGTCGCATCGTGCATGGTGCGATATGAAAGACAATAATACGGACGTGGATATGCAAATATTGTCAACTTCGGCTGTCGATAATAACGTTGAAAATGTTGGAGAATTTAGTAAGAAGAGTGTGTGTGAATGTGTGGTGTGTGTCTTAATAATAAAGGGATTTTCAACATTAAACTTCGCTGATAAGCTTCAAATAATTTCCAAAGGAAGGGCAAAACCGCCTATGAAAAATTTAACCACAAAAATGAAAAACTGTATTAGACATTTTTATCCGGAAAAACAACAGGGTGTGAAAATATAAGTAAATTATTTTGTTGGCCATGTTTACTTTTTAAAAATGAAAAAGGTCTCTGGAATTTCCGATTTAAACAATTTGCATAAAGCTGTAAAAAGACAAATTATGTCCAAAGCGCATTTACAGGGCGTCATAAAAGAGAAAGTATTCGGCAAAACCAGAATTGAACACGCCCTTAATAAACAGTTGGAAATTAGTCACTTCCAACACAATGAACTAGTCGATAAAAATAGATAAATATTAAGAAGACTTATCGATGTTGCTCGTTTTCTCGGACAGCACGAATTGGGATTTAGAGGTCATGACGAAACAAGGGTTTCTTAAAATAGAGGAAATTTTCAAGATTTACTTAGTTTAATGGCTAAATATGATGATTGCTTAAAAATTCGTTTAGAGCAGTCTAGCGTTTTTCGCGGAAAGTCGAATCGAATCCAGAATGATTTAATTTCCGCTGTTGCAACCATTATTCTAAAAAGAATTAAGCAGGAGATTGGCGAGGCGCGGTTCATTGCAATTGTTCTGGACGAAACAACTGATATCACTAATTTTAGCCAATTATCTAATATACTAATGTGTCCGAAAATCGTATAGCAGATGCATTATATACCATAGTTAAATTAATGGAGAGAAAAAATTAGTTGCTCAAAGCTATGATGGAGCTGCAGTGATGGCAAGACAATTAGAGGGTCTGCAAGCTAAACTTTCCCAAGTGCCGTGTTTGTCCATTGTTTTGCTCATAAATTAAATTTAGTTTTATCCCAGTCCATCAATCACATTAAAGCACGTAAAGTATTTTTCGTTACTTAAGTGGCATGGCTGCTTTTTTTTCCAAGTCAACAAAACGTACACAAGCTTTGGACTCCATTGTCAACAAACGATTGCCCAAAGTAGCTCCTACTAGGTAGAACTATAATGGAAGACTTGTGTTAACAGTATCTGAAAATCGTGAATCACTTATTGAACTATTTGAGAATATAATAGAAAATAATGAAACGTGGGACTCAGAAGCAATAAATTTAATTTTAATTATTTGTTGAACATATTTTCAGAAATATTTCCATTCTCGGACAATGTTTTTAATATATTACAAACTAAAACAAATGATATTGCTTTTTGCCTAAAAAAAGTGGATGATTTTAAGTCCATGTTAAGCTAAAAAAGAGATGACTTTGACCTATTTTGGGAGAAAATGATGACATTAAATGTAGAGCCACAAGCCAAGAGTCTTCGAACAGACAAGGTGGGAGATGTTCAAACATCATACAGACGCCTCTTTTATGAAATAATCGTTTAAATTCAGCAACAAATAAACTATAGATTTAACGGTTTAAATGATTTTAAATTCCTCGAGCTCCGCAATTTTGATGCATTTAAAGAAAAAACTTTTCCAGAAGATGCGTTTAGATCTCTTCTTCTTTATTATGGCCAGTTCTTCGACCGAGTGTTACTGCGATCTGAACTAAAAGTGATTTACGAAACTGATGACATTAGCGCAAAAAATAACCCTAAGGAACTAACGCAATTTTTAAAAGACACGGAGCTGGAAGATGCCTACACCGAAGTGTCGAAATTGTGTGAATTAGTATTGACAATACCTGACACAAGTTCATCAGTAGAACGCAATTTTTATATTCTATGTTGATGTAAATATGAAAAGATACTGAGTGATGTTCTTTACAAAATATTTTACACTGTTTCCGGATTATGATACAGACAAAACACAACTTAAAAATAGGCTGGAAGCACATGGGAAATCATGCAGGGAATAATACAGAGAAAAGCTGGGAAACACATCTGCTTAGCGCGATATCATTTTACTTTTCATAATTTTCTGTTAAAATTTCAGTTATAGAGTCAAACTACTCGAATAGACTGATTAGTAAAATGATCTGTATTAAAAAAATGAAATGCGATTAATATGAAAAGTGAAACTGAGAATCTTAGTCATGCATATTCACTCCATCCATAATTAGTTTATAATAATGTAATATTCCTTTAAAACATAGCAGCCGATTGTTGGTTGTTAAAATTCTTTTGCGTTTTTTGCTTAATATATTTGGTACATTTTCTGATCTCTATTATGACTGTATTATATACGCAACAGGGACAACGGCCGGACAAACAACATCCTTAGGTAAATAGAAAATATGGGAAACACGTCAAAGCAAAGGAATTAAACCATAGATATAACGACAGGTAGACCCAACCTCTTCCACATTTCTCATCTTTGTCAGGCACCACAAAAGGTAATGCTGTAAAGTTATAATGACAGGCTCCTTTTTTTCTTGCCGTTGACATGTCAATGGCCATAGGCGTAATATTAGAAATATTTATTTTAAATCATTTGTAAAACAAATTGTTACGGCAAAACAATACAGTCTCGTACTGTGTATAAGCTAATTAATAAAGAAAAACAATAACATTTTGATTTACCCAAGAAAAGAAACGTTAGGAGTTAAAAAGTCCAAATTTTTGAACAATTTGCACTTACGCACCATGACACCCAAGAACTCGCACAAAAAAGATCAAAAGTTATTCAAAAACTCCCAAAAATCGCCCAAAAACAACGCTTTTACTCAAACAAAGGAACTACTACTATTTTACTACAGTTTTGTGAATTTATGCATACTGCGATTCAAAAATATGTAGTTTTTTTTTGAATAATTATATATAGCTAATGAAACATTACAGAAGTTATTTTTATAGTATTATGTCTATGATGAGAACAATACCCTTAAATAATATGTACGATATAACAAATATTTGACTTTTTTTAATAATACGAAAATTCTCCTTTTTGTCACCGATCATTAGCTGCCCCCATAAAAAGGTCATTAGTTGTACTAATCCCCGAAGTTAGAAACCTAAAAAACCGCCCCAGGACCTCCGGGCACACGCCGTTTAATGTAATACTAATGTTAAAACTTGTATGGGCTGCAAAGTTGCCGCTTTCACCCTTAAAAAGGAACTCCACATTTAAAATAACTCCTATTTGAAATCACTCGTGTTTGACCCTCGACTAATCCATTAGTTGTGCACGTTATTTATATCTGTTGGTGATATTTGTAAAGTGGCATATTCCCAAGGGGTTGCTTTAAGAGATTTGCCTCTAAAAGGCACTTTAGCGGGTTGTTTAGGTTTAAGTCCTCCCCCTTTTCAAGTTTAGGTGAATCAGATATAAAAAGTTCGAAAAAAAACCGAAAAAAGGTTATTAAGTGTAATAAATTATATTCAATTTTTAATAAACTTAATGATTAATTTATCTGGCTATCAAAGAAAAATTACATATTCTAGCTTCCTAAATCCTAACACTAATAGACATAAGCAAAAGAAAATGCTAAAAGATGCCACTACTCTTCAAGCACCTGAGGCTTCCAATAAGTTCATAGTAATCCCATATGATCCCAGATATACGAGAGGTGTAGAAAAAGTATTTGAAAACGTAGGCTTTAGAGTAGCCTACAAAACCGAGAACAGTTTGAAAAATCTTCTTGGAAACCCTAAAGACAAAGTCGACTTGAAGGAGAGGAGTGGCATCTATGAAATTAGCTGTAATGACTGCGATCTAAAATATGTTGGGCAAACTAAACGCTCCATAAACATTCGTTTTAAAGAACATATGGCACATTTAAAATACGGAAGAACAGAAAACTCGAGCGTTGCCCAACATACTTTGAAAAACAATCACCAAATAGGAATAAATAATCCTAAGTTAGTTAAAAATGTATCTAATAATAGATTATTGTATGCATTTGAGAATATAGAAATAGTTAAATGTGGTAAGAAAGCACTAAATTAAGACAGAGGGCCTATTACCTATAGTCCCCTCTATTGCTGACTTGACAACGGTGCAGTCGGTTATGATAAGTTACTTTAATTTATATCATCTGCTGATAATGCTAACTTGGTTAGCGAAACGCGCATCCAGAACGTAACAAGTTGTGGTGTAGTGTGGTTAGAACTCTTGTATTTTGAGCTTTATTAGAAACCATAACTCAAAATAGTTGAGTTCTAACCACACTACACCACAACTTGTTACGTTCAAGACGCGCGTTTCGCTAACCAAGTCAGCATCACCAGCAGATGATATAAACAGTTTATATCATTTGCTGATGATGCTAACTTGGTTAGTGAAACGCGCGTCCAGAACGTAAGAAGTTGTAGTGTAGTGTGAGTAGAACTCATCTATTTTGATCTATCTTCCACCACAGGTTCCAGTGCTAAGAAGTAACAATAACGTCAAACTTACAGCGGTGATAAAGAATATCTAAAGAATAAATTTGTCTTTCGTAATGCAAATATAAAACCTTTATAAAACACTAGAAAAAAATAACCCCAAAAAAAGAAATAAGTGATTAAAAAAATAAAAACTTCTATAACAACGCAAAGCACTAGGACCGTCTTAGAGGCCCGAGGGGGCGGGTGATCGCCCGAGGCGGCCGTTTCTCCGGGCGGCATATTTTAATCTAAAAGGCTTTCGAGATTAGAAGCATCTTTCAGAAATACTAACTTCTCATGAACTTAACAAAATACATGTTATGAATTGTGATAACCGGACAATGCTTCTGAAATTCTTTGAGAACAATACTACCATTGACGCTACTCATCACAAAGTGTTAAAGTTAATAAAATAACATTGGAAAATATTTTGAAAAGAATAATATCTATTATACTCTTCCTGGCAGGCCAAAATTTTGCCTTTCGGGGATCATCCGAAAAATTATACGTCAAAAATAATGGAAGTTTTTTAAAAACAATTGAGCTGGTTGCTCAGTTTGATCCCCATCATGAAAGAACGTCTTAATAAAATTGAAAAAAACCTCAAAATTGAAAAGAAAAACGCATTATTTAGGATACAATTCTTCATTCTTCATTCTTAATGTCATCAATTTCGTTAATCACTTTTAGTTCAGATCGCAATAACACTCGATCGAAGAACTGGCCATAATGAAGAAGAAGAGATTTAAACGCATCTTCTGGAAAAGTTTTTTCTTTAAATGCATCAAAATTGCAGAGCTCGAGGAATTTAAAAACATTTAAACCGTTAAATCTATAGTTTATTTGTTGCTGAATTTGATGAATTATTTCATAAAACAGGTGTCTGTATGATGTTTGAACATCTCCCACCTTGTCTGTTCGAAGACGCTTGGCTTGTGGCTCTACATTTAACGTCATCGTTTTCTCCCAAAATAGGTCAAAGTCATATCTTTTTTCGCTTAACATGGACTTAAAATCATCCACTTTTTTTTTAGGCAAAAAGCAATATCATTTGTTTTAGTTTGTAATATAATAAAAACATTGTCCGAGAATGGAAATATTTCTGAAAATATATTCAACAAATAATTAAAATTAAAATCTCGTTTCAAACAGTCTAAAATTACCCTCGAACTATTTATTGCTTCTGAGTCCCACGTTTTATTATTTTCTATTGTATTCTCAAATAGTTCAATCAGTGATTCACGATTTTCAGATACTGTTAACACAAGTCTTCCATTATAGTTCCACCTAGTAGAAGCTTTTTGCAAAGCTTATGTAGGTTTTGTTGACTTGGAAAAAAAAGCAGCCATGCCACTGAAAGTAACGAAAAATACTTTACACTCTTTAATGTGATTGATGGACAGGGATAAAACTAAATTTAATTTTTGAGCAAAACAATGCACAGACACAGCACTTGGGAAAGTTTCTCGAACTTTAGCTTGCAAACCCCCTAATTGTCCTGCCATCACTGCAGCTCCATCATAGCTTTGAGCAACTAATTTTTTCTCTCCATTAATTTCTTTAATAACGTTATAAACTACGGTATATCATGCATCTGCCGTACGATTTTCAGACACATTCTTAAAACTTAAAAATCGCTCTTGAATACTGTTCTGTTTTAACGTAGCGTATTACTAATATATAGTAAGTATAGATAATTGGCTAGAATTGGTAGAGCAATAGCAATGAACCGCGCATCGCCAATCTCCTGCTTAATTCTTTTCAGAATAATGATTGCGGAAATTAAATCATTCTGGATTCGATTCGACGTTCCGCGAAAAACGATAGACTGCTCTAAATGATTTTTTAAGCAGTTTTCATATTTAGCCATTAAACTAAGTAAATCTTGAAAATTTCCCCTATTTGAAGAAACCCTTGTTTCGTCATGACCTCTAAATCCCAATTCGTGCTGTCTGTCTTCTTAATATTTGCCTATTTTTATCGACTAGTTCATTGTGTTGGCGGTGACTAATTTCCAACTGTTTATTAAGGGCGTGTTCAATTCTGGTTTTGCCGAAGGCTTTTTCCTTATGACGGCCTGTAAATGCGCTTTGGACATAATGTGACTTTTTACAGCTTTATAGAAATTGTTTAAATCGGAAAAACCAGTTTTATTCCAGAGACCTTTTTAATTTTTAAAAAGTAAACATGGCAAAATAATTTACTTATATTTTCACACCCTGTAGTTACAGTTTTTCATTTTTGTGGTTAAATTTTTCATAGGCGGTTTTGCCCTACCTTGGGAAATTATTTGAAGCTTATCAGCGAAGTTTAATGTTGAAAATTCTTTTATTATTAAGACACACATTACACTTTCACACACACTCTTCTTACTAAATTCTCCAACATTGTCAATGTTATTACCGATAGCCGTATCACATAACACACGGATAGCCGTTCAAACAAAGAACCTACTCCAACGATAGCTTCCGCCACCACTTAAAGCACGCGACTGATATGCAAAAATTGCAAACAGCCGGTGGAAAGTTCAATAACTTCTGGCTCGATTCACAGGAAATCAAACATACAGGACTTGGCTACAGAGAAGCTAGCGGCCCGCATAGGTTCTATTCGATTTCTATTGTGGCTCGGTTGGAGTCAAGGAAGCATTTATTATGGGCTTGATAATTCAGATAATATTTTATCATTTTTAATATAAACTAAATTAATGGTTTCCTATTTAAAATTTACATTTTATTTTAGAAGATGTTCTGTAATTTTTTTTGGGGAAGCACTGCTTCCCTTGCTTCCATGGACTGCACGCTCCCGCGTTCCAGTACCTAAGATGCCGAAAAACATGTCTTCCAGTGAAATGTTAAAAAAATATATTATTGAAAAACTACTTACCCAATTTGTCTCAAATTTTGCACAAAAATCAAGTATTATATAACATTTCATTTGGTCGCCATTTTAACCCGCCATTTTGTTTCGCCAACTTAAATTTGTATCAAAATTTTACCAGTTGATTCCTAAATAATACTCAAGTTTTGTAGAAAATTTGAGACAAATTGGATAAGCAATTTTTTAGTAATACTTTTTTAACTTTTCACTAGGCTACCATTTTGTTTTGACATATAGGATTCTTACCAAAATATTACCAGGTCATACATATATAACTCAAAATTTGAGGTCAATCACGTAAGTAGTTTCTAAGCTATGCAGTGAACTGACAGACAAACGGACAGAAGGACCGAAGGAATTGATAAAACATATTTTTTGGCATCTAGAAACTCTAAAACGTGAAGATATGTAAAACCTGAGAGGGCGATTTTTTAATAGCTTTACTATTTGTACCAAAATTTTACCAGTTGATTCCTACATAATAATTGATTTTGGTGCAAAATTTTGAGATAAATTGAATATGTAATTTTTTAGTAATAATTTTTTCAACATTTCACTAGGCCACCATTTTGTTTTGTCCTATTGGATTCTTACTAAAATTTTACAAGGACATTTCCATATGACCCTTAATTTTTGATTAAAATTTGGAGCCAATCGGGTAAGTAGTTTTTTAGCTATGCCGCGAACGGACCGACCGACAGACAGACCGACGGAATCGAGAAAACATATTTTTCGTCATCTAGAGATCTGAAAAAATCTCGGAGAGTCATTTTTTATATAATTACAACACTTCCCTTTTACGAGGGAAATAGAAACAGCAAAAATGTCTTTTGTTTCCAAGTCTCAAAACTTCAATACAAGAAAAAACTACCTGCAAACTGAAAAAATATTTCCGGTTCCAGTAATTAACTCAACACCCTCTCCATATATCTTTTCCCGGACTCTTAAAGAATGCTCTAAGCACACATTTTTACTATTCTTATATCAGAAATTTATAGCGCGCACACAGACTGTAATAAATGACTGTAAACATTTTTTTACGGTTTTAATTATCAGGCCTCACTAATGGATTTATTTTACGCGACGAAATTAAGTATATTTACATACGCCTCTTAATGTTGCTGTTGTTTTTTTTTTGTATATGCGTCCTGATTAAATGATTCAAGTATAAGCGACCTAAATATAACTAATAGATAAGTTGTTTTGTTGTTTCAAGTTATGTGTTTAGTTGTTTGATATGTTTATAAAACAAAAAATAGGCTTTATCCAGGACTTGAAGGAGAGTGGAGTATGATAGAATTTACTTCCGCATTTGGCTAAATATGTAATAATTGAAAATATATGAAAAAATTCATTATATATCATATTCATATTGGCAGGCAGAGGCTTCAGAATCCAGAAGAGATGTATTCAATTTTGATCAGTAGAAATGTCTTCACATCAAAGAACATTTTTACTTTACACTCCCTTTATATTTTGGAGTGTGTCAATTTTATACTGGCGAGCAAACACATTTGCAGAATTGGGGTTCAGCATGATGATCATATCAGGTATAGTCGAATGCGGTTTTATCGTGCGGGTCCAAACGTCACCAACATTACGAATCAAATCAGAAAACACAGTGAATACCAAAATGTTGTGTGATTCTTTTATCGAGCTATTAAATCTCGATGGGCTATTTACAAATATACAGGGAGAAAGAAAATAGTTTTTTTTTATTATATTACGCAATATCGTTAAGATAGATACTTAATATTATTTTATGTATTAAATGCCTAGGGACTAAATAAAAAAAATCGCTAAATCTGCTTTTGACTTTACAGGGAAAAATGAAAAAGCTAACTTTAGCTTCATAAAAAGAAAACATTTTAAATATTTGAAACAAATTGCCGCTTAGATTTAGGAATAAATCACACTCATTAATAAAGAATTAATATGACCTTAACGAATTCTTGAAGAATGAGGAGTTGAATGGTTCATTCAGTTGATACTCTTGGTGATATAAAATGATTCATGTACTTTTTAGTCTGTTAATATATTAAAAATTTGCGTTAAATGTTAGTTATAATTTTCGTCCTTTCTTATGCGGTTTTTATGATTATTTGTATATGATAATAGTGTAATTTTTTACGTGTTTTAAGATTTTGACAAGATCTACACCTTAGGGTAAAGATAAACAATTTCATGTATCTCTTTATAGATCAAATAAAATATATCTATCTATCTATGTATCTAAAAGGGAAAGTCCGATCTGAAAAATATTTAAGCCACAACTTTTTTCGTAATGAATTATTGCTTTTCTTGAAGAAAAAATTGAAAGTGAAACATATTGTTTAATGAACGGGGTGGCCGATTTATTTTGGGATGATACCTTATCTCAGATCCTGTAAACGATAGCAAAAAAAGTTAAACACAAAAGTTGTTTGAGTTATTCTGAAGTTTTATTTTATGTATGCACCATATCTACAGGATGTCTAGTTTTTCATGAACCGGTACCATCTTTCTTATTTCAAATGGGACACCCTATATATTGTGCCATTTTTGGATTTCCTATAACATTCTAAATATAATTTGTGAATATTATTCTATACCTAAACCTAACCGTTTTTGACCTATTTTATGTTTTATGTCAAAAATGACGTTTGTAGGCCTCAACTTAAAAGAAGTGTAAATTTCTCCAGCTTTAAATTGTTTTTTAAATAATCAGAGCTTATTTTCTGGTAGAATGAGCTCTACTTCAGTAGACTATGTCGATTTTCTCGTAATTAACAAATACAGGGTGCTCGAAAACTAGCGTTTAAAAATTAAATGAGAAAATAGCTAAAAGTTTTTTTTTCAAATGAAAACCCCACAAGTTTGTTATATTATTAAGCATTAAAAATGAGGGTAACTCTGTTAAAGAATGTCTATTTCAAAAATTCAAAAAGACAGTTTGTAGTGAAGGCAGTTTTACATTTAGAAACAGTATTTACAACATGTATTGATAAAATTGGTAGCCATATTCAAAAATTTTTGTAATTGTTAGGTAATTCTGTAAGTAAGAATTATATAGATATGTTTATTATTTGTAATTACTAAAAAAAAGTTTTTCTCATTATTAGGTATAATATTTTCTGTTGTGTTTTTAGATATCCATAAGAAATTTTTTTAATAAAGTTTGTTATCCCATAAATGCCATTTCATTTCTGTAGTGCTCGATTGTGTTTTATTTCAGCTTGGCCATCATGGCCAACTAATAGCAAAGTTTAAAAGTTGTAAGTATAGCATTTTTTCAGTAGAAAAATGTTAATTTGCCAATATTTTGAAAACTAAAAACTTGATGCTTTTTTCACATTTAGAAACATTCTATTTGGCTGCCATTTTGACTCACCATTATGTTTCTCGATTTCACATAGGTCGCCATTTTGTTTAGCCATATTGGATTTTCATTTAAATGTTATCAGGCCATATGAACCCTAATTTTTTATTTGAAGTCGATAAATTAGTAGTTTTTTAGCTATGCCGCGAACAGACAGACCCACTGACTGACGAAATTGAGAATACATGTTTTTCGACATCTAGGGGTCTTGAAACGTCAAGATTTGAAAACATCTGGAAGAAAAATTCATGATAATATTTGTAACGAGGGATATTTTGACGACACGGCAAGATTCTTTGCATTATTTGGATTATCGATCAGGCAAATAACCTTCTCATTATTGAGCCATGTTGTCACCAATAGCACAGCACATCTAATCACACTCTCTTTTTACTTTGTGAGCTTAAGGCCGCTGCCTTTGCATTAAAGTTAAGCCTATAATTGCCCAGACCAGAACAGATTAGCATGGTGTTCATAGTCAAACGCCTTGAATAGGTCACAGAACATAGTGCCCATATATGCTTCCCCCTCCCTGAAAGCCAAGTGATCATGATATAGATTTAATTCAATTCATCTTAGATTACTGGAATTGATTGCTTTCGACTCCACCTCACCACTTTAAAAAGTAAGATTAAATAAATATATAATGAGAGAGTCTTCAAGAAACCTTAATAATTCATAAACAAAAAATTTGCCATTATTACCGTGTTCCGGTAACAAATTCCACAAAATATTTATAAGTAAATAGTTTCTTGAAGTACTCTTATAAAAGACGTTTTAATTTTTTTACAAAGTAGTGCAATAGTAGTCACAATTCACAGACACAAGTGTCGTTTATGTAAATAAAAGATTTCACAATCGCGCCTTGTGGCCTTCAATAGCACGTGATATTTTACCAAACTCTCTTTTGAGAATACAATATGAGGCCAAAGGTGCTGCATTTACCTTCAGATATAGATAGACTTCAGATTGATACCTAGTTCGCTAAACCCGAATGTCTTAGTTTGTCTAGCAAGACCATGGCATACCTAGATAAATGCCTTACCTAGGTCACAGTACATAGAGACCACATTTGCTACGTTCTGAAAGCCAAGAGATTCAATATGGATCAAATGTATCCAGAGTGGGGCATATATTTTTCGGCACCACCTTACCGCTGCGGCAATCAAAAAGCAGTAGATTATTTGTTTCCTAATTACTGTAACCATATAAGAAAAGAGTCCCCTAAAACCCCTTACAGTAGTACTTCACACCGATGTCGCTAACACAGACAAGAAATGAAAGACTGAAAATCGAGCACACGTAACCAAACTGTCTTTTAAAAATATACAATGAGTCCAAAACCGACGCCTTTGCCCTGAGAGGTAGTTAGACATCAGACTGATACTAAGATGATTAATTTTAAAGAGTTTAGTTAGATCAGCAAAATACAGGGTTATTCACGCTCAGTGGTCTATTAGCATCCGTTTTCTAAATGGAATTTCCTGTATATTATTGCATTTTTGTATTATCCTGAACATTTTTAAACCCTTTTTGCGTACTGTTTCTTATACCTAGATTCAACTGTTTTTGAGAAAATGGCGCTTGAAAGTTGATATCTTTGCCCTTTTAAAACTCTGTAACTTGCCACGAAATGGATTTCATATTCCTATATTAGTTTTTAATTATCTATTTCCCCACACCAATTTCTGGTTTGTCAGGAGGTTTTCCGGTCAAAGTAGAAATTGGTATCAGAAAATCGATTTCTAGGGTCAAAAATGTCAATTCTTACGCGCCATTTTCTCGTAAATAGTTGAATTTTGGTATAGTAAATATAACACGATAAGTGTTTAGAATATTCAGGAGATCATTCCATTAAGAAAACGGATATTTTCACCAGTGTAAGTTAGATGTTGTGAAGATATTCTAAAAAGTTCATGATCATCTATGTCCAAAACCATATTTTCAATTTTCAAAGTAATGCATTCATTGATTCTCCAGATACGTCTAATTGGCAATTGTGCTGTGAATGAATAAAAAAATGGATCGTTTTACGCTTGAACAACGCTGGGAAATATTGAAAAACTATTTCCAAAGTAAGTGCGGTGTAGCAGAAACTGTGCGGAAATTGAGAAGAATTTTTGGTCGAACTGAAGACCCCTCAGCGTCTGGTGTAAGGAAATGCATAAAAAAAAGTTCGTAAAAGTGGTGTGCTTGTGGACAATTAAAGCTGTCCGCGTGCTCGTTCAGTATGTACAGTCGAAAAAATTGGCTTTTGCCGAAAGTGTACGCGAAAACCCCAGAATCTGAACTCGCTTAACAACTAAACATCAGTCTCACGTCTTTAAGGAGAATATTGCAGAAGATCTTGGATTATTTGCTCACAAGGAGCAAGTCACTTAAGAGCTGAAGCAAAATGACCATCCCCTTCTCTGCGTGGGCTATGAATGAGTTGAACTGTAGAATTTGGAGTTCCGAAAATCCACACGTAGTCATAGAGAAGCCAATGCATACTAAAAGAGTAACTCTTTGGTGTGGGGTTGGAGTGGTGGCATCATCATATCATACTTCCTCCAGAATGAGGATGGTAATAGCATCACAGTAAACGGAGTGCGCTACAGAGATATGATAACAGATTTTTTGTGGCCACAACTGGAAAAGTTGGACTTGGGCGAGCTTTGGTTCCAGTAGGATGGCGCAACGTGCCACACCAGTCGTGAAACAATCGAAGTTTTACGCAGTAAGTTTGGTAACCTTGTTATAAACCGTTTTGGAGACGTGCATTGGCCAGCGCACAGCTGCGATTTGACGCCGTTAGACTATTTTTTATGGGGATACATTAAAGACAGATGTTACGATAACGATTTACAAACAATTAATGCACTTTAAGAAAAATTATCCGTCAATGTTTTTCATATTGAAAATTGAATCGTTTTAAAAAAATGATGGTTTTAATCAAAAAGAAACTAACCGATGGCCCACCCAGTATATGTAGTCAAAAGCCTTGGATATGCTTCTTCTCAAAACCAAAAGATATATTGTACAGAATACTACAATCGTGCAATGGACTTTTTGTCGGCACAACTTCATGAGTTTCTTCTGCACGAGCATTTTCTATTTGGCTCAAATTACTATAACCGTAAAAGAAAAACGTCTGCCAAAAACTTTGACAATTCCCTGAACCAAAATTAGCCAGTAATACCGTTCCACGAGAAGTAAAAAGGTCTGGGATTGCGATCCAGATGAAATTATCTCCGATTGTTTTCCAGAAAATATAGCTCCGCGTTATCTATAAGGAAATAATTTCTGGAAGCAATTTTATAGGAGACGTTTATTATCCCCGGTTTAGACTTGATGCGCCCGGATGTCGTCTTAATTTACTTTTTGTTTGTCGTCGTTTTTGATGATGACGTCTTTCTTTTTCCCATTACCGATAATTGGGAGTATTATGGCAGCTTACTTCTGGATGAACAGTAATTACGGCACAAAGTATTGTTCCCGGTTCCGTGAGCATTGTAATGAGTATTTTTAAAAATAAATAAAAATTTTATCGGGGCGATTTAGCTCCTATAATTGTTTTATGCGCGGATATAATAAGAAAGCTTAAAATAGAAATTAAATATTTTAGAAAACGATACAAAAACGACTGATTATACCAGTGTATGGAAGATATACCTTGTAGCTAACTAAAAATAAGAAAACACCTCTTTGTAAAACCTTCCCTAGTATGTTTCAGAAATCTATAGATTAATAGCTTTGGCTGAATTTCGGAGTCGTCCATTGGCGTAGTAAATAAACTTTGTTTATAGAAATAATAATACAGATCCTTTTAAACTTTTCCTTTTTAATTTTGCAGTGAGCTATGGAAGTGGCATTGGTGGGTTTTGTGCTATGGCAATTATCATTGATACCAAAATTTTGCATCCTTCTTTGCATGTGCAGTAGGAAAAAACGATTGAAGACACTCCGCCAATATTCAAAAATATCAAAGAAATGCTTTACTTGGTCTTTTAAATGCTGTTTATGCTTATGAAATCGTATTTCTTCATATACTGTCTCTTAAACTCATTATGTAGTCCCATTAAGGCATAGGAGAATAGTTATTAGGGAAATTTCCTAGCTTAATATACCTTCATAATTAAATTAGAGAAAATTTAATACCGATATTCCATAATAAACATTTAATTAAAATACCCGCGCGATCACTCGTCCGAAATTTGTTAATATAATGCGGAATGGCGTGGGGCTGTATCTAATACGGGAAGGTTGATTTTGGGTCCCGCGCCAAAATATTTTCCTATATAGGCCCAAATTTTCCACTTTCCGGCACTCAATAGTAAATTATTATCGTTCTCTTTCGCCCTATTCGTCCATTATTTCAGCTTATGTCAACGAATTTCGATTTTTGGATAATCGAATATGCCAGCTTATTACTACAAACTAAACTGCTATCCATAATAAGTGGGCACCTATTTTTTTTAAGGTAAAGTTAAAGTGAAGTGTTTTGTTTTAGAAAAAGAATACTAGATTTGTATCATTTAAAAGTGAACAACAAAAGTGTTATCGTTTTGCTGCCTCAAATGCTGCAAATGTCCTCTACCCTCTAGATTTTGAAGCCTTACAGCCGGTTGCATAAAACTTAACTGCTGTTTAAAATATTTAACCGAGCTTTCGAACTAGACAAGCTGCTTATAGAAATCTAGGAAATCGATGTCAAATTTGACATTCCATTAGACATTCTAAACTTTAATTGAGCTTTCTGCAACCGGCCGTTAATAATTAGGGCCTATTCTAATAAACCCTTTTCTCCACATATACCCAAAGAAAATAATTAAGAGGCATTAAGTCTGGAAATCTTGGTGGTCATTTAACTGTACTTTATTGACGTTAGTTAATAAATGCTTTGTCCTGCAGATGTCCTCTACCCTCTGGATTTTAATACCTTGATAATTACGGCATTTGTGATATCCACAAAAAAATAATCAAGAGACATTAAATCTGGGAATTTTGGTGGCTATGTATCTATACCTCGTTGACGAACGCAGAGACGTTAGAAAATTATGAATTAGTGTAATAATTGCTTCTGGTCTTAGGAAAATCTACGTCTGAAATTTTGTTAATATAATGCGGAATGGCGTACTGCAACCCTTAGTTTGCTTAGGGTAAATTTAATTTGAAATATTTTAATTTAGAAAAACAAATCTGGGTTTCTGTCATTTAAAACTAAACGGAAACAATTGTTTTAAAAGTGATGTCATTTTATTAAATATTCTTATCCGCCGGTGATTATAGCCTCAAATATCGCCTACCATCTAGGTTTTAAAGCCTTATTATTTACGGTCTCTTCTGATAAACCCCTTGTCGGTATATTCCAAGAGACAATAATCAAGAGGCGGTAAGTCTGGTGATCATGGTGGCCATTTTGTTGTTCCTCATTGATCAACAGCGATGTGAGAAAACGATGAATTGGGGTAATAATTGCGTTGTTAATTTAACGTGGAATGGTGTGGTTTTATTTATTTTCAGAAAATTGACGCTGGGTCCTGCGCGATAGGGCTGAATTTTCCACTTTTCGGCACTCCATAGTAAATTAATATCGCTCTCTCTCGTCCTTTTATATAACCGAATATGCTGGCTTATTGACACAAACTAAGTTGTTGCCCATAATAAATGGACGACTTAATTTTTTTAAGGGTGAATTTAAAGTGAAATATTTTGTTTTGTGGGAGGAAAATGAATTTCTGTCATTTAAAAGTTAATGGAAGCAACTGTTTTAAACATGATAATTGATTTGTTTTCCTCGTTCGAATTGATGGTAACTAACAAGAGTCTATACCTATAGAACTGGTGACACCAGTACTTCTGCTATCGATTATATCGCTACAAATATGCCTTCTGAATTAATTACTACAAATAAATATAATAGCATATATTCCCGAAATTTAAGCCATGCGAACATTTCATTTTTTGGTAGCATGTTAAAGCGTGTACACTGGAATAAAACAATAAACTTTAAACTCGAGGTCGACACAGTATGGTCAAATTTTATAGAGAATTTTATCTATTGTTTAAACTGTTGCTGTCTACATAAAAAACAATCTTCCTACAATAACAGGTCTTTTAACTGGTACCCGAAGAGCTGCATTTTATTAAAAAAGAACTTGACAGGTTATATTGGATGCAAAAAAAATGCCCTAGTAATTTGGCTACATTAGAGTATAGAAATTTGCAAAGACACTATAAAAACCATATAAAGACAAACAAAAAACAGTTTTTGCAAATAAAATTGACAATTCTATTAATAAAAGCAAAACCATATGGATTATTGTAAATTGGAGTCTGAATACAGGTGCAAAAACTAAGAAAGACATACAACTTAACATTGTTGGGAAAATCATAACAGAACCTAAGCATATTGCCGAAGAATTTGATAGGTATTTCGGTAATGTATCCACTACGAAAATGACAGATAAATATGGTATGGTCAGTCAACATTGTTCACCGCCATCCTATTCTTTAGGATTAATAAGAGTTGACGAGGTGACAAAGCATCACGTAAATGATATTATAAATAATTTAAAAGATACTAAGTCGTCTGGTTTTGATGAAATTAATTTAAAATTGTTTATACAATTTTTGATAATAGAACTGCTAACAGATCTTATAAATCATAGTCTTAAAAAAGGAACATTCCCAAAGATATTGAAGGTTCGCTAAAAGTGCTTAATGCACGCCAACACGGATTCTTCCCAGGTGGATCATAAGAAACAGCAATTTTCAGTGTTCTTAATTATAGTTTCAATAGTATTGATCGGGGCAAGTATGCGGTGTCTCTGTTTTTCGATTTATCAATCGCGTTTGATACAGTGAATAGGCGATTTCTACTACAAACTTTATATCATGGGCATTCGGGGTTATTATTGAATTAAATTGATTCCTATATGACTAAGAGATTTGGTGATAAAATACGGTGGTTATTTTTCTGAACCGAGGGCAGTTAGAATGGATATCCCGCAAGGCTCCGTTCTCAGACCGTTATTATTTATTTTGTATACAAACGACTTGCCAGAGCATGTGGAAGGCGATCACATAGCTATGTATGGCGATGATACCACAGTTGTAGTAAGTGCCGATAATATGTGCGAGTTGAGTGAAAAAATACGTGCAGTCAGGAGCGATATGGAGAAGTGGTGTAGACCAAAAGATTTAATACTAAAAGAGCAAAAACACTGTGTACGAATTTCTATAATAAAAAACCGATACCTGTATACCTTGCGCTTCAAAATGACTCGACATTTGCAAAAAATGCTTGTTTTTGGGGGCTACATTGGATTCTTCTTTGTCATTTTCGGATCACGTAGACCATGTCTGCTTGAAGTGAAACTCGGCGTTTTTCGCGATTTTAAAATAAAAAAAAAGTTCTTGATCAAGACAGTCTATCAACAATTTATTATTCCTTAGCAATAGTTTTATGTCCAACAATGTTATTTCTTGGGGAGCGTCATCGTAAGTGAGACACTTTATTTTTTAGGATAAATTTAAACTCAAACAATACAAAAACCAAAGTTATGCGGCATGCATATACATTTTAGGTAATGTAAGCGTATTTTGTTTTGCTTTGTCAAATAAAATCAAACATCGTTTTGTTAATATCGTTGTTCAAAGCGTGGAAAAGCCTGAAATACCTCCAATTTGTTGTATTTTTAGACAGACACTCTAGAAGTTATAATTCGTCAGCCCATCTCAATTCGGCTCAAGATTCTGGCACACGTCATTGCCTTTTTCCGAACCTCGAAAAATTTGATTAAACCGCATGTCTCTTGCAAATGACATCAAATCTAGAGGATGTTCGTTCGCACTTTTTTGCGTATTCCTGAATACGATTCGCATTGTTCCGACTACAACGAGAAACAGGAGGCGGAGGGGAGGGACGATATTTCGGGAAGAACTGGCAAAAAGTAGGACGTGCCCTGACTGATTGGCAAATTCTCGAAGCATATTTTCGATGAAAAGATTGTGCGAAATACGTTGAGGGACGTGTGATGAATGAAAAGGCTGACGACGTATTGCAGAATAATTGTAAAATAACAATGATAAAATAAATCATGAACAAAAACGTGTCACTACTGCAGGGTTGCCTATCAAAATATGGCCACAAGTTCTTTTTCTGATAGGGATTTGTGACAAACACCTGAATATATTTCGTCGAATACTTCAAAAACTATCCATTTTCGAGAGACATTTTGAATTTGAGGGTTTTATAAACTTTGTCGTTCTAAAACAGGGTGTCTCATAATTTTACCTCCGACGTTTCGTGTTCGAGCCAACACTATAGTCTTAGTTGGTTTACATACTTGATTTTTAACTGTTT
The DNA here is from genome assembly GCA_030620095.1 of Kuschelorhynchus macadamiae. Lineage (NCBI taxonomy): Eukaryota > Metazoa > Arthropoda > Insecta > Coleoptera > Curculionidae > Kuschelorhynchus > Kuschelorhynchus macadamiae. The sequence continues at coordinate 23,338 of JAUTXW010003896.1, forward strand.
TATCACCTTTTTAATGACATACTACATATGTATCTTTCACGACGTACCGATACAGCCCGTTTTCATAATTTAAAACCCCTAGAAACGCATTGTTGCATTTTATTTAATATTTGAAACATAAATAGAAATTAATTAGTTAAGAATTAAATATTAGTATGGGAGCAGACAACATTTAACTTCAATGAGTCACAACAATTACATGGTCAATTCCAACATTTGAAATACATTTCTCCAATTTAGAAGATTTCTTTGTAACTACATATTTTGCAATTTGTTTTCATTTTTTGTGTTAAAGCGTTGTTTTACAATTTTAACTAGTATTTAATTTTCATTTTATTCATTTCCTCTTATATTCTAAATACTAAATAAAATGCAATAAAACGCATGTATATAAGGACTTTAAAATATGAAACCACGGGGTATTTTATAGAGTCAAAATGTCTGTAAAGATATTTGTGCAGTACATCATTAGGTAAAGGAGTAAAAATGATTCTGAAAGTAAGAACAAAAATCCAGATCCGTATTTAAAAAAAAATAACTTGAGGGTGGTGGCCCGAACAGGAAACGTCGTAAATGAAATTTAAACATACTATGTTGTAGAGCGAAAAAAATTATAAACCTTTTAGATTCAAACTGCGTTTCCAAAATCAATAATTTTTCAAATATTTCACAAAATATATTTAGGCGTTTTTCACAAATCACCCTTTATATCAGAAATGGTACTTGCGACCATATTCTGATAGGCAACACTGTAGAAACGTATTTCTCTATTAATAATTATCTCTAAAAATTACATTTTTAATAAAAAAGAAATGGGCGTAGAAATCTTACATATATATATATATATATATATATATATATATATATATATATATATATATATATATATATATATATATATATATATATATATATATATATATATATATATATATATATATATATATATATATATATATATATATAGTGATCGGTTGATCGGTAAAGAGTTTGCAAAACAAATGGGATTTTTTTTATGATTGATTTAACAATAAAAGTTGGTGGTAAAAGAAATACTAATTTTCACTGCGTCGAATCGTAAAAATATAAAAAATTAAAAATTTAGTACAGCGGAGTAGGACACCGAAAGTTTTCAACAAAAGTAACTTTGTTTTATATCTAGTTTAGGTAAAGAGAAAACTAAAGTCAAAAATTGAAAAAGTAAGCATTTTTCGATCTTAGACTAGAAATTTAACTACACTAGATATCAAAAAACTTTACTTAATTTTTATTTATTACTTTTTGTGCCCTATAACTGCGCTGTAGTGAATTTTTTATTTTTTTAAATTTTACGAATCTTTAAGTTTAATTTTTAAAATTTTTCAACACCCTATACAATCGACCTGAGATTTGACGCAGTCAAAATTAATATATATATATATATATATATATATATATATATATATATATATATATATATATATGATAGTATGTTTTCATTCCACTTACACCAACGTCATAACAAGAAAATTATCCTTGTTTGGAACATGTTCTGCATCACAGCAGACACAATGATCCATTTTAGTCAAACGACGATCGCGATTTCGCTCTTATTAGAGCTCATCAGGCCGCCATAGACTAGCGAGCCCCGTGTAGGGCAAAGGCACAAAATGGAATCACAAAAACAACTACTCCGCTGGCTAATACCACGACCGACATTGAATTACATTGTGACTCCTGGCTTTCGTTGGGAGCATTAAATGATAGTATGTTTTCATTCCACGTACACCAACGTCATAACAAGAAAATGATCCTTGTTTGGAACATGTTCTGCATCACAGCAGACACAATGATCCATTATATATATATATATATATATATATATATATATATATATATATATATATATATATATATATATATATATTTATATATATATTTATATCATATATATATATATAACTACTTATTTATATATATATATATATATATATATATATATATATATATATGGCTTTCGTTAGCATTAAATGATAGTTATTATTTATAAATCATTAAATATACGTCTATAACAAGAAAATGATCCTATCATTTGGAATATGTTCTGTATCTTTGGAAAATGTTTATATATATATATATATATATATATATATATATATATATATATATATATATATATATATATATATATATATATATATATATATATATATATATATTTATTTATATATATATATATATATATATATATATATATATATATATATATATATATATATATATATATATATATATATATATAATATTTTTTATATATATATATATATATATATATATATATATATATATATATATAAAATGATTTCGTAGTTTACTCAGTGGCATGCGTACGGATATTACCGTACGGTTTTCAAAGAAATAAACAAAAAATTTGGTACGCCACTGGTACCAATATTTTTGATAATGTTTATCAAATTTGATGCGAAGAACACTAAAACGAATGTTTCAGTATTCTGTAATTTAACGAAAGTTCGTAAAGCAAAACTACATATAATTTTTTTTAATAAGGAATCCACTGTTTAATTTATTTGTAACCTTTATGTTACACCCTGTATACAGAGGGTGAAAAAATACGTATTTTTTTAATTGATAGTCCTGAATATTTTTTGCACGTGAGAAAAGCTAGAAAAACTGCATTTCAGATTTTTTTTTTTTTTCGTTTTAATTTTCTTGATTTAAGGTCATTAGAAAAATGTGAAATTTGACACATGCTTTAAAACAAATATTTGTTAAAATGCATATTGACATAACGTTTCGACCATATTTTTCTCTTTTTCAAATGTGAATTGGATAAAGACGTATGTTATTTATACAATGAATTATTTTTATTTTTTTTTTTACTTTAGAATGTAAATTATTTTAAAATGTAAGACTTGTCGTATTTTTCATGCTTACTTTGGTCTTTTTTGATTTAAATTGAAAAGAAATATAAAGTTAATTTTATTTTTATAAACTATTATTTTTATCCTATCTTAAAACGTAAGATTGTCAACCGTAATGTAGAGAGTTTTAAGCTAGGAAAAAATAATAGTTTATAAAGATAAAATTAAATTTTATATTTCTCTTTAATTGAAATCAAAAAAGACGAAAGTGTGCATGAAAAATACGATCTTACATTTTAAAATAATTTACGTTCTAAGGTAAAAAAAATAAAAATAAATTTTACAAATAACATACGTCTTTATTCAGTTCAGATTTGAAAAAGACCAAAGCGTTATCTCAATATGTATTGTGACAAATTTCAAATTTTTGTCAATGACCTTAAGTCAAGAAAATTAAAATTAAAAAATATATAATATTTTGTCAAAGTGTGCTACGTCAAGCATCTTTGATTTCAAGGTTGATGGCTTGGCTAGTTAATTTGCTGTTTTTAACGCCAGACTGACTTTGAAGCAATATTATTTTTAATATGGTTATTTAATATTGTGTTCAAAAGCCTTTGAAAATCCCCGCGATTAAAGACAAGTCTTGATAAATGTGACTTGGAGGTATTTTTATACTATTGTTCTTGTAATACTTCGATTTTGGGGCAAAAGAATTCATGAATTCTTTCCCAAGCAATTTCCAAAAATCAAAGACCCCCACCTCGTAAATATTTAAACGTAATACGAAAGAACCAATAAAACGTCACGTGTTCGCCCCCCAGCGGTACATGAAACTTTAATCGCAAGAAAGGAAGGTGATCTAACAATGGCGTATTAGCTGATCTGTAACCTGTTCTGTTCATCAAATATTTAGCTGATGTCTCCTGAAGTTGTGACGTGCCGAATTAAGGGGACTGAATTGTGAGGGTCTGCATTAAATACCGAGATATTTCGGGAAATATTCTCAGTTTACATGGTGAATAATTAAAGCTTTTACAGGACTTATTAGGTTTATAAATTCACTGGTCATAAGGTAGCAAGTAAAAGTCGAAATTAAAGAAATAATTTGTCGCTATTGTAGATATTTATTGATATTTTGTTAATAAGGGAGAGGATAATGGTAGGTGGGTCCCACTATTCCCTTCCTACCACGCCTCTAAAGCAAGCTAAGCTACGTTACACCCAGAGGTATCTGGTATTTGAAGTGCAATTTCAAAGGTAAATTAGTGAGCTTAGCATCGTTTGTGTAAGCTAGTGTAGTATATCCTCAATTGTATACAAAAGTATGGAAATAATTATATAATTAATGTATTAATAACATCATTTCTAAAGTTTGAATATTACTTACTTTTGTTTTTTTGGTATTTTTAGTTGGTAATTTTTTTCTACAAAACCTTTTTATATAGGGTGTGTCATGTAAAATTGCCCAATACCAAGTTTCTTATTTTTAACACAACACCCTGTATATTATTCAATTTTTGGATTCTTCAGAAAATTCTACACATATTTCATGTACAACTTCCTATACACAACGCCCTATACCTATTTTCAACTGGTTCGGAAATATTAAGCGTTTTCAGATTTATGGCAAAAAAAATTAAATTATTTGATTACAGAAACGCTACAACACACTCAAGAACTAATAATTAATACTGTTTATCTCTTGATAATGTAAAAAACAATCTAGGAATTGTTGAATAGGCTCTCCTTCTTGGCAACATCCTAATCTTAAATATAAATTTTTTCTAACTTTACATCTCAGGCGTGACTGATCTGAGAGCAAGCGTTATTCGTCGTCTTAAGTCAGCCAAGTAGAGGGGCTTACTTTTGTATTCAATATTTTTTATATATCCCCATAAGAAAAAGTCTATGGCGTCAGATCAAGAGATCCTGCTGGCCATTCCATCGATCCTCACCTTCCTATCCACCGATCCATTGATTTGGTAATGGGGCAGTCCTTCATCTCGCTGAAATCATATCGTATTCGCTGAAACTTGTGAGTTTGCTGGAGCAGTGCTAAATATTTATCATTCAGATTGCCTTCAATGAAAACCTGTAATATGATCTCCAACAATTCCTGCCCAAACATTAACTTTTTAGGATATTGCGTATGTTCTTCTCTCATTGTCACTATATATATATATATATATATATATATATATATATATATATATATATATATATATATATATAGAAAGAGAGAGAACGAAGGGTAGACGTAGCTGACTAGTTAAGAAAAAAATATCTTAAACTGGTAGTAGGTTACAGTCTTTTAAAAATTGACCTAATGTGAAACGAAAAACCATTTTTTGTTTAGTTAGCTTTAGAGTATATAATTTTATTCTTCCTTAGGACAAACTATAAGGAATAAAAAAAAAGTTACTTTCTGAAAATTACAGTACTACTGGTACTAAGACTTGATATACATATGAGAATATTTATGAGTTATCTCTTATTCACTTAAAAGGTTTATTAATGTCATCTTAAACCTATAACTGTAAAGTTAGACCTAGTCTAAATTTAAGCCTCTTTAGTGAATACAGGAGTAAATGTCTTGGTATAAGAATTCTTATAACCTATTAGATTTAACAGGATTCTCAAGGAAAAAAAGGTTTAAGGTGGTGTTTATGTGGGTGGAGCACATTAAATTGGAATTAGTTCAAAATCCGTTTCTAATAGTTTCCGGGCTTTTGTATCTAAATCACGACGTGTTACCTTAATCCTTTCTCTAACTAATGCATTGGTAGCATGCTTATAAATATTCTTAGCAGTTCTAGAAGTAATGTGATGTAGCGATTTCGATACTACATCTTCATCTCGGCATCTAAGGAGAAAGGCCAACTGGCAGAGTAACTTCTTCTTGCTGTTCCGGAGGTCGCCAAATATAGAAAACCGACGCATACAAATAGATACTTAAACGCAAATTCTAATCACCATCCAGCACAAAAGAAATCGGTTATCACTAGTATTCAAAGCTATTTCGATTTCTGATCAAGATTCTTTAACATCGGAATCATCGAAACTGACCGAAGCTCTCAGAGGGAATGGCTATTGCACTGAAGATATTACGCGTTCAACTAAAAGACATAGTAAACCAACTCCGCCAAAGGAGAATGAAAAAGACCCACCATTAGGTAGTGTTTTTCTTCCCTATATACATGGCACTACCTATATACATGGCACTACAGACAAAATAGGACGATTACTTCGGCGGTCCAACATACGTACAATCTTCAATACACATAAGAAGATTGGACAATGCTTGCGATCCCCGAAAGATCTTGTACCTTTCCAAACAGAAGGAGTATATAAAATTCCTTGCTCCTGTGGAGAAGTGTATGTGGGAGAAACAGGACGCTCAATATCAACTAGACTTAAAGAACATGAACGATGTATTAAAAAGAAACAAATTCTTCAATCTGCTGTAGCTGAACGCCAGCATAACAATGGCCATTTCATAATAGTAAAGGAAACCAAGGTTCTAGCATCAGTTCCAGGTTTTTATAAACGAAAAGTTAGAGAATCTATTGAAATATTTAAACATACAAAAAATTTCAATAGAGACACGGGTTACAGTCTACATCACTCGTGGAAATCGATCTTAACACAGGCTCACGGTTCGGCGAGCACAAGTATATATATAGAATCTCTTCGAGCTCATTCAGAGTAAAGATTCCTGAAGATGCCTCGTACAATCGAAGGCGAAACGTCGGATAGTAATTCCAATTTGACACGGTCTAATCCCAAGAACCATGATTTCTTAATACGAATACCTTGTCAAGAGGCAATGTGTAAAAGAGAGACAAAGAACCTTCTACTACATAGTGGAGTCAAAAGAAATACAAGGCCTCTTATGAAATTTTTTTTCTCAAATTCTCAAATTTCTCACTCACGTATCTTTAAAGATAAAGATATAAAAACTAGTATGTTTAAAATCAACTTTACTCTGTATATGAAATCATAAAAATCAGATGACAAATTCAAGCACTACAAAGTTAAAACTGTAAGCTGGTATTTTTAATTTTTTTTTAGACAACAAAAAATAAATGTGTTAAGGGGGGTTCAAATTTATAATTTGGCACCCGGCACAAGTTACAACGATGACCTAGAGGAAAGGTTGTCGGCTACCGGATTTTAAGTAATTTTAATTATAGCTGAAAACAAAAACAGGAAACTCCTCTTACCTCTTACCTTAAATGCCGAGAACTCTACAGGAAATTTAATCTAACCTAGACCACAATATAACAACTTGAACAAACGGGGGGGAAAACCTACCGACCTGCTACGTAAATCCAATTTATTATTTTGGGTCGTATAAATAAAACCGGAATGAATCACGACACCTGCTGCACCCTCATTTAACCCCGAAACGCCCTTAATCCCTTGACACATCACCTTAACAAAACAGGTCCTAATTGTCAGGCAACCATAATTTCAGCGACTGGTCTTGACGTTAATAAGCTCATCGAGCAGGCCATGGAAAGCGTCGCGCGCTTGAATACGCGATTTTCCAGCCAATTACGTCACCGCAAATCAGTGACCCACAATCGGTGACTTTTTTAAAAGGGTTTTGCACGTTATTATTAGAGAGATGTTTAATTGGGCAGCAGTATTGTCCTTTCGCTGACATCTGTCTCTTTTTCGACGCGAAATTAAAGGCGAAACGCCGCCAATTAATGGCGCCCCGTTAATTACCTGGTGGGCCATCGAATCTAAACAAAAGAAAGTGCTTGCGGTGACGTTTCAAAGCCGCCTTTGATTAGGCCGGGTTTATTTGAGGTTTCGAAAGACTAAATACTCATTATTTCGGTTCATTTGCTTTGCGGTGTGGCCCGTTATTTAGGATGTTGAGAAATAAACTTTTACAGACAGTACTTTTTTTAATAGCCGGTTTCGAGGTCAGTTTTTGAGTAATTAGGAAGGAGTTTATGAAAAATGTATTTGCTCTTGTGTGTGTAGGACTATTATTTTTCGTTTTCTGTAAAATTCTTTATAAACAAATATATGTTTTTATTTTATTTCAGGTAAGTTTATTGTAAATACGGCTACAGTATTCCGAAGAAATCATCATTTAGCATAATAAGTAAGTACATAACGTATTTTATATACTAACCCCTTTTTTTAGTAGTTTATTTATTTATGCGTCAAACAAAAAATGTAGGTCATTATATTATATTTGAAAATACCTGTGAAACAAACGCAGATACAATAATTAATAAATCATTCTTGACAAAACCTACTCCTGATGTAGGCACAAGTAAAATAAGATTTTTTTTGGCTTATAGAATATATATATTTTTTTAAATATATAATTAAAATAATTAAGTTTTACGCCAATGACTTCCACAATTTTTTTTCAATATCAGTACGTTTACCCTAGCTCCTGATGTTTTGTGCGTTCTTAAAATATTATTTATTGACGTATTTTCTACCTTTAAAAAATATCGAAGATCTACTCCCATGATATCCTAAATCTAATCCCCGCCAGATACTGATCTACAGTATTTTCAGTTCAAATTTGAAACAAATCGGTTTGGTCGTTATGAAGTTATCCTGGCGCAAATTTTGTTTAGATACATACACACATACATACACCCCTAAACACACCCCCGTCTGTACAAACATCATGATTTCTTTCTAAAAATATGTTTTCGCATTTTAGGGACACACATTAATTAAAGTGAACAAAACCAGACACTTGAATGAGAGGCATATGTATATATCTTTATAACTGATAGTAACGTTCAAATTAGATTATTATCTCAAAATTCCAGCAGTATATTTATACTGAATTAGACAAATAATACTATAAGTAAACCCTTACATGATAACATACTTTTTAATTCATTCTGTGCCTTTTCTGAAACACTCTACTTTCGTACACAGTCCAAACTAGAACTGAAAACGCCGTATTCTGAAGTTTTCTGTCTACGTTAAATTTAGTCTTTCCTCTAATACACATTATATTCGGCCTCGTCTCATAAATAAAGACATATGTAGTACCTCCGCCTCTGGCCAATACGTCCACAATCTTGAAAGCTAAGCAAAAAAGAATCCCTTCGTACCCTTGCCTAACTCTGCCGATAGTATTCAGTCTTCGTTTTTGTGTTGATACGTTCACGTCGCAAGTGAATCATCAAAATCGATAGTGTAAATTCAGAATTTTTTTTTTGTAGAAAAGCGTAAAAATTATGCCGAAACATAGAAAAAGAAGTCGTAGTCAGTCGGTAGAACGGTCGGGCTTTTATAAATTGTTTAAGGAGTTAAATAATAGGCTTAATAGTCTTGAAGAAAAATGCAAGGTTAAGAAAAGTCGTGGTCGTAAAATACGGGCACCTGTACGTCGTGTTATCAGTGACAGCGAAAGTGAGATAGACCGTTCTCGGTCTCCGTCTCGATCTCGGTCTCGTTCTGTTTGTAGAGAGAGAGAGGTAGACAACTATACGTCTGTGACTTCATCGGATGAGGATAGCAAAGATGATGGTGACACCGTACAGCCTGTGAGAGTTGTTGTTGTTGATTCCGATAGGGAAATAATCAATAATCCTGGTATTATCGCGACGGCGCCTGCGTCTGCTTCAGGGATAAGTGGAACAGCTGATAATGACGGGCACAGGGAAAGTCAAAATAGTAAGTAAAATATATTTCAATTCCAATGTTTTGTGAAAAAGGATAAGTCCTAGAAGGGCGCATTGAGGGAGAAGAGTTGTTGCTACCCCCCCTCCAAAATTTTTTGTTTAGAAGACACCTATTTTTTGGACAACATTTTTTTTATTTTATTTTGTTTGTTGTCTAAAACCTACCTGCCTGTTTGTGATAACAGGTATAGGTACCCTCCAGTCTTTCTGTTAGTGATAACGGAATAAATAATATTTTTTTTGTATTACCTGTTTGTTATAGCAGGACACATATTTTCTGTTGTAATGATAACAGATTCCCTATTATGTGTATATCGTTGTTTTACCTGTTTGTGATAGCAGGATGCATATCCACTTGTGGAAAATGGATTATGTGGCCTTTTCTTTCCCATTACTTGATAATAGTTTTTATTGGTTGTGATATCAATGAATACATTTAAAGAGAATTTAACTACACTGGTTCATTCTCTTGCAGATGAATCCAGAAACAATTTAAATATGGAAATTTTATCCATTTTGGGAGAGGAAGGGGTAGCCAAGAACTCGTATAGAAAACCCATCCATGCAGATATAGCTTTGCGATGGAATAATATTTTAACTGGTGGCCTGGAAGACGAAACCAGAAATTGTCTAATTGAAAAATATTTGCCTCCAGAAAATTGTACCTTAATAAATCCACCTTCAATAAACCCCGAGGTAAAAATTGCTATCTCGGAAAGTATTTTAGGTAGAGACGAAAGGCTAGTGCAGTTACAACAACAGATTGCAGCTAGCTTATCAGCTATCGGTCTGGCCCTTACAAAGATGCTGGAAAAACCAGAAATAGAAGAAAGGAAAGAGCAGATGCAGATATTAAGTGATGCAGGTAGATTATTATCAAATATCCACTATTCGGAGTCACGATCTAGAAGGGACCTTATTGCCCTTAATCTCAACAAGGAGCTAAAGGTTAGTAAACCATGCGGACGCCTGAGACATTTTGTACATAGGTGGCAGAGTTTATTTATAAATAGGACAGTGAGGTCTTATATTAATGGACTGTCAATTCCATTTACCAATAATCCCGTGCAAAAGTTCATTCCCACTGAGAATAAATGGTCTCAAAAAGAAAATTTAATTTTAAAAAAGTTATAAAGGCGCAATATCAGCTGTCAAGAAATGTAAAAAACAATTTATTTCAAAATTTTGTTTCAAAACCTGATGGGACCTATAGATTAATATTAAATTTAAAAAAACTTAACTCCTTTGTGGAAAACAAACATTTTAAAATAGAAGATAATAAGGTAGTTGCCCGGCTAATAAGAAAACATTTTTTTATGTGTCGCATTGATTTAAAAGATGCTTATTATCTGGTCCCAGTACGAGAAGCACATCAAAAAATACCTAAGATTTATATTCCAGGATGTAATTTATGAATACAGGTGTCTACCTTTTGGGCTCAGCTGTGCACCTTACATTTTCACAAAAATTTTAAAACCTGTAGTTAGTATGCTAAGAAAAAGGGGGATCCTTTTAGTAGTTTATCTGGATGATTTTTTGATTTTTGGAAAATCATATAATGAATGTAGCAGAAATACAAATTTAGCAATTAAGACTCTAACATATTTAGGTTTTTTAATTAATCATACAAAATGCAGTCTAATACCTAGCAAAATATGTAAATTTTTGGGTTTTATCTATAACTCTTTTTCAATGGAACTATCATTACCAACTGAAAAGCAAGTTAGAATATCTTGTATTTGCAAAAAATTTTTAAAATTAAAAATATTTAAGATTAGAGACTGCAGAATTTATTGGCATACTGGTTTCAGCATGCCCAGCGATAAAATATGGGTACTTTCATTTAAAATCCCTAGAACGTTGTAAACATATCGCTTTAAAACAGGCTAAGGGTTGCTATGATGTACAGATGAAAATACCAGAGACGTTATTTTTTGACATTAATTGGTTTATAAATAACATAAATACTTCCAATAATATTAGTTTGTCTAAATTTTGCTTAGAGATATTTTCTGATGCATCAAGATCAGGTTGGGGGGCTTTTTGCAACGGAAAGAGAACGTTGGGATATTGGTCAGATAAAGAACAGGTAGAGCACATAAATTATTTAGAGCTTTTGGCATTGTATTTTGGATTAAAGTGTTTTGTTTCAAAATTATCAAACTGCAATATTTTATGTCGTGTTGACAACACTACAGCTGTAGCCTGTATAAATAAGAAAGGGAGTGTTAGATTTAATAAATTAAATGAAATAACAAGAAAAATTTGGATGTTTTGTGAAAGTAGAAATATTTTAATTTTTGCTAGCTACATAAATACAAAGCATAATATAGAAGCCGATAGGGCCTCTCGTCAGGTGCACAAGGAGACGGAATGGTCTTTATCAGATAAAGCCTTTCAAAACATTGTAAATTGTTTTGGACAACCAGATATTGATATATTTGCTAGTAGGTTGAATAGAAAGTGTCCTATGTTTATATCATGGTTGCGAGACCCAGAGGCACATAAAGTAGATGCCTTTACACTGGATTGGAGCAAACTAAATTTTTATGCGTTCCCACCCTTTTGTATGATTTTAAAGGTGCTTCAAAAGATAATTGAAGATCGAGCGGAAGGGATAGTAGTTGTTCCTCTCTGGGTCTCACAACCATGGTATCCTATTTTTAAGTCAATACTAGTTGGTGAACCATTAATCTTTAATCCTAAAAAATTTTTTACTTACCTTTAATAGGTTACCATACCCCCCTTGGCAGAACCTTACCCTGGTGGCGGGAGACTATCAGGAGGGCGCTATTGTTAGGAAAGGTGCCTAGAGATTCTTTAGATATATGTTTAAGCTCAATTACACCCGCAACATTAAAGCAATATAATGCTGCCTTAAAGTTATGGTGGGAGTTTAGTATAGCAAATAATTTAAATCCCTTTAAAGTTGAAGTTCCAACTGTCCTAGAGTTTTAACCACACATTTTAAGAGAGGGGCTTCATATGGAACTCTTAATAATTACAGATCTGCAATTGCACAAATAGCAGGGCCGGACTTGGGGCAAGATTTTAGGTTAAAAAGGTTTTTTAAGGGAGTTTTTGGGAAAAGACCAACCTTGGCTAAATATGAAAATACCTGGGACCCAGGTATTGTTATAAATTATTTAAAAAAACTTTAAAAATAGTGAGATTAGTTTGGAAATGCTTACCCAAAAACTAGTAAGTCTGATGGCATTGGCAACGGGACATTTGCGAATTTTTACAATAGACCTTTGATATCCAACCAAGAGTTTGCCCAAACAATTCTTAGTTTGTAAATTAAAATAATAATTAACATAAATAATAATTTGTTCGTTGGAAAGATGTTTGTTATTTGGTTTGTCTTGTTTTTTACCAAAACCTTTATATTATATGTTATGATATAAATTTTTATGTTTTCCTTGTTGTTGTAAGATTAGTGAGTTATAAACTGTTGTGATAAATTACATATTTATTACATTATTATGCTTACATACTCATAAGAAATATTTTCTTTTTTTTTTAGAGTGTTGATTTGCATATGTTTTGTTTTATGTTCCTTAATGTTGCATATTAACTTAAAAAATAATAAATATATATATTTTTTCTTTTGAAGTAATTAGTTGTTGCAACTTCTTTAAACATCTACATATGTCTTTATTTATGAGACGAGGCCGAATATAATCATAAGATCAAACGAACTTGCCAAGTGATGTTCGATCTTGATTATATGAAGGCCTCGTCGAAATAAATAAAGTCCCAACCCAACCCAATTTTTTATATTAAAAAAAAAAAAAAACCCAAATTGTGTTGCAACAACGACTTTAAACTAGACTGAATACTATCGGCAGAGTTAGGCAAGGGTACGAAGGGATTCTTTTTTGCTTAGCTTTCAAGATTGTGGACGTATTGGCCAGTGGCGGAGGTACTACATATGTCTTTATTTATTTCGACGAGGCCTTCATATAATCAAGATCGAACATCACTTGGTAAGTTCGTTTGATCTTATGATATTACAGTACAAAATTCTGATAAAAATTCTTACAAAGGAGAAAATATTTTCAAATGTCTGGACGTACATATATCAAATTAAAAACTTGGTGTCTTGTTAAAGTGTTTATCAAACAACAAACAAAGAAAAGTATGCTTTATTGTCACAGGAAAATTTTTACAATTGTATGGACAAAGCGAAATTTACCTTTAACAAAAACAATGAAAAACGAAATTACACGACCATACACTCTATTTTGTTATCTTTATACAAGCAAAATAAGTGAAGTTAAACAAAAAGTGTACTGAACTAATATAGTAATGAAAGTGGATTTAAAAAAGAAGAAAATGTATAACTTTAATCTAATATGGAAGAAAAATAATTAATGTTAACGAATTTCAACAAGCAAATAAAAAACATTTTGTTGACATTATTCATTATAAAAATCAGTATCCCAGTAAAAAGGTCTTCTAATGAGGTACGCTTTAGTTTTTTTTTCGGAATAGCGCAAACATACGGATTGTTTTTAAATGTTCTGTGGTACAGCAGCCCCAAAAGGGGAAGCCATAGCTGAGGTGGGATTCGAATAGAGAGAAAGTCTGGCAGAAAACACGTCCATTTTTTTTTTTTTAAACTGATCGAATGGCAAAGCAGGCGGTAAAAAGTTTTTTAGTTAAGGTGTCAATATGCTTAGACCATTTTAGGTTGCTATTTATATTTAAACCCAGGAATTTAACCGACTCTACGTATTCAATATTGCTGTTATGTACCTGAAGTGGTTGTAAAGTTCCCTTATAAGATAACGCCACCGTTTTATCGACGTTAAAACAAAGCATATTGGAATCGGACCAAGCCTTAATTATAACCAAGTCTTTGAAGATACTAGAGTGTAAAGACGTTGTATCAAAATCACTCCATGTTATGCTTGTGTCATCAGCAAAAAGGGAGATTCTTCCATTAATATTTAGGTTGGTGATATCATTAATGTATAACAAGGAAAGAATATGTCCCAACACCGAAGCTTGAGGGACTCCACTTGTAATCAATTTACAATCAGAATCAAACCATTTGCACTTACAAATTGTTGCCTATTCCCGAGATAAGAGTTTAACCAATTTAAAGAAATACCCCGGATTTCTTAAAAATAATAATCAATCAAATCTATCTATCACGGCCCACCTTAAAAAGGGTTATTGTCTTCCAAAAACGATTAAAATCTGGATTTTTTGGTAAAACTCGATTTTATATTTTGTCCCAGGTACCAGTACGCCGTTGAGAAGGCTTAAAGCCGGGCAAACAAGTGTCTTGCACCCTACATTTCAAAAATGTCTCAAAATTCATCCTTAACTCTGATCGGATTGAATTTTATATTAGAGGAAACATAGACGTTTCTTTAATGTATCACTTGATTCGCCTAGGATCAATTGTTCACATGCTATAGGGCCAAACGTAAAACCATAGGGAAATATATAAAAACAACATTGCAATTTTATTTCTAAATATCTCGCCCTGTATAAACCGCAGAGCAAACAAAGAGAACTTCATTTTTCAATCCATCAGAGGAACTTTGGGATCACTTAAAATGCTACGGTCTCTCATTATTCTTTTCGCAAAAAATTAGTGAAATCTGCGACTATTTTACGACTCAAAAAAGTTTTTTTTTAATTTTGACCAAGTCCTTTATAATATCTATCGAGGCTCGTCGGTTTTCAGCTTGTCGGTTTTCAGCTCAGCAAAATGCCTTTAAACTTACCCCATTTTTTATTTTTCTGCGGCGGTAGAAACTTATATGGCTTGTATTTATAAAGTTGTAAAACCGAGTACATTTTATGCCAGGATTTGTTAAAACCATTTGCTGCCTCGGGAATTGATCGCTTAGGATTTTCTAAAACATAAATAAATAGATTAAGACAAACAACAAAAATTTAGATATAAAAGTAGTACTTTCAAAATATAATAAAAAATTTAAATCTTCTTCAATGTTTGTTTCCATGGTTCTAACTTTTCGCTTAAGTGTGTGTCTAGCTGGAAACTCTCTATGATATTCGTTAAGAGCTGTTGATGCATTTTTTCCATTTAAATAAAATAATTCTAATATATCGGAATAACCCATCTTACAACATTTAAGGTAGCAAAAATACTTGTGAACAAAAGTCAAAATGTTATCGTTTCCTTGATCACGTTTGACTTTGTTTCAGCAGAATTTAACTTAGTATTCTTTAATTATTTAAACGCTTATATATCAAAAACTAATATTCGAAATGTATTAAAAGTATGTATATTTGAAATCAGAAAGAAAAGATCTTTAAAAATTCGAGATAATATACATTTAAAAAAATTGTCAAAATTTGACATTTCCAAAAATATTTTCGCAATTATTATAACAAATTCTGATGACTCACAAAAAAACCCAGCAATTTTTCTATTTTCGAAATTTCGGTATATATTCAAATAAACTCCCTAGGTAGATCCCAAAATATACTAGAAAACCCTGTATACATTATACACATACGCGTACGTTATGGCGTAAAGTCCTTATTAACTTACCAATACATGCAAACGGCAGCCAGTCATCTTTTCGGAGAGCTGTAGGTTGCAGGTTCTCGGGTACACCTTTCGAAATTGAAATGGGCGCACTTAATTGACTGTGACTCAATTAGGAAGAAATCTATATTGATATTTAAATGCAGACAAAATAAAGATTTGGAGGGCTTTTCAATAAAACACTATATAAAGTGCAGATTGTCAAATTTTAATGGTCACCTTGTTCTTTTGTTCCTTTTTTTTAAAGAGTTGTTTTATAAAATAATTTTAAAACGTGAAATTTCGTTAATGTTTTACAATTTAAGTGATGTTAAGAAATAAAAATAAATACATTAAATAGCACACAGGGAATCAAAAATTCATGAATTTTCTTTTACCACACTGCCGCAAGGAAAAAGTTATAAAAATATAAAGTATTTCGCCAATGCTGTTTTACAAAAATGAGGTTACTTACTTCCTTTCTGCTACCTTATATAAAATTTATAAATATAAAAATTAAGAATTAATTCCTCGTACTCTTACAGGAAGGAACTCCAAAACCATTGTAGAACTCTTGGTTTATATACCCCAAAAATTACACCATAAACTTGTAACTATTACTGCACTTTAAAAAGAAATTACTTAGGACATACTTTCAGTACTTAAAAAAGATCGGTCCATTAAGGCACTTTTATAAAGGCGGACACATGCTGCATCTCTAAGAAGAGCCAATCGAAAAAAGGCGAGAAAATCAGCTCCAGAAAATTCGAAGAAGTTTGACATTCCTCTCCATCATTCTTCCTCAGTTCAGACTTATGCCAACCTAATGCCATAAGTAGTAGTAGAAGGGAGTAAGAACCCGATAATATTCGGTCCCCGAATAGAGTTGGCGAACTGCCCCTGAGCAGAACCAAAATCGTAAGTGATATACAAAAAGCAAACAAAAGAAAAGCAGCTTGGATAAATGAAAATAAAAAGCTATATAAACTGAAACTCTCTAATAGTTCAAGTGTTCTCAAAGTGTTAAATTGACATGTTACAAGAAATAAGAGAGTAAATATGTTTATCATAATTCATGTGAGTGAAATGGACTGAAAGAAGAAACCAAAAAAAAAACAGAATATTTTATTGCAAATGAAAAAATTGTTATTTTCATTAATACCGAAGGCTAGTATCTTATTAACTAAAACTGATTATATTTTCAAAATATTTCACTTTCAATAGTAACACCCTATTAATAAAGATTCTATTAACTTTCTTATATAAAGTGTATGATATATAAATTTGGAAAAATCCAACTCGTAGAGTTATTCGACAGGATGGTGTTAGAACACTGTGTGAAAAGCAGTAATTATATAATTAGCCAAATTTTGTAATTGTCTCAGTGTTACTATAAACTAAATAATTATACATCAATTTGAACATGTTATAACGTGTCTTCTTTTCATTTAAGTTAAACTTGTATTTTTATTTACGTTAAGGTCGGATGATCGTCAAAAGAGCGAAACAAGTAACAATTTAACATGAACATATTACAATTGACAATATTAAATTTAATTCAATACAGTTAAAACTAAGTTTAATATGGCGACTATAGGCAATTTTTCTGATTTTTACTATGTGAGAGCAGACGGAAGATAAATTCTTCTTTTTAAACCTAAATAAATAAGCCCCGAGGACAAAGTCTCTCTGCCGGGCATAGCTGTGTTAGCTTTGCGTACATTCGTAAGTCCATAGAAAAGCAGACAGAGTGCTGATTTAATCTGGCTAAATCTGGTATTACCCTCGATGCCGCTCGGTGTATACACGTATCAAAAATTTAATTATCTTAATGGACTCCCAACTTTTATCTTGCACACTGTGCAGTTTTGATACTATCTCCAGGATAATATGAAACCTCCATATTTTAAAATTAGGATCCCGGGGCCCGAACGCTCTGTTTATGTTGCCTGCTGCTGATGTGACAGAATTCAGTTAAAATAATGCATAAAAAATTCCGGAAATCTCGCTAAAATGGCAATTTTTGTGGCGTTTTGACTAACGCGTTTTGCATGAGCGTTTATTTTCACATTTTAAATAAAAATAGGTTTATACTAGTTCAAATAAACATATTCAGCTCAGTCAGCATGTTCCTCAATTTAGGCCAATCCTTTAAATAGTAGGTATGCAAAAACTAAAATTACTAAAACAGTTTGTGAAGCAACATGTAATCTAAGGTTATGGCTCCAAGAGGTTGCACTATCCCTTATAGGGTTCAAATAATATCTAAATGTAAATTTCAACTTGTTTTTTGATGATTTTTTTTTGTTTGTCTAGTCTTTTGTATGATTCTTTTTACTGATTTTAATAAAAAATATAAAGTCAAACTAAATTTTAGCTGTGGAAGTGATTGTCCGTAAAGACACGATGAGGTAACAATTTCTTTAATAATCCTACTCTAGAAAATCTATAGGTTAAAAACTAGGGGCGAAATCATTACTGTCGGATAATTTCTGAGACAAGAAGTGCTTTTAGAACAAACGCAAGTGGTAAACTTATGTTTATAGATACTTGTTTTTGTCGCTTTTCAAAAATAATAATTAAAACTTCTACAAAACCCTGTTGCCACCCTTAAGTTCAGCTAATGAAAAAGTCTCTCCATCCAGAGGTCCTCTGATAAGGATATTTTCGCAACAGGTGAAATAGCTATTTACAAGTGTTAGGCATAATAGTTTTTCTACAGACGTGCGGAAATTGGATGGTTAGCCTTTTTGGTGCTGTCAATAATGTTGACACTTTCTGTTCTCAACTTGTTATATTGATGCTGATTCACTGGTCTATGTATGTGACTTTGGGTTTTTCTGGAAGCAAATCCAAATCTTCTTTTTTGCTGCGTTCATAATATATTCTGGAACCCCGCCTTGCATGGCCAGATTATCAAATTCACTTAAATTCATTGTAAGAATCCAAAATTAAAATTATAAAAGCAATTATTGACAAATAAATATGTCGAATTGTCAGTTTGTTGACTTTAAGTAACGTCCTTAGCAACCTGGAAACCTGGTAGCTAACCAAAACGTAATGCATTAAGCCTGCTACACACTCTGAAATATGTATCAAAGACGGTTAATTAATAAATTAATAAATAATAAATTAATTTTGAAATATTATATGCGGAAAAATTTTGCCACACTAGTGGAAAAAATTTTTTCCGCACTAATGCGAGAAAACCAATTTTACGCATGGATATCGCTGAGGAAAATTGATTTTTTCGCACGGCTATAGAAAAAAATTGCTTATGTATAGCTTACAACTACACACCAACACTTTTACTTTTATTTTCTATAAGGCAAAGGAGACGTATATTTATCGCAATCTTGAAATTACGTTGACAGCTGTAAATTAATCAACTACTTGAACTGCAGCTGTTGCCACTAAAAGTCCGCAGTACATCTTCTTTTCTCTGTAAATCAGAATGAATTCAATAGAGAGCATTCGATCAAGTCTACCATGACGCATTTCTAAGAAATAGGAACAGAGATCCTTGTCCAGTGTAACACCCGCAAGTCACAGTCACGTTAATTATCTCACAAATTATACTCAACCGAGAGATTCTTTTAACTTAATTGAAATCATTTTTTAACAGGATCTTCACTGGCACGGTCCCAACGCATTAATTCCAACGGCAGCCACTAAAAATCTAGATTTCTTTTTCAAGCTCGAATATTCTTTTCTTATGCTAACAAGGTGTTGTATGAGATTCAATATTAGTCTTATCTTGCCGTGGGTTATGTTGGTGTTTGTGCTGGTAAAATTCGTTGAATATTTCTTGTATTACAGCTTGATGCGATAATATATCTCGACTGTTTCTCAGCGCTTCCACCACGTGCCTGGTATGCGAAAAGGGTATACTTTGTACGTCGTCACTATCAGCTGAACTAAGCTATGAAGGGGATTGTTGCCTCTTTTAAAGTCTAATTAGTATACATGCAAGATGTAGAAAAATGTATGTACAAAAACACAGTTTATTAAATTTATGAATCGACACTATAGTTACCTCAGCGATTTATAGCAAACCTTGAACCTAAAAGTTATAGCTAAATCTGCCAACCAAACAATCTCGTTTGCTCTCTAGGGCAAGTGAAGTTTACTGTCTCTGTGGATTCTTTTATTTACCTCCGTTGTACTCCTACTATCAATCTCTCTCTCGGATATAGTCGTACCACCAAGATCAGCTTGAACAATGCTGGCATATTTATTGTCAACTCACAGTAAATACGCTGGCTAGGCCAATAAAAGATTAACCCTGTTCACACACATTTGTGTGTGAGGCTTATGGTTCTTTTTATTTATTGCACGACATTTAATTTATTTATATTACATAAACTTAGTATGAAATTTAAAAAAAAGTTGAATTCGACAAATAAATATTGTTTTTTTCTTGCTTGGTTAGTAATTCATTCGATACTAAAAGCTATTTACTCTGAGATTAATTTATGGTACTTAAACGATGGAACAACCGCTGGAAATATTTCTACAGTTTTAGACGACTTTAAAAAACTAATCCATTTAAGTTAGGATATTGGGTCAAAAATAAAATGATGCGAAATTTCAGTAATTTCTGATAAAACCGATGCTTCATGAATACACCAACCTATATTCTAGATTATGTTTCAGTTTTAAAAAATACTCATCAAAATATAACGAACTGCAGTTTTGATATTAATTCTTTTAAGCAAAGTAAAATTTCTGTCAAACTTGGTGGTCTTAGTATTCGAGATTCATCTACATTTGAGCAATTTTAAGTTCGGTTAACGATGTAAAAAATTTGCTTAAAATGATTTTATCTAAAAATATTTTAAGTTGTTCTAAAGTTGACTCAAAGTTTGCTTTACATTCTTGTCTTTCATTTTACAATCTAGAAAAGATTCCGTATGAACTACCATATAGACAGAATAATTTTAATTTAGTATATAGAATTGTCAGGATATCTAAGAGAGGACATGTCTTTTAAATCTTCAAAGCCCTAGAAGTAATGCCTGGTTAAACGCCCTACCTTCTGAATTTTTGGGGAATATTTTGAATGATTCGTCTCTTAGTATTTTTATTGTTTTAAAATCTGATTTGCCTATATGTGAACAACATATCTGCACTTTTGTCGGAACAGTACATATCTATGGCATACATGGGCTTAGTTACCTGATCATTGACATAATCAAGAGGTCTCTGATAACTGCTAAATTTACCATTGGTGGTATGACATTGGTTTCCTGTTAGGGAACCCTACGTGCAGACATACTCTTGCTTTTATATCAGACAAACAGCTGAAAGAGCAAGTGATGCTGCACATAGTGGAGAATTACAAAAGCATCACCAATATGAAGAGCTGGAAGACCGTTTTGAATTTGTATTTTTGGCAGTTAAAAGGTTTGATTTAAGGTAATGAGGCAAAATAGCTTCTTAAGGAAATAAGCACAAAAATTCATGCAAGCAAGCAACAAGCTTCATTACCTAATTGATCAGCCCCGCATTTCGAAGAAGAAATGTGGCTCCTGTGTCAGGGACTATCGACATTGAAACAAGTTTGGATGAAATTTTTTTATATTTGGTTTTCTAAATCTAATTTTATTTTTAGTACGTATTACTCAATAAAGACTTGGTTTACATAAACAAAAAACATTTAAATATGCAACTTAACTTCTATTCCTAAAAATTCTTTAAAACCGTGTGAGAAATTATAAATTAAACGTGAAAGCAAACTCCAGTTCATTAAGTTCTGAAACTAGAAAGTGTCCCCAATAACAAGACCGTGTACGAAAAATAACGAAAACGGAGATCAAAATAATGTATTTTTCGCGCGTTTTTCCTGCCAGTTTCCCTGTCTCCTAGTATGGTGTACGGGAGATGATAAATAGACTTGCATTTACTAGGGAAAATTGCAGTTTTTTTAGGACTTGTTCATTTGCAGCTACGTTTAGATTAAGCGGTTTATTACAGCTTGAAATAAAGTAGCAGCGTAGAATCTAATTTCAAAAGCTTCTGTCTGGGATGGCGGCTTTTCGTGATTACGTTATCCCGTATGTGGTAGGTGTAACGCATTTAATTTATTTTGTGACCCAATTAAAAGGAAAACAAGAGCTTTGGGAAATCAAATTAATTTGTGAGATGCATATATTTTTTTCTCACCTACGTATCTCATCTCACAACTTTTAAAATGCAACGTTTTGGGGCAATGTTGTCACGTATTTACCCCGGTGACACTGAAAGGCCTATACAATTTGCATCACGACCACTAACATATACACAACAAAGATACTCGCAACCATTTTTACAGATTTTTAATCCTCAAAAATCAATACCACTTTTAACAGCTACAAAAGTACAACACTATACAGAGTTTATTTATCAACTTTTCAATACAACAATAATTAATAAAAATGTATTCAATACCTGTAGTTTCAGTCCAGATATAGTTTTGTTTAAATGTTGAAATAAATATACATTTAACTAAGTGAGAAACTCCTTTCCCAGATCTGTCTAATGTGTGATACAATAACATCGTTCTGTTGGACTTACATTGCTTGTCAAGCGTAAACTAAATTCATGTGCTGTGATGCGTGAAGTTT
Organism: Kuschelorhynchus macadamiae; assembly: GCA_030620095.1. Lineage (NCBI taxonomy): Eukaryota > Metazoa > Arthropoda > Insecta > Coleoptera > Curculionidae > Kuschelorhynchus > Kuschelorhynchus macadamiae. The sequence goes on from JAUTXW010003896.1 coordinate 45,998, forward strand.
TCACCTTCTTGATTACCTGAACCGAAAAGCTAAAGACAGTCGTTTTGTGCAAGAGACGACCTACACATGTTTGGAATATCTAGACCAAGCTAAGAAAATTTCTGGATTCTTTTCAGTAAAGCCGTGTTTAAGGACGTTTTCAATAGTGCTGTTTTCTGTATAAAGTTTTTTACTCCGATCACTCTATTCAACGTTGATTTGACCCGACCCGTCACGCTCTGATAAGTTTGAGGTATCTTACTTTCTATATGATAAAAATACTGCTTATATCTCGTATGCAGAGTAGAGTGTCTAGCCCCTCTAATGTACGATTCATCACACTAACACCGGATAAAATAATTTAATATAGTGTAAAAATTACCTTACAAGTATTTTGCCAAACAAAGAGGCATCATCAGATCTAATAGTAACCTATTTAGTAAACTGAGAAATAAAAAGCCTACCTTAAAACAACTAGGACATCTAAAATTATACAAAACTGACACGTGCAAATACATAAATAGACAAACGCTAAAGCGAGGTTAGGGCTTCCAACAACAAGCAAAAATATTTAAAATATTATTGATAAAAAACTTTGTCTATGGCCAGGATTGAACTCGATCTTCTCGTTGCAACTACCTTGAATAAAGTTTATCTGCGATCGTGAGATAAGAAGTCATTACCGCACTGATTTTAGTTAGGTAATATTAGATATTACCGCACTAGTGCGGTAATGGTATGTACTAATATTAATACTACTAATATCAAATATAGCATTACAAACTATTTATTGTAAATATAAATTACACAACTATTGCAGTTATTTAAATTAATACCAGATGTACTTGATGAAGTTGACTTAACTTGAGATGAACTTCCATTAAATATGTTCAGCTTTTGTACACAATTTCCGGGTATACTAAAAGCAGTCTTCTTTTTGTTTTCTTCGAAAGCCTCAATGTATCCTTCTGCAACTATGTTTGACCGCCATATCCCGTGCCTCTTTACGGTCAAAATATCCACTCCGATGTTGGCTAAGAGTGATGTAGAAGACCTTCGAAAGAAGTAGCCGGTATATTGTTCTAGATTGGATAATTTTAAACACAAAGCAATAGTCATAGGCATACCTCGAAAAGTGTTTATTCCCACTGTCTGTTTTGTACATTTACCGTTCTTACAGAACACGAAAAAACGACCATAATCAACGTGTTCAGATTGTAACCTGATGTAATTTCGGACAATTTTCACCATATCTAAACTTTGAATGTCTCCTGCTCTCTCGAGCTGTTTTAGTCTTCGTGAATGGTATTACAAATCGAAAACATGCACCTTCATCTTTTACATTTCCCAAGAGTAAGTTTGTCAGCTCTTCTCTTCTACATGCTCTTGATAGTCAACAATAAGTGCTACTTTAGCCATAAAAAACTTGTCATCATCAGCTTCCTTCAGAAAAACACCAATATCGTTTTTTCATAATATATTCGAATGAATATGAAGGTATATACCGTTCCGAATTTCTTTTCAAGCGGGTATTTATTTATAACCACATTGTTTCTAGAAGAAATCACACTCCGCAACATTGTATAGTATCAAAATATAAGAGTTCTAACCACACTACCCATAACTTGTTACGTTCTGGACGCGAGTTTCGCTAACGAAGTTAGCATCACAGCAGATGATATAAACTAAAGTAACTTATCCTAACCGCGACTAATTATAGGTAAATGTGGTCACACTTGGTTGCACCTGACTGCACCGTTGTCAAGTAAACAATAGAGATGACTATAGGGGAATAGGCCCTCTGTTTTTATTTAGTGCTTTCTTACCACATTTAACTATCTGTATACTCTCAAATGCATCTAATAATCTATTATTAGATACATTTTAATCAACTTAAAATTATTTATTCTTATTTGGTGATTGTTTTCCAAAGCATGTTGGGCAACGCTTGACTTTTCTGTTCTTCCGTATCTTAAATGTGCCATGTGTTCTTTAAAACCAATGTTTATGGAACATTTAGTTTGCCCAATATATTTTAGATCGCAGTCATTACAGCTAATTTCATAGATGCCACTCCTCTCCTTCAAGTCGACTTTGTCTTTAGGGTTTCCAAGGAGATTTTTCAAACTGTTCTCCATTTTGTAGGCTACTCTAAAACCCACGTTTTTAAATACTTTTTACAGACCTCTCGTATATCTGGGAGCTTATTGGATTACTATGAACTTATTGGGAGCCTCAGGTGCTTGAAGAGAAGTGGCATCCTTTAACATTTTCTTATGCTTATGTCCATTTACTAATTTATGTACAAAATTATCATTATATCCATTACTTTTAGCTATATTTTTAATGCGATTCATTTCATTGTTAAAACGTTTATTACTTAATGGAAAATTGACTGACCTGTGAGTTAAGAAATAAACTGCTGCCATTTTGTGTTGACGGCAATGAAATGAGTCCAATGTTATATACCTATCAGTATTAGTAAATTTCCTATAAATATCAAATTTTAATTTATCCTTATATCTAATAACCAAAGTGTCGAGAAAAGGTAATTGCCCATTGTTCTTTTCGTACGTAAAATTATTGGAAGAATATTTATTGCTTAATGTTTCGAAGAAAGTGTCCAAATTTTCCGTTTTAATATCAAAAATAGCAAATATATCGTCTACGTATCTATACCACACCCTTGGGAAATACTTAAGTTCTTTTTTGAACTAGGTTTCTAATCTATCACTATTTTAAGGTACTCTGTTATTATAAAAGTCGAGAACACTGTAGAAAACCTTTCTTCTCAGTCCTTTAATAATAGAGAAATCGCCCTTTTGAATAAAGGTTTGAATTTTGCAGAGCCTCCAGTAAAAAATAGTTTACCAACTATTATAACGAATATCGAAAGTTTCATTCAATACGTGCCAGAGTCAACTAAGGGATTCATTAGAGAGGCTTGCAGAAATTAAATTTCAAAAAACTTTGTTAACAACAAGTCAAAATATGTTTCTCATAGAAATACTGAAGTTATCAAGGAACTGAAGAAAAAATAATGTTTTTATTTAAAAGGTGACAAAGGAAATAAAGTTGTTAAATTAGACAAACCAGATTATTTTGAAAGAGTAGGCAATTTGATTCAAGATGGTCATTACGATTTGATTGAGAAAAACCTGTTATCAAAAATGATGACAGAAGTAAAAAGTACCTTAAAACAGTGTAAAAACCTTGTGCCCGATAAACTTAAATTCAAACTAACATATAGTAACCCACAGTTATCTAAACTGTATTGCCTTCCATAAACCTGGGAAGTCCATGAGACCTATTGTTTCAGCTGTTGGATCACAAACGTATGATATTTCAAAATGGTTAGTAAAATAATTCAGCAAATTAAGTATCTCGTCCGATAACTTTGAGGTTACTAACTCGTTAGGATTCTTAGATAAAATTAAGAATGTTCACTTAAAAGAAAGTGAAATTTTAATATCTAATATCGTAAGCTCATTATTTCCTAGTGTACCCATACCACTAGCTTTAGAGTACCTACAGGGACTACTGGAAATCAATAATTAATAATATCTGAAGAAGGAAATTATTGATGAATATTTGCTTCTCACAAAACTATGTATGAATCAAAATTTTTTTCAGTTCAACAATAAATATTATAAACAACTAAAATAATTGGGCAAACTAACCGCTCCATAAACATTCGTTTTAAAGAACACATGGCACTGTTAAGATTCGGAAGAACAGAAAAGTCAAGCGTTGCCCAACATGCTTTGGAAAACAATCACCAAATAGGAATAAATAATCTTAAGTTGATTAAAATGTATCTAATAATAGATTATTGGATGCATATGAGAGTATAGAAATAGTTACATGTAGTAAGAAAGCACTAAATAAAAACAGAGGGCCTATTCCCTATAGTCCCCTCTATTATCTATAAATAGTCTCGATTAGCATGAGTTACTTTAGTTTATATCATCTGCTGATGATGCTAACTTGGTTAGCGAAACGCGCGTACAAACGTAACAAGTTGTGGTGTAGTGTGGTTAGAACTCTTAATTGAATAGTATGCCCAAAGACAGGATGGTTTTTGAATTTTAGATAGATCATTAAAATATCCTAACAATGCCTTCTCACTGGAGATAGTTTTTATGTTTTTATCATCTCACACCAACTGATATTTTGCCGATAGTTCCAGTGTTATGTATTAACCTTAATTGAACTTTGTATGCCCAAATGACAGACTTGGTTGCTATGGTTTAAGTACAGGTAACAGAGGTAAGGTTGTTTTTAAATATTTAATAGGTAACCTTTTCACGAAAATGTAAATTATGTTATAACTCGGATAAGATCTTAAACTATCGCAGATAAAATTTTATTAACATACGCGTGTGGAAATTGCACGAGTGAGTAGTATAGTTTTAAAATATTAACAAAGTTCAAAATTTTAACTTCATTGATGACACCGGTGTGATTTTCAACTCCTTAAGAAATAAAAAAGATTCTCACTTTAAATGTGCGCTTATATTATTTGAAGTTTGACAGGAGGGAAAAGGAAAATTATCCACGAAACTCCCCTCCTACCTTAGAACCGCTCTTGAAAAAACTAGGCGCCATGAAAATGCAGTGGTTCCTTAATTAAAAACTCACGTAGCCAGCCGGAGAAATCCGATCTTCAGTTGTTATGTCAATATCTAGAAATTTCTTTTTATTTCGGAAGCGAACGTTACCTATGTAAATGTTAAATTATTTAGCATTATTAAAAAAATAAAACTAATTATCCCGACGTTTCTAAATAATGCACTCTTAGTAAATTTTGTCTCATCAACATATACTTGAAAAAATGGGAATATTTAGAGATTAACAACTAACCTAATTTTCTCTAGACCTGTATCCGAGCTGCTGCAGCAGCACGAAAGTCTGTTAAAAGGCAAAAAAGGACAGCTTTCGTGGCGTATTTTTATTTACGGACTCTCCGGCACAAAAATCGCATAATAACGACGAGGAAACGACGCGACGCGTACGATGCCGGTGAAATATTTTTATGAACCTGTCGCCCAGACTGTTCGTTTTTAAAATTTTAAATGTGCCCCATGAATATTTGACGAAAATTATGGGCTTCGCGAGTGTGAGTGGCGTTAAGGGACTCGGGCGCTTCCCTGGAATAACGTCGTGACGTTGTTTCGATGAAATTTCTTTTGGCGGATACAGTTTTGTTGGAATAATATTTTGATGTAAGCTGCATTTTATCTACTATTTACTATGTTTCCAAGTGACATTTTTACTTCTCTCTCTAAAAGGGAAGTATTGTAATCTTAAAAAAATCACCCTCCGGGGTTTTTTCGGATCTATTTTCTCAATTCCGCATAGTTAAAAAACTAATTATCCGATTGTCATATGGGGATGATCTGGTAACATTTAGGTAAGAATCCAACGTGGCGAAACAAAATGGCGGCCTAGTGAAATGTTAAAAAATATTTCTGAAAACTGCTTATTCAATTTGTCTCAAATTTTGCACAAAAATCAAGTATTACGTAGGAAACAACTGATACAATTTTGGTACGAATCCAAGATGGCGGAACAAAATGGCGGCTTAATAAAATTATTCAAAACTCAGTTTTGTTTGTTGTGATCGTAAAAATAAAATGTTTGTGATCGTAAAATTAAAGGTTGACGTTGTTGAGATGAAATTTATTTTGGATGGCGGAACAAAATGGCGGCTTAACAAAATTATTAAAAATTCACAGCCTGAAAAGCTATTTAATAGATTGATTTAGAATTGTGAGTCATAACTAATTGCAGATAGAGATGAAATAGTAAAATTGCTGTACTAATTCAAGATTCAAAAGGTTTAACAAATCTTTAGGGTTCCTAGATGCCAAAAGTATGTTTTATCAATTTCGTTTGTCTGTCTGTCTGTCGATCTATCTGACTGTCTGTCTGTCAGTTCGAGGCAATGTAGGAATCATTTGTTTATTCTAGATGTCATGCATTTGTCTTTGAATGAACCCTTTATTAGCTTTGCTAGATTTGCCGATGTCGGGCCGTTGCTTCCTTGGTTTTGGTACCGATACTTACCGCCGATAAAGGAAATTTAGTTAAAAAAGCTCGTTTCGTCCGAACTATTATTTTGATTATACCCTTTTCTTTTTAAAGAGATAAATAAACGTTTTTTTACAATTTTCTAGGCGGCCTCTAGGAATAAATATTTTTTTTTTAAATACTTTCTGGATGCTCTGGGGATAACCTGGTAGAATTTTAGTAAAAATTCAATATGCCGTAAAAAGATAGTGACCTAGTGAAAGGTTATAAATTATTATTAATAATAAAATAAAATGTTAAAATCATCTTGAAAAAATCACTGACTTAAGTTTTGCAGAAATATTAAAAGTGATATAGAGATAAACTAATACGAGTTCAAACATGGCGTAACAATATATATATATATATATATATATATATATATATATATATATGTTCGCAAATATTTTTCTTGAACTTTTATTTATTTATAACCACATTGTTTCTAGAAGAAATCACACTCCGCAACATTGAATAGTATCAAAATATAAGAGTTCTAACCACACTACCCATAACTTGTTAGACGCGAGTTTCGCTAACGAAGTTAGCATCACAGCAGATGATATAAACTAAAGTAACTTATCCTAACCGCGACTAATTATAGGTAAATGTGGTCACACTTGGTTGCACCTGACTGCACCAAGTAAACAATAGAGATGACTATAGGGGAATAGGCCTTCTGTTTTTATTTAGTGCTTTCTTACCACATTTAACTATCTGTATACTCTCAAATGCATCTAATAATCTATTATTAGATACATTTTAATCAACTTAAGATTATTTATTCTTATTTGGTGATTGTTTTCCAAAGCATGTTGGGCAACGCTTGACTTTTCTGTTCTTCCGTATCTTAAATGTGCCATGTGTTCTTTAAAACCAATGTTTATGGAACATTTAGTTTGCAAAATATATTATAGATCGCAGTCATTACAGCTAATTTCGTAGATGTCACTCCTCTCCTTCAAGTCGACTTTGTCTTTAGGGTTTCCAAGGAGATTTTTCAAACTGTTCTCCATTTTGTAGGCTACTCTAAAACCCACGTTTTTAAATACTTTTTACAGACCTCTCGTATATCTGGGAGCTTATTGGATTACTATGAACTTATTGGGAGCCTCAGGTGCTTGAAGAGAAGTGGCATCCTTTAACATTTTCTTATGCTTATGTCCATTTACTAATTTATGTACAAAATTATCATTATATCCATTACTTTTAGCTATATTTTTAATCCGATTCATTTCATTGTTAAAACGTTTATTACTTAATGGAAAATTGACTGACCTGTGAGTTAAGAAATAAACTGCTGCCATTTTGTGTTGACGGCAATGAAATGAGTCCAATGTTATATACCTATCAGTATTAGTAAATTTCCTATAAATATCAAATTTTAATTTATCCTTATTTCTAATAACCAAAGTGTCGAGAAAAGGTAATTGCCCATTGTTCTTTTCGTACGTAAAATTATTGGAAGAATATTTATTGCTTAATGTTTCGAAGAAAGTGTCCAAATTTTCCGTTTTAATATCAAAAATAGCAAATATATCGTCTACGTATCTATACCACACCCTTGGGAAATACTTAAGTTCTTTTTTGAACTAGGTTTCTAATCTATCACTATTTTAAGGTACTCTGTTATTATAAAAGTCGAGAACACTGTAGAAAACCTTTCTTCTCAGTCCTTTAATAATAGAGAAATCGCCCTTTTGAATAAAGGTTTGAATTTTGCAGAGCCTCCAGTAAAAAATAGTTTACCAACTATTATAACGAATATCGAAAGTTTCATTCAATACGTGCCAGAGTCAACTAAGGGATTCATTAGAGAGGCTTCGTAGAAATTAAATTTCAAAAAACTTTGTTAACAACAAGTCAAAATATGTTTCTCATAGAAATACTGAAGTTATCAAGGAACTGAAGAAAAAATAATGTTTTTATTTAAAAGGTGACAAAGGAAATAAAGTTGTTAAATTAGACAAACCAGATTATTTTGAAAGAGTAGGCAATTTGATTCAAGATGGTCATTACGATTTGATTGAGAAAAACCTGTTATCAAAAATGATGACAGAAGTAAAAAGTACCTTAAAACAGTGTAAAAACCTTGTGGATAAACTTAAATTCAAACTAACATATAGTAACCCACAGTTATCTAAACTGTATTGCCTTCCATAAACCTGGGAAGTCCATGAGACCTATTGTTTCAGCTGTTGGATCACAAACGTATGATATTTCAAAATGGTTAGTAAAATAATTCAGCAAATTAAGTATCTCGTACGATAACTTTGAGGTTACTAACTCGTTAGGATTCTTAGATAAAATTAAGAATGTTCATTTAAAAGAAAGTGAAATTTTAATATCTAATATCGTAAGCTCATTATTTCCTAGTGTACCCATACCACTAGCTTTAGAGTACCTACAGGGACTACTGGAAATCAATAATTAATAATATCTGAAGAAGGAAATTATTGATGAATATTTGCTTCTCACAAAACTATGTATGAATCAAAATTTTTTTCAGTTCAACAATAAATATTATAAACAACTAAAATAATTGGGCAAACTAACCGCTCCATAAACATTCGTTTTAAAGAACACATGGCACTGTTAAGATTCGGAAGAACAGAAAAGTCAAGCGTTGCCCAACATGCTTTGGAAAACAATCACCAAATAGGAATAAATAATCTTAAGTTGATTAAAATGTATCTAATAATAGATTATTGGATGCATATGAGAGTATAGAAATAGTTACATGTAGTAAGAAAGCACTAAATAAAAACAGAGGGCCTATTCCCTATAGTCCCCTCTATTACCTATAAATAGTCTGATTAGCATGAGTTACTTTAGTTTATATCATCTGCTGATGATGCTAACTTGGTTAGCGAAACGCGCGTACAAACGTAACAAGTTGTGGTGTAGTGTGGTTAGAACTCTTGTATTTTGATCTATCTTCCACCGCAGGTTCCAGTGTTAGGACTTAATTGAATAGTATGCCCAAAGACAGAATGGTTTTTGAATTTTAGATAGATCATTAAAATATCCTAACAATGCCTTCTCACTGGAGATAGTTTTTATGTTTTTATCATCTCACTGACCAACTGATATTTTGCCGATAGCCACTTTTTCGATGTCGAATGGAAGATCTGAATCGCTCATGTTGAAAATGTATTAACCTTGTTCCGAACTTTGTGACAAATTACAGATCGCTTGACAGCATTATCTTCCAATGTTTTCTAATAAAAACTTAGTTACTTGGTTGCTATGGTATAGTAAGTACAGGTAACAGAGGTAAGGTTGTTTTTAAATATTTAATAGGTAACCTTTTCACGAAAATGTAAATTATGTTATAACTCGGATAAGATCTTAAACTATCGCAGATAAAATTTTATTAACATACGCGTGTGGAAATTGCACGAGTGAGTAGTACTTGCATCGTAAATATCTAATAAAATATTAACAAAGTTCAAAATTTTAACTTCATTGATGACACCGGTGTGATTTTCAACTCCTTAAGAAATAAAAAAGATTCTCACTTTAAATGTGCGCTTATATTATTTGAAGTTTGACAGGAGGGAAAAGGAAAATTATCCACGAAACTCCCCTCCTCCCTTAGAACCGCTCTTGAAAAAACTAGGCGCCATGAAAATGCAGTGGTTCCTTAATTAAAAACTCACGTAGCCAGCCGGAGAAATCCGATCTTCATTTGTTATGTCAATATCTAGAAATTTCTTTTTATTTCAAAACGTTACCTATGTAAATTTGCATTATTAAAAAAATAAAACTAATTATGACGTTTCTAAATAATGCACTCTTAGTAAAAATAAAATGTTTGAAAAAATGAATATTTAGAGATTAACAACTTAATTTTCTCAGATGTTCCGAGCTGCTAAGTCTTACGGACTCTCCGGCACAAAAATCGCATAATTAACATATCTTCACGTTTTAGCGTTTCTAGATGCCAAAAAGTATGTTTTATCAATTTCGTTGGGTTGTCTGTCTGTCTGTCGATCTACCTGTCTATCTGTCAGTCAGTTCGCGGCATAGCTCTAAAAATACTTACTAGAATGATTTCAAATTTTACTCAAAAATTAAGGGTCATATTGGGATGCCGCACAGTGTTTTATAGAATACGGGATGTGGGACAAAAATCGAAAATCTTCCTAAATGTAAACAAAAGATAAAAATAACCTACTAGTTATACTAAATACTAAACTACTACTAAATACAATATATCAATACAAATAATTGAAAAATATATTTATATATACAGGGTATGCACTGTTATAAGTCTAAAATAAGTATATAAAATTATAAATTAGGAGAAGGGGGAACTAAAGAACACTAAAACATCTAATTCACGACGTTTCGTGGATTTATTCTCGTTTCTTCAAGTGTTGATAAACCGAGTTCAACTTTTTGGCCTGTATAACCCTTGCTATCTTAAGCACTTGAAGAAGCAAGAATAAATCAGTGAAACATAATGAATTAGATATTTTAGTATTTCACTAACCCCCCCCCCCCAGTACTAAATCTACAAACCTGTTCGAACATAACTGCTGTTTTAAATTTAAACAAAACACCTTTTGAAATAGTTTTTTTTATTTAATAATAATTTATATTATTAATATTAGTATTTACAACGTATAGATAAAAAAAGATTGCAATACTGTATTAAATCTTCGAAACGTTTATTATTTAAAATTTCTACTAATTTCATTATGCAGTATGTCTAACTAAAATCTGGACTCCTCCCCTTAACTTTCGATGGATCGGTATAATTTTATGAAAATTTGAGAGTCTTAGTATAGCAACATAAACCAACAACAATTTTAAGCGAGAAATGACATATAAAAATGTCAAACTGACAGCTTGGCACCATTTTGAGAAAACAAGATTAAATTGTAAGGGATCGAGTGATATCTTATTTGTTGCTTGTTCGCTGTTATTATATCCTTCCAGTTTGAAGTCGCTTTCCCAAATAAAATGGCTCCATGGATTTCTAAAATTTTGACATGGCGCCATTTTACTTAAGTGACATCGACTTCAAACTTGCAGACTATAATAAAGGTAAAAAGATCTTTCAAATAAGGTATCACTCGATCCCCCTTTCTAACCAAATGATTCGAAAGTTAACGGGCTCTCCTGACTTTAGACACGCACTGTATGTACCAATTCGTTATTTTCTATGTATGTACCTTATTCGTTATTTGCTTCATCACTTTCTAATAGCATTGAAAGGTCACAATAGCTTAAGATAAAGATCACATAGCTTAAAGATATAGATCTCCAAAAACCCTTTTGGACCTACCTTAAGATTTTTCAAGATTATTAGTAACAACTACAAGTTGTTTTAATTGCAATTTATTCATTAAGTTCTGTGGTAAGCTACTTGTATCGTTTAGTCAAGCAGCATGTCGTTTCTCGAAACGCGAACGAGTTCTATTACAGCCCTTGTGGTATTTAAATTAACCCATATTGGTATTTAAATTAAAACAAAAATATATGCTAATACTTTTCATGTATTTTTCTACCTCCTCGTTATTCTTGATATAATCTTGGCTATATTTAAAAATTCTTTTATTTTGCATTTTTTTTTAAGTTGCATTTCCCCAAAAAAATTATTTAAATTTTAAGGGCAGTTTGGGGCAGATTCTCATTGCAAAATTAGAGAGCATATATTACAAAGCTTTAAACAAGGCAAAATTCACCGAGGTGTTTTTGAAGGTATTTTGGAAAAATCTTGATTAGTTTAGAGTTGTTTATTTTTCATTTAATAACATAACAATAATTAACTGTATTCATAAAAACCTTACGAAAGTATTTTTTCCTTAAAACATTATAATAATAAAATGTATACCTTTGTTAATTTTATCCATAATTTGGACAATTAAATTGAGTACCTTTTTTACAATAAATCAACAGGTTAACACAAGCAAATACGACAATCGCCAAACAGCAGATGATGCAAAGATAATTGTAATATTTTGTCAGCCTACTACGACAAACCTAGCGGGTTGCTACGGCAAATTTTAATCTTTTCGATATATTTGGACTTATTTTTCTCTAGATACATTAAAATTTGGGTGGAAACCGATGATAAATTTTTCGACTTTTGTCCATTGCATGAAACACTGTGTGCCGTTAAAAGAAGGCGGCCTAGTGAAAGATTAAAAATTATTATTAAAAAAGCTAATTATCCAATTTACCACAAATTTGTGCCCTATGAATATGTGACGAAAATTGTGGGCTTCGCTAGTGTGAGTGGCGTTAAGGGAGTCGGGCGCGATGAAATTTATTTTGGCGGACACAGTTTTGTTGGAATAATATTTTGACGTACATTGCCTATATAATACGTTTTTTTTTTTTTTCAAAAACTTTTACTATTTTTGTTTAACATCACGTGGTATTCCAAGTGACATTTTCCTCACTTCCCTTTTAAAGGGTATTGCAATCCTGAAAAAAGAGAAGATCTTTACGTTTCAGGGTCCCTAGATGCCGAAAAACATGTTTTTTCAATTCCGTCGTTCTGACCTGGTAACATTTTGGTAAAAATCCAATATGGCGAAACAAAATGGCGGCCTTAGTGAAATGTTAAAAAAATAATACTGAAAACTGCCTACTCAATTTTTTTATAGGAAACAACTGATACATTTTTGGCACGAATCCAAGATGGCGGAACAAAATGGCGGCTTAACAAAATTATTAAAAATTCACAGCCTGAAAAGCTATTTAATGGATTGATTTATAATTGTAAGTCATAACTAATTGCAGATAGAGATGAAATAGTAAAATCGCTGTACAAATTCAAGATGTCGACACAAAAGAGAGGCCAAATAAAATGTTTGTAATCGTAAAAATAAAAGGTTTAACAAATCTTTAGGGTTCCTAGATGCCAAAAGAATGTTTTATCAATTTCGTTTGTCTGTCTGTCTGTCTGTCGATCTATCTGGCTGTCTGTCTGTCAGTTCGAGGCAATGTAGGAATCATTTGTTTATTCTAGATGTCATGCATTTGTCTTTGAATGAACCCTTTATTAGCTTTGCTAGATTTGCCGATGTCGGGCCGTTGCTTCCTTGGTTTTGGTCCGATACTTACCGCCGATAAAGGAACTTTAGTTAAAAAAGCTCGTTTCGTCCGAACTATTATTTTGATTATACCCTTTTCTTTTAAAGAGTTAAATAAACGTTTTTTTACAATTTTCTAGGCAGGCTCTAGGGATAAATGTTTTTTTTTGACATACCACTTCTGGATGCACTGGGGATAACCTGGTAGAATTTTAGTAAAAATTCAATATGTCGTAAAAAGATGGTGACCTAGTGAAAGGTTATAAATTATTATTAATAATAAAATAAAATGTTAAAATCATCGTGAAAAAATCACTGACTTAAGTTTTGCAGAAATATGAAAAGTGATATAGAGATAAACTGGTACAAATTCAAACATGGCGTAATATATATATATATATATATATATATATATATATATATATATATATATATATATATATATATAAAGATATATAATATATATATATATATATATATATATATATATATATATATATATATATATATATATATATATATATATATATATGTTCGCAAATATATTTCTTGAACATTCAAATATATATTGTAATTAGGTACTTCTTTTCTTGGGATGCGTGTTCATAATTAAAACGATTTTTAATTATTTGTCATATTTAATTTAATTTGACGTTTCGACAGGTAGTGTTTATTTTCAAAAATATTTTTATTTTATTTTTCTATGAGACGTAAATCAAAAGGTCAACAACACCAATTAACATTTAAGCAAAATAAAATACACTTAGCACATTGTTATTTTGTCAAACAAATACAAACACAGAACATCTATTGCCGACTGCAATATATATATATATATATATATATATATATATATATATATATATATATTTTTTTTTTTTGGTGCGTTTGATTAAGGAAACTTATTTCTCTGCCACGAGCTCGACGTTTCGCTTTTTGTTTGAAGCTTTTTTAAAAGCATTTTATTGCCATACCTTGGAAACGGCAATATTATTTACAGAAACATGACAGTTCTACAAAAGCTATCAAACTGTTTTTAGATTTTTTGTGTTTTCTTAGACCTTTGTCATAATATATATTTAGGTAAATTTTTTTCTTGGGTATTAGATCCTTCAATAAAAACTAATATATTAAGTTATTTAGCTCATAATATTTTTGGTACAACGTTTAGGCTGGAGATCCCTAGCCTTGCTCAAGTACTTCACTATAAGAAGTTATTGGAATACATACTAAATTAGTGTGATAAGGCTTCCCTTAATCGACATTAAAACCAAAATATTGAGGGAGGCTATAATAAGAATAAACTGTTTTAAGAGAGAGGTTTAAAGATTTTTGTAGAGCTTTGTTAAAACCAATGTCTAATATTTTTATGACTTGATTTTAATAATAGATTTTAACGAGGTGTTATATATGTTAAATTTATTTTTTTATAAAACCCTACGGTCATGTTCCAACTAAAAGCAATAATAAAAAAATGTATTAGGTTACGCAGTATTTGCCTAAATAACTAATAGTAATAATCATATTACGCTTAGATGTTTAAATAAAAATGGTAACTTAACAATTACTTTTTACAGAATATTGTTATGAATATCCACTTTCAAGCAGATGTAGACAGAGAGTATTCTAATCGAATTAAAAGTTTATTAAATTTTTACTTTCATCCTAAGAGTATAGTAATCGAGAAAAAGCTCTCCTAGATTTTTACACATCTTTACCTTTTAGGGCACCTAAAACCAGACAAACATAGTCTTTCATTTCGGTCTGTCTCTCGGTCTACTTGTACGCGGCATCTACTTCAATTTTTTATCAAAAATAAAAGGTCATTCAGGTATGGAAATGTAACATTTTTGTAAATATCCAAGATGGCGAAACAAAATGACGATCTTACAAAATATTAAAATATTCTAGTGCGAATTCTATATTAGATCCATATGTGCGAAATTTAATTTGTTTTCAGACCTAGTTCGTTTGATGTTATTGGTCTTTCTGAAACCTGTTAAAGCCCTGGTATTCCTAACAGTGGCTTAATAAAACCTGATACATATTTTTTTCAATCCCTCGGTCTATCTGTCTCTCTGACGGTTTGTCCGATTAAGTTCAATATTTAGGCAAACACTGAGTGTCTTATGGAGATGACCTGGTAACATTTTGGTAAAAATCCAATATGGTGAAGCAAAATGGCGGCCTAGCGAAATGTTAAAAAAAATATTACCAACAAGCTACTTAGTCAATTTACCTCAAATTTTGCACAAAAATCAAGTAATCAATAATGGCGGAACATAAATATATATATATATATATAAAAATATAAAAATTCAGCCTGAAAAACTACTTAATGAATTGATTTTCAAATAGTGGGTCATAAATAATTGTGGTATAGAGATGAACTAGTAAAATTGTAGTACGAATTCAAGATGGCGGAACAAATGGCGGCCAAATAAACATTCTTAATCGTGAAAAATTACTCTCTCAAGTTTTACATATCCCTAGATGCCGAAAATTATTTTATCAAATTTGTCGATTCGTCTATAGGTTTGTAAAAACTGCTACCAGATTTACTTTAAGTTTTAGTCAAAAGTTAAGGTCAAAATACAAGAGTTCTAACCACACTACACCACAACTTGTTACGTTTTGGACTCCAGTTTCGCTAGCCAAGTTAGCATTATCAGCAGATGATATAAACTAAAATAACTTATCCTAACCGAGAATATTTATAGGTAAATGTGGTCTTGGTTGCACCCGACTGCACCGTTGTTAAGTAAACAATAGAGGGGACTATAGGGAATAGGCCCTCTATTTTTATTTAGTGCTTTCTTACCTCATTTAACTATTTCTATACTCTCAAATGCATCCAATAAACTATTATTAGATACATTTTTGAACATTTTAAGATTATTTATTCCTATTTGGTGATTGTTTTCCAAAGCATGTTGGGCAACGCTTGACTTTTCTGTTCTTCCGTATCTTAAATGTGTCATGTGTTCTTTAAAGCGAATGTTAATGGAGCGTTTAGTATGCCCAACATATTTTAGATCGCAGTCATTACAGCTAATTTCATAGATACCACTCTTCTCCTTCAAGTCGACTTTGTCTTTAAGGTCTCCAAGGAGATTTTTCAAGCTGTTCTCCGTTTTGTAAGCTACTCTAAAACCTACGTTTTTAAATAATTTTTCTAGACCTCTCGTATATCTGGGACCATATGGGATTACTTTGAACATATTTGGAGCCTCAGGTGCTTGAAGAGTAGTGGCATCTTTTAACATTTTCTTATGCTTATGTCTATTTATTAATTTATGTACAAAAATATCATTATATCCATTACTTTTAGCAATATTTTTAATCCAATTCGTTTCATTGTTAAAACGTTCTTTACCTAATGCAAAATTGACTAACCTGTGAGTTAAGAAATGAAGTGCTGCCATTTTGTGTCGACGGCAATGAAATTAGTCGAATGTTATATATCTATCAGTATTAGTAAATTTCCTATAAATATCAAATTCTAATTTATCGTTATTTCTAATAACCAACGTGCCGAGAAAAGGTAATTGCCCATTATTCTCTATTTCGTACGTAAAATTAATGGAACGATATTTATTGTTTAATGTTTCTAAGAAAGTGTCCAAATGTTCTGTTTTAGTATCAAAAATAGCAAATGTATCGTCTACGTATCTATACCACACCCTTGGGAAATACTTGAGTTCTTTTTTGAATTGGATTTCTAATCTGCCCATAAACAAATTTGCAAAGAACGGAGATAAGCAATTGCCCATCGCAGTTCCCTCGAGTTGTTTATAATATTTATTGTTGAAGTGAAAAAATTTTGATCCATACAAAATTTTGTGAGATCAAATATTCATTAATAATTTCTTTCTTTAAATCATTGATTTCAAAAAGTTCCTTTAGGTACTCTAAAGCTAGTGGTATGGGTACACTAAGAAACAATGAGCTTACATCAAAAGTTATTAAAATTTCACCCTCTTTTAGGTGAACATTCTTAATTTTAACTAAGAATTCTAACGAGTTAGTAACCTGAAAGTCATCGTACGAGATATTTAATTTGATGAATTCTTCTACTAAATATTTTGAAATATTGTACGTTGGTGATCCAACAGCTGAAACAATAGGTCTCATGGACTTCCCAGGTTTATGGATTTTGGGAAGGCAATACAGTTTAGATAACTGTGGGTTTCTAGTGTTAGTTTGAATTTTAGTTTGTCGGACACAAGGGTTTTGTACTGTTTTAAGGTAGTTTTTACTTCTGTTATCATTTTTTCAAACAAACAAACAAAAGTATGCTTTATTGCCGCAGAAAAATTCTACAATTTTATGGACAAAGCAAAATATACCTAAAAATAAGACATATCAAAACATTAATCGAAAATAATTTCGACAGGTCAGTGCTTTTTTTTTTAAAAATGTAAATTATCAATTTACCAAATCGTAAAACACACGTTAGAATATAGCATAACATTGCAAACAGTAAATGAATCATGATAACCTTATAAAAGTAAACACACATGTACGAGGTGAATAATTTCGATGACATTGAAATCAAAATTGCAACTATGCGACCTTAAACTCTATGTTATTATAGTTATACAAATAATTGTGATGTTAAACAGAAGGTATATTGAACTAGTGTAGAATGTAGTATACAAAAAGAATTAAATTGTTTTTAATCCAATACCTAACAAAAATAATTAAGTTTTAAGTGAATGTTCGACAGTTCTTTTCCCTATATAATGATTTACAAAATTCTATGCTATGAGTTAGGACATGACTCACAAAAGATTTAAGTAAACAAGCGAGTTTAGTGACAATTTAAAGAGACTTACTCACTAAAA